>VWZG01003885.1:292995-484701 GCA_013396735.1 Grallaria varia | reverse complement strand
AAAAAAAAAATTTCATAAGATTACCTGGCTTCCTAATAGTACTGAAGCACAGAAACTTTCAGCTGTGTTTGTAGCACGTAGCTGATGTGATGATGTTATCCTGAGTGCTGGTATTATTGGAGCCTACAGACTGTGGCTGCCTGTCTCTGCATGCAGACCGTGATGGAGCAGTGACCAAAAGCTTCCTCAATGAGGGAGGAGACACGGTACACGTTGGAATTGTTAGCCATGCAAATATTACAAAGCGTAAGAGCTCTACGTCTGGAAACAAAATATAAGGTTGCAGTTGGAAAGGAAGGTAACAAAGTGTGGAACTGTGTACAATAGATTTATTATTTTTTAAGATCTTGCCTAATTTAACCCCATAATCCCATCTGTGAGAGTATCATTACAACGTATCCTTTCTGAAAAAGCAGTTGGAGGTGGAGATGGGTGAACTGCGGAGTAGTTGACATGAGGAAAGCTGCTCTTTATTCACATATAAAAGTATAGAATGGGGTCAGATTTTGGGATGAAATTATGTGTATCAGAAAGTGGACTGCTGGCAGAGCTGCCACTATTTGCAGCGTTGCTGGATACAGGTCAAATTTAGGAAAGGGATTTTACTGAAAATATAATAACCTCCGTTCTAATTAAAAGACTTCTTTTTTTCCCCTTATTTTTTTAGTGTTGTCCCAGCATTACCACCTCGTAGTAATGAAAGGAAGTACCCTTATTCCTAGAGATTAGCTCCTTTTCTTATGGAATCACTGGGACCATCTGCCCATATAACCTTGATGTTGTGTCACTAAGCAAAGGAGTTCCAGGTGCAACTCCTTGATATTCCAGTCACCAGAACAGCCCAGGCTGGGTCTCCTTTTTGTTCCTTTGACATGGACAACCCTTAATGGAAGGTGAGAGACTCCAGTGTTTCAACAGGGTGCTTTTTTCATGTGCAGGAGGAGACCAAGGCTGAGATGAGCCAGCGTGTCCTTATTGACATGTTTTACCTTGTTTCTGCCTCCTTTAGGGCTTTTTTAGTCACGTTTTGAGCCAACAGTAGGTGAGGAGGTGCTGCAGGAAACACTGGTGCTGGTAGACCTCAAGCTGCTCCAGGGAGTTACTGTCAGGACCTGGGGGAACCAGGATAAATCCTGTGACGGATCTAATTCCTCCTGTTCCACACTTCCTCTGTTTTGTGTAGATTATGCTTTAATGCTGTTGAGGTGTGCCTATGGATATATAATATGCTTTGCATAAGCGGGTGTGGTGTTATTTCCTCTGCCCGGCTTTGCTCATGCAAATTGGTGATGTACAAATCCTTATTCTAGTCCTCCAAGAATGTCATTAGAAAAGAAACTGGAACTATATCCTCTCCTTGAACAGAGGATCCAGGAGGCTGATGCAAGTCCAGAAATGTAGATACTACAATAGGATTTTTATAAGTTTCCAGAAATGACCACTCACTTGAGCAGTGCCATCCTAGGTAAACACAGGAAAATTTAATAAGGCTGTTTCTAAGAGAGGTAGAAGAGTGACTAGTCTCATGCTGCCCATTTTGGAAGAAAAAAAGGGGTGAGTTCTCCCATTTCATTGTTTGCTGCCAAACCACTGAGTAACACAGTGCCTGGGCTGAACAACTACCTTAAAATTTTATTCTAATTCAACATACTCTGGAGGAAAAACCAGTCCATTACAGAACAAAACCAGTGTAGATTATTTACGTTGGGAAATGATTCAGACCTTAATAATCAGACCTTAAAGATAAATTTAATACAGTAATTCAACTTTTTTTTTTTTTAGAAGATTATAACCTATAAGTAAATAAGGATTTTAATTAAAAGTAGTGATTCACTATGGTTAGGAATAGGGGAGATAGTGATCCAGGAGACGAAGGTGAGGAAGGAGTTACAAAAGTCTTTCTCTTTAGGTGAGCTCTAGGAAAGTGCTTATATTCAACAAGAAGCTGCCAACAACGTTAGTACTCAGCAACTTTCCCTCTTCCAAGAATTGCAGTAGATCCACTGATAATAGAATTTATGCTTGAGCACACGGCACTGACTTAAGGTTAGTGCTTATGAATATATTAACGTTCCTTTCAAATTGTGAGGAACACAGGGACTTCAAAAATAATTAAGTGTATTTAAAAGTCTACCTCTGGTTTTATATGGCAGGTTATTTTGTTATTCGGGGATTTTCCTCTGCTGGGTTTATGCTGTAGCACAGTTAATCAGCAGGCTGTGCACGAAAAGGCTGTTCCATGGAAAAACCCACGAGTCAGGTGCCACTGAGCCCTCCTTGCAGTTGTGGTCTTCCATTGCATGGCCAGAGTTTAGAAACTAAACTGAGGACTAAGCTGATAAACTGAAACAAGGACTGCTGAACAAAGAAAAACGTGAATTAGCCTTTTTTTTTTTTTTTTTTTAGTTTTATTTTAAAAAGAAAGATCGAAGCTGCTCTTTTTCATTCATAATATGTGGCAGTAGAATCATAAAGGGCTGCCTTGCAGGGTATCCCAATGCCTATGGTTTGGGCCTCAGTGCTTGCCTCTAAACCTGGAACTGTTTCTGAGGTGGAGGCATAATACGAATACCTCTCCTCTTCTCAGGGAAACATGTTTATTTTCTTCTTCAAATACATATTTTTTTAAATGAGTAGCTTCGTGATATTATCAAACTGTAAACAATCCAAATAAATCTTGGAGCAACTTTGGAAACCCATTCTGTATATTTGATTGCTTCACCATTTGCTGTTAAGGCTTACTGGTCTTGCAGTCTGTAGGAACTATTTTGGGGCAGAGAGAGTAAGCATTTTTCTGTACACATCTCACAGGGACAGGAAGACAGAACATGATTTGGTCACTTACACTCTCCTGTGATGTAGAGAGAGAAGTCACAACTCTGCGATTGTGGTGTTAAGCCAAGTTAGGAGGCTAAAGCACAAAATTTTGTGCCTTTGCTGTTATGTCTGCTGTGTGTACAGAATGATATTGTTTTTTTTTGTTTTGCCTCTTTACATTACAAGGTCCCTGAGGTATGAGTTGATGCTGCTTATGGACACATATATCACAGCGTTCACTGGAGAACAGTCACAAGCAGCACTTCTCAGAGTTATTTTGGAATAAATAACAAACACTATTGATGAAGAAATATGGACTGTTAAGAAGTGAAGGAAAATACTACCTCTTCTGCTGTGAAGTCAAAATTAAAAGAGCTTATGTGGTCTTTGCTTCTCTCCCTATGGGTGTTGTGTATTCTCACAGCCTTCACTAACCATTTCAGAGCAGGACAGCTGACCTTCAAAAGTAAATACGATTAAAGCTGAACAAATCAGGTAATTACAATAAAAACATGACTTGACAAGCAGCCTCTGGACAGAATTACAGTCCTATACACAGCCTTCACTTTCAATTAGGATGATTTGAAATGGTAAAAATATTTGGTTTACTTTTGTTTGATATTTGTGAGACACTCAATTTGTAACTATATCAGAGTTCTTTAGAAAAGAAAAAATAGTTCAACTTAGACACTGAATTCTTAAATCCATCACTTGAAAGCATGTTAAAAATGTCTAACCTGAAGTACCTGGACACCCTTTTCCACCCAAGTCTCTTGTGACGCAGGATTTCCCTCCCTGCCACGGCCCCAGTTCCCTTCCCTGCTCTTTGGCTACAACCTGTTGGCAGCTCATAATTGGCCCAAGGGTAGAGCCATGCAGTGGAGAGGAGGGACACGTGCCTGTCTCCTGCCTCTCCCTTCTCCTTTGCACATTTGGGAGCAGGGCAGGTGCAGCCTCCCAGCTCCGTGGGGCTGCACAGAAAGCCAAGGCGACTGGTGAGAACCAGAGATGGCAAAACATGAAGTCCAGATCAAGAGTAGGGCTACGAATGTTGCTGCAGTATTGGCACATCATAGTATGGGCTCCAGCACTCAGAATCAAGGAAGACACTTCACTGTCCCCTGTCACTCCTGCATTGCCCAAACTGCCAGATGTTCCCAAAGCAAGGACGAGTTACAAGGTCTGGATAAATATGCTGAGCAGAGAAATAGGTGACCCATGATGACATTACAGCACTTTGCATTAATGTGTTGGATGACTTCAATGCTGTTCAAGTTCAGGTCTGTGATATTCCCTGTTATGGTAAAAGTTGGCGGGGTTTAAACCTCCAACTATCTCTTTACTTTGAAGTTCTCTTCCCATGCTGACCATGTGCAACATTTCACTCTGTAGAAGAAAACTGACATATGCAACTAAAAGAAGGAGAAAATACCCTGACAGCCCTATGACATATGGTGATGTCCTCCAGGAAGAGGTCCTAGGTCTAGCAGGAGTAGATTGATAAGGGATGAAGCAGAGGAAGAAGTTCTTTCCCCAGGCAGTGCCCTCCAATCTTATTGCCCAAGGGCTCAGAGCTCAGGGATGTTTGACGGTATCATGATACTTTGCCTTCTGGTGAAATGCTCATGTGGAAACAACCTTACCATGGAGACAGAGAAATGAAATCCAGAATGTGCCACTGGAAACACGCGGGTCAGCCCTGAAACACAAGGTCAGAGAGGGGAACCAACACTCCCTGGATCTGCAGGATATCAATACATTCCTATGTCCACTGTGGACCCTACAGCATTGGAAAAAAAAATTTATCAAATTCCTATAGAAACAACTTAAAAAATCCCTTTAATCCCACTGAAACCAATTTGAGCAACACCCTGTAAAACACAGAGTGCCTACAATCAAGAAAGGACCATAAAGCAGTATAAAAAGATTAGATAGGAGATCTGATCTGGTGAAATCCATGTCTGAGAGTTTAGCAGGATCAGGCACATGGCAGAACAAAGTCCCAAACAGACAGGAGACCTGGGGTGGTTTGGATGTGTTTGGCAGACTTGCTTGGGGTGTGGGTCACAGAGCAGTGTCTGCAGGGCTGTATTTATCAGCAGCAGTACTGTAGCACCTTTGAGGTTGGCTGGGCTGCCACCCCTCCCAACAGGAGCTCGGCTGCTGCTGGCCTGGGTGTCCCTGCACAGCATGAAAATGTCTAGTCCCAAACTGGAACCCCATCGTGCAAAGTTTTTGACAAGCACAGCACGGAAAGATACCTTGCCCCAAGGAGTTTGCCATCTAAATAAAATGGAACTAGTGTAGGGTGCACATTGCTCAGGGTATAAAGCAGTGCTTGTCTCTTTTTCTGCCAGCAATGTGCCAGAAGTCAAGCTATTAAATTGCAGTTAGCAGATGGGCGAGGTACTCCCATTGCTTTTGCAGAGTGCCACGCAGTGACCACGGCTCTTCATCATACACCTGACTCCATCAAAAATCCATAGTTACATCATAAAGACTGATATAATATCTCGGAGCTCGATGAATTATATGCCCCTCATTAATATACCCTTTATTTTCAGGGAGCTCCCATCTTTTGAAAGGGTGAAGATTACTTGAGGTTTAATAAATGAACTGCTGCAAAGGAACATGTTGCCCTCCTCCTTCTAAAAAGACGCTATTTATATCAATAATCCCATTGTGAGTGTTACTCCAAACCTCAGAACAGAACAGTGACAAGTTAACCAACCATTTTTGTAATAACATTTACTGCCCTTTATGAAGTTAACAAATCTATTTTTCAAATTTCAGTCATTTAGAATACAAAGGGAAAAGCTATTTTTTCCTATGATAAAATGTAGCTGCTGCTGGAATCAAAGAGTCAACCACATTTTTTTCATTAATTTGATTATTCTGAAATGATTGATAAGATTAATTAAAACTGGTTTGATTCAGAGATCTTCAGAGAACCTATCTACACAACTCTTGCAATTTCCACTTGAATAAAAATGGAACAGCATCTATAGGGAGACAGATATACCCAGCATGCCTCTTTTCCACTCTAACTGTATGATAGTTATTATGCCTATTATTCTCCTTGTGAAGCTTCAGTCCATCAGGAATATTTTGAGACTCTTTTTAGTGGGATGTAGAAAGGAAAGAAAAACAAACCTGTGAGAGAGAGGAACGAAGAAAGAAGGAAAGGAAAGAAAGAAAGAAAGGAAAGAAGGAAAAGAAGGAAAGAAAGGAAAGAATGAAAGAAAAGGGGAAAAAAAAAAAGAAGGAAAAGAAGAAAAGAAAGGAAAGAATGAAAGAAAAGGGGAAAAAAAAAAGAAAAAGAAAAAAAACCCCAAACTTAAATATAATTTCAGCCAATTAAAAAAACTCAGCTAGTCTCTTGAACCTTTTGGGGAACAGTTTATTTCACCTCCCTGAACAAAATGCCTTAAAGACTTCTTTTAAAGCTGTGAATAAGCAGTAGTTTTTTACCCCCCCTCCTCTCTTCCCTTCCCTGGTCTGTGATCTTGAGTCAAGTGTACCTAATAAACCAATAGTATTTGCATTAAAAAAAATCAAACTTGCATTAGCAGATCAAGCCTTAAGTCTTCAATATTATTCACATAAAATACTATGCTTAGCAAGTGTTCAATCTACTCTCTGGAGCCACAGATGTTCTTCTCGAGTATGTCTATGAAAACCTTTTAGATGGCATATATTTTCCTGTTTCATAATGTGCCCTTGTTGTTGACTAGTCTTCAGTCCAGCTGTCCTGCTTCTATAAATAAAACAGCCTGTGGAAGGGCATGGGTGACACAGAGTTCCCACTACTCTCTTCCTTAGAATTTTTTTATCTCCATGTGCTCCACAAGATGATTCGTTTGTAACATTTCAGCAGAATCACTAGTCAAAAAAATCTCAGGGACCATCAAGAAAACATAATCAATAAACACATTGCTATGTCCTATCAGTGTTTTGATGGGTAAAGCCATAATCCATCCGAATTTTAGATATGTGTCTAATTAAGAAACCCCAAACATTCAGTAGATTGCTCCTCAGTAAATGAGCTTCGGTGGGCTTTGATATTAAACATCCACATAGGTGTTTTCCTAAATTAGGTCCCGTAAAGGACAATATATTTAATAGACAACACAGGGGAAAATAAATCTGTTTAAAGAAGCAAAGAGAAATATGCAGGAAACTTCAGGAGCCTGAAGTAACACTATTGATAAAATGAAGCAGTTCTTGGTCTATCTAATACTGATAGTACCAGTCATGAACCATTGCAAGGCAGTGAAAACCTGTTCCTTGACCCAAGTCAGTAGGAATTTTTGGCATATTGGGCCCAGAATTTTTTCCAAGGCTTTTCTCAGCCACTCATGTGCTTAGAGTAATACATATTCCTAAGAGATGAACTTTATGGTTTAGTTAGAGTGCACATTAAATCTCTCTTTACAGTCCTGGGCAAGGATTTCCATATCTGTATGAGTCTACCTGTAGCAAGCTCTTGTACAATGTAGGCCAACATTTGCATGTGAAAAGTCATCAAAAATCAGGAGGAAAAGTGCCTACCTCAGTAATTTTTAAATAACTCAGGCCATTAATTGGTAACCTTTGTTTCTCCTACTTGCACAGCCATAAATTAGTTTTATGGATTAAGTATATTTGAACTTTTAAAATTGCTTTTATAGCTTAAAAAGCAAAACACCGGATTTGAAATGACACTTCAAAACCAGTGGAGGATAAGGGCGGGGGGGGAGGGTGTCTGAGAACTGATTAGGACTCTAATCTATTGTTACTGGAAAAATCAGTCTAGTTAATAATTGCAGCAACAGCCCCGAGGTTCGTGAAAGAAAATATTAGAATTAACAAAATCGGGTTTCACAACAGAAAACTCAGCACGTTTTTTGTTTACAAAGGAAAGCTTTAGGAAAGCAGCAGCCACCAGCCAGCTCTATGGCACATACCAGGTAAAAAAACCCATGAGAAACCTCTGGTGTTATGTTAAAACTGGAACTTCCTCAAGGGCCACTTATGATTTCATTACCAATTTGATGTCCTTACTTATGGAGCCCCAACATAAGCTTTTAAACCCTGGAGCAATCACAGGTGGCCTTCCACTTTCCTGGCAGGTGTGGCATTAGCAGGTACAGAAAGCATCTGCGGCACTTGGGCCTTAGAACCAAGCCTGGCCTGCGGGAGGGCGTCATGCTGATGGAGGTGGACTTTTATGCTGCATGGCTGAGGTTTTGCAGGGCAACGTTGTCGTTCAAAAGGTTCCGACTTTTGATTCCCACAAGGGAGCAGAAGGGAGGAGGTGGATTCTCAGGCAGTAGCTGTTCAGCATTTAAAACGCTTTCGTATGGTGCAAATCAGCCTCGTGCCACGGGGCTCTGCTGGCTTTGGAACACCTCCAAATGGTGTGATCATCCACACGGTACTGGCACGAAGCAAAATGGTATCACAGCAGCGAGGGCTCAGCGGCAGACACCATCAGAGGCGCTGCAGCTTGCTGTGGAAGTCCTCTAGAGGAAGCTCTCACCATTGCTAAAGAAAAGCACTCCCAAATTCCCTACCCCCTTACCCCAGTCATGGAACTGAAAACCAACCAGCCAACGAACTCGATAGTTCCTTTTGCTTGCCCTGTGCTTTACAGCCATTTCCAACTTACCTTTTCAACCATGATAAGGCAAGGTGTTAAAAGAATAAACCATGCCTGTTTTGCATAATCTCATGACTCCAGGAGATGGAGCCTTAACAACACCAGCTCTGGATGCGTCTTTAGTAACTTTTGCCTCTCTCTCTACACTTGGCTTGAAATCAGCAGTAGCTTTGTTCCTGGACTCTCTTCTACCAGAGGAGGCAAAAGATACATTTTTTTTTACAGCTGTGAGCAGTTAGAGATCTTCCCAGCCAACTTCTCACCTCCAACTAACTCTGGGTGAAGAGATGATAAGAGAGGCTCAACAACTTCCTGTTGTTATCTCTGTCTTCATCATGTTGAATCCCAGTCCAAGAAGGATGTGAAAAAGATAGCTATCCAACCCACTCCTAACGGATAATTTGATTAAAAAAATATCCACATTTCTCAAATCTATATGCAAAAACTCACCCCCTCAAAAAGGAAAATACCTTTTGTACAGTGAGGGATTCTTCCAACCCTCTTCTTTTAGAGATCCTATTCATACATCTCTAGCTTGATTATTTTGTGCAGATGAACTTTTTTACCTGTTTGGACATGTTTGTATCTTGATGCAACACAAGGCCAATAGAGCTTTTCATCAGTCAGACTGAATCAATCCATCAATCAAATATTGGTGCATGACTAGAAAGTGAAATCTATCCTAAGTCCACCAGTCTTTCATTCCCCCCTATCTTCAAAGTCACCCACTCCTACAGGCCAATTAATCCAGACCTGACAGTGGTGCTCTTGCTTTGATTTCTTTGTGACAGAGTATCCAAAAGTATTTCTTGGCTTGTTCTAGCACTTACTTTTCTTTGCTTAGTGGTTCAGCAGCAAACATGCACACTATTGCACATTAATATGTTTGAAATTCTATCCTGGCCCACAACACTGAAAAAAAAAATCTCAGAAGTCTTTGACAGCAGTAGCTATTAATCAGCCCTAAGCCTCTGCATTTGTCCTAATTCAAAGCATTAGTTTCACAACATATTTTCTGCATACCACACCAGTGTTGATCAACATAGGTTTCAAAATTCTTGTTTATTTTATTTTACAGCATGTCAGCCTGGGAAGTTAGACAAAAAAGCAAAAAAAAAAAAAAAAAAAAATTTAAAAAAAAAAGCTGTTTATTTGTCTCATGCTGGGGAGTTTCAGACTCCAGCGGGGTTCAATGGAGTGTGTGTCACCATCAGAGAGCGTGCTGAGGAGACGCACTGAGTGGGAGCTGGTGATGAGAGAGAAGGGGCAGAAGAAATCTGCGTTTGGCAGCTGAGAAGACACAAAGGAAAACAAACAGCAGCTTTTTCAGAGGAGCCTCTTTCACGCCGTACAGTGAATGCATGTTATTATTGGCCAGCATTATCCATTCTGCTGCATGAAGGGAAGTGGCCTCTTTCCACAAAGCTCAACCCTACCATGAACTGAAGGTGTCCCCTCTGCTGTGTGGCCTCTGAAGACCTCAGGAAAGACACCAGGACTGTCTCTAAACTGAGATGCTGCCTCAAACACAGGGACGAGTAGCATAATACGTTGTTCTCATCCAACTCTGTAGCACTTCTCTGAGAAAAATGAATAAAACAACCCATTATGCAGATATGGTCATCCCAGAACTCCTGACATGCTAAGGGTGGATCCGGGCGGTCTCTCTCTAAAATGTTGCAACCAGAGTAGAACAAAATTTGGAGTGCTTTTTCTCTCCCACACACATTGACTCTCTGGATAAGGGCTGAAACATTGCTGTGTGTAATGTCTTATTCCTTTCTAAAATACTGATCCGTAAGAATAATTTTTGCCCCTGCAATGTACTGGATTTATTAAAATAGAAGATATTTTTACAGCATGCAGTTATACAGACATGTCCCACAGGGTCTAGGGGCTCTTACACTCATTATGCAATAGTACTGTTGAAATAAGATAGTAGTACCTGCCAAAAAGGAGTACACTTTAAGGGAAAAAGTACCTACTTATTTCCAGGAAAGTGTAACTGTGAGAGAAACACAACTGCAGCTCTGCCCATTTATTAAAGGAGATACTTGGAGAATACAAGGAAAAAAAAAAGCCTTAACTTTACTCGAATAAAACCTAGGAGATTTCAAAAATACATATGCTCCATAGGTAACCACTTAATTAAATAAATAAATAACAAAAACCCACCCCAAAACTAGACCAAACAACCAACCAAAAAACTACCACCAGACTCCCCCCAGCTCAAAAAAAAAGAAAGGAAAAGGTTTAAATTCAACCCCAGTCTTGCCCACTCTGTGGCTGCAGTTTCTGTGTTTGGGTTGCAGTCACCCACTGTCCAGCAGCTAAACCTGCCTGATCTTTTGGGAACCCCTTCCCGTCACCTCTGAGGTGGCCTCTCCAATCTGTCACACGGGTCAGAGCAATCTCAACACCTCACTCCAGAAAGGACCCATTTCCCCAACCCGCCCAGAGCTCATCTGACCTATTCTTGCAAGAATATAAGATAACTTAGTGCAGATAAATCAAAAAGATGTTGCCCTTCCCAGCAATGCCATATCACCAGCTTTCTGAACAGTGTTTTCACCTCATCTCGGCTATGCAAAAGTTTCATGACTTAAATGGCAGGAGATGTTACTTATTTGGCTGATTTCTCCTCCTCCTTTCCTGCGGGAGCACACAAGGACAGCAGGACTTATTGGAGGCTGGGACAAAACAGTCTTATCTATAGCACATCACAGCTTAGAGCAAATATTGTTTCTAGCTTCTGATTCTGTTTTTCCCCAAGGTAAGTTTAACTCTCATGTAGTTTAGGCGTTTAGTTTGCTTTTGCTTTGTTCCTTCCCTGAAGTGCCCAAAAGCAAAACATAACGCTGTGTCCCTGTTCCCTCTTGGTGTAGAAAGATTTCTGCATTTTTATCCGAAAAGAAGAAGAGGAATAAAAAACTCTGTGGATTTCGTCTTGGTTTGTTGTTTTTTTGTTTTTTTTTTTTGTTTTTTTTTAATAGGATTTGCTGTTTCTCTCTTTTGTACTGGAAGACTCAAACAGTGTTTGAGAGACACTAGCAGGGATATCACAATACGGAAAACTGAACTTCCTCAGACCCAAGGTGCACTCGCTTTTTCACTTTCCTTGCAGGAGAATGAAGAGTTTTACCCCTCTGTATCTTTTCTTGTTATGTTACAGTTCCAGTAAACCAGGCTTTGGAAAAGCCTACCAGTCAAATAGGATATTAGACTCTCATTTCTGACAAGAGCATTTGAAAGGGATGGAGGGGGGGAAGCGTGAAGGGGTAAAGAAAGGGACTGGGCAAAGAAAAAATTATTTGAACTTGTGTTTCCCAATGATAAAGAGAGAAAATTTGGGGCAGGAATTAGATTTTAAGGAGATTATTTGGGACAAGGAAGAAGGAGGGTAAGGGTAAGTGAAATCTATGATTTTTATTTTTCTGTTTATATTCAGAATTGGTGTTAGTGTGTAAGTGCATAGGTCCATAATTAATACATGATCTTACTAATAATCTGTACTTGCTTCTTGCACAGAATATTTTTTCCCAGTAGATCACACAACAAAATGCAAAGTTTGGTAAACAAGTCTCTCATCTTAGTTACAGGAAAGTGAGGGGGTTTTGGTACAGCAGCAAATATAATCCAGATTTCCTAATTTTCCAGATCAGTGTGTGTACCTCTAGACCATTAAGCACTAGAAAAATCAATGAACTACCTGATATAATATGGCAGTGAGAGAGTCTTACAGCTTGTCCTTGACAAATGTTTGTATTGACAGCAAACAGCCTGAAAGACAAAGCCTGCACCATGACAATTCCACAAAATCACTTAAAAACCCTAAAAGAGTCACAATCCTCAGGGCTCCAAACCTTCCAAATTAAGGAATTAAAATCCCTATAAAATGTCTAACCCCGGAGGCTTTTTACTGGAGAATTATCACTGGTAAATATATAGATTATTTAATTAATCCACTTGATTTTCAGTTGTCTGCTCTTTTATTTTCCTTCTGTGCCTCACTTTGGTGGTTTGAGCCCCCTGGCGCCTCCAGAAATTGCTGCGAGGTGTCTGGCAGGAAGGATCGGAAGTTCTCAGGCGCCGGTGGATGTGGTGTAAAGGACCCCATCCCGACGTCTCAGTCCCGTCTCCACTCAACACTTGCCCCTTGGATGAAGCCCTAAGTTCAAAGACGCACCCGAAGTGGCACCCCAATGGCCCAGCCTCGCCAGCTTTGCTTTTAATGAGATCAGGGTTTCACGAGGCTCTGGAGTCTGTGATTCAAATGCTCTCCTCACTGTTCAGTTAATGGGATCAGAGTAGCTCCATCTGTAATGTGCGGGTTGTCTCCTGGGTAATCTGCCTCAAGGAGAGGAATTGAGAGGCTTACACCTTTAAATATGATGCAGTCAAGGAGAATTATAATTATTGCATGTATTAACACTGTGTACGAGGCCCAAATTACATGGCATAGAAAATACGAAATAAAATGGAATATTGCAAAGGCCAATAGGAAAAAACCCCTTGCTTATTGAGCATTATCTATGCTGTTGGAAGGAGAACTTTGCTGTGGAGAAAAGAAACAGAAGATACATTCTCCCTGAAACTACTGGAAGTCCTCTAGGGCCGTGAGGCAGATCATCGTATTTAGCTTGTATGTGGGAGTTGGAAAGAACTCCATCAGCTTATACTGTCATTTCTCCTTCCTCAGGATCCGTCTTTTTCCTTCCTTTAAGATGGGAGACCAACCTTTGCCTCTTTCACTGTCCCACCTGGTTCGTTCATCTAAGCACACTTTAGTTGAAATGGTCATTTCTTCAGAGGAATTGTTTCCAAAAGGTGTCCGTGTATTCTCTGCATTGGTGGAAGAAAGGGATAGGTTGAGTGAATTTGGGAGGTCATGTTTGAAGCTGACTGTAGGATCTGGGTGCCCAGTTTACTTTGCAGGTACTGGGAAGTGTGCCTATAAATCCCTGAGCTTTTCAAAAGCAAAGCTTAAAGGCCGGATTTGTCAGTTTTAGCCTAAAGGAATGGAGGTGTCATCAGTTACAAATACGGTTGGTGGCATTTAGCTATCAAACTGTTTGATTTGCATGTATAAAGATTATTTTAACCTCCAAATATATATTGGATCTCCTGGTGTTGCCCAAATTGGATACTGAGTAGAAAACTGCACCTACAAGATTAGGCTCTGATACCTCAAAGAGCCTTCCGAAAACTCAGCCTTTGCCTACATAAAGTTGACATCAAAGGCACTGGAAGCTGAAGAGAAATATATTTTAAAATATTAATCTAAACCCTACTTATTTGGCCCAATAAATGCTGTTATTTGACATCAAGTGTGGATGAAAGTCATAGCCATAACGCATCTGTTTTTGAAAGTCACATCTCTGTGTGAGTTGAGAAGGGAAAACAAGGTTTCACAACTACAGCTTTCAGACATAGACCTGTACAAAGCTTTAAAAGCCTGTGGGAGGTGGCATGCTGAGCTAAAGAACTTGATAAAGAAGTAATTAGGTAGCGGACAAGGCAAAAGATAGAGAAAATAGTGCAATAAGAGCTTTTAGAAAAAACAAAATGATTGCTCCAACCTCTCCTCCCCTTACCATCCCTGACCTCCCTTAAGTTAAGGCAGGCACGATGAAAGATCAACACACTTTCTTCTTCTAATAATAATTTCCTCAGTAATCAAGGAGTGGAAGCTGTTATGTGTCGTATGATCAGTTGGAAGAGATTTGCTCCAGCATTTGGTTCTCATGCCAAGAACAAAAACTGTCTCGTAGGAAATCCTCCACACAGGAGCAGAGAATAGAAGCAGCGAACAGCAGCTGACCAGCTGACCAAGCAGGAATTTGGACAAGTGGTTGCTGAGCTGTTTTAGACCCGTCGGTGCATCAGATCCCACCGGCTCTGATGGATGTTCTAAGCTTTGGGCAAAATCTGGCAACTCCCTGCAAGGCTCTACAAGGACCACAGTGCAAGCAGGTTTGGAGTTAGAGTAGACAACAAAGAGTGAACCAAGAAAAAAAGGTGACATTCAGGTGAGACCTGTACACCAGGGAATGAACAGATAACTTGGTGGGATAGAAAACTGAGCAAACGTGATGTTTGCTGCTCATTCTACCATCTTCTTTTACCTCCCACTGCGAGTAAGGAACATTTGGGTGGATAAGCAGATCCTTTGGATTGGTCCAATGCCAGGAATGAGAACATTTGTGAAGCAAAGCCAAGCATGCTGGCAAACACCCATCGATCATTCTTTCCTTCATTAAAGTCCTCTCACCTTGTGAGAATAAATTGATTACGCTGCCATAGGACACGCTTCCTCCAGCACTTCAAAGCCTGCAGAGGTGGAAGCTGGATTTGGGCCATAGTGCCTGGAGCCTCCAAGAGTTAATTAAACATAATAGTAACCTATATATTTACAGGGCCCTTTTTGATGACAGCAACAGAATAGAGGTTAACCCCACTTTTCAGGTTCTCCCTCAGGATTTGTTTGAACTTTGCTCTTGTTCCACCTCGACATCGGGCATGAACTGAGTTCTGCAAGTTAGAGAGCAGTGCACCCTGGATCTCCAGCTGCACACATGGGCTGCAGGGATGGAAAGACTCAGGGATTTGCTGGAGGTTATACATGAAAACTGGGGCAAGGTGCAGTCGTATTATTTCATCCTCTTCTTTTCTCACTAATTCCCCGCCACCTTCCCTCGTCTGTGGTGAATCATGAGAATACCAATACATAAATAAGTCTAAATGACATGTAGACACTGGCTGAAATTCTGCAAAGCACCTTAGTGCTGCTGAGGTGGCGAAGAACGAGGAACAGAAATCTTTCAGATTTACCAATCCCAGTGCAAACAGCATTTATTTGAGCTTCGACATGAAGATCAGCTAGGAAGCTTTAAAGACATCACTAAAACCTTTGAGCTGCATAACACTGATGAAAAATTGACTCAGATTCAACACGCTGCACTGTACTTACTAGCCCTGACAAGGTGGATAAAAATAGCAAGGAAACAATGCTGACGTCAATCAAAGGCTGGGTGAGCCAAAGAGTTTTGCAAACACTCCCACGTGGAATGAGTCAGAGATGGAGTGGAGAGTTTGAGAAACACAAGGCAAGCAAAATCTCTTTAAAAGAAGTTTCACTGTGTGCTCAGAAGGCTCAGACAAGTTGAATTTTGAGAAATATTGTTGAAGTGAGTGGGAGTCTTGAGGTGTTTCAATCCACTGGCATGGCAAGGGGTTCTTTAATGATTTTTTCCCCCCCATAAGTTTTCCAACTAAAATGCTGCATGCAATAAAGGAATAAAACCAAATCTTTTGGCACTATACATTTCTCAGCTGAAGCTTGGCAACAAGAAACCTGATGCCTGTGTCTTCATGTGATTAACACCCTGCAGGACAGACCTGGTACAGAACATTGGTGTCTTCTATCAGTAAACAGAGACAAGTTCAGCAGCTGATGGACAGAGCATGGCATGCCATTGTATGGTGCATTAGGATAGGAAGTGAAATAACATATCACAGCCAATTGGACTTTGGAGAGAATTTTGAGAGGACGAAGTCATTTGATTTTTTTCTAAAATAATTAAAAATAATAATACTTATAAAAATTATTAAAATAAAAAGTAGTAAGTAAAGAAAAACCAAAAAAACCCTCAAGTGAGTACTGTAACTCTTAGACACATCAGGCAACCAAAAATGTCCTAAAGGTCTACAGAAGATGGTATTTTTAGATACAGCAGTCTAAAGTCACATATACATGCAATTCCAAGTACTTTAATGTTTGCGTTTACTTTGGAGAATTTTACAACAATCGAGTTGTGTAAAATTTCTCATTCTGACATTCAACTAGGGGTCTTTTTTTGCAACATTTGAAGACAGAGTCCTTTATAGAAATACTCAGTTTCTGCCAAAAGAAGTAAAGATCTCCAGGATTAAAATTTTCAGGGGTGATGTTTTCTTTTTGAGCTCACAGGATTGAATCAATAAGGATGATCACCTTGATCCACCGGGCATAGAGACAATAATCCACAGTAATCAAAGCAAGGATTTTCCTAACTTCATTAGGCCTGGCACCAGGTTTCTGGGCAATTTCATGCCAATGGATTATTTTATCCCATCAGGAAAGGTGCACAAATATGGTGTAACACCCAGGAGCTCCAAATGCCAGCTCATGTCACAATAAACATCTTTCCCAAGGTGAGGAAAGAGGTTTCTTTCACAAAGCTTTTATCCACTCTCTGATTAATTTTTTTTCCTGAGTCAGACTTTTTCCCTTTTTTTTTTATTTTAGCAGCTGGTTTTACAGCATTTGAAGTTTGCACAAGGCAAAATTTACTCACTTTTGTCCTGAAAAAGTTCCTTGCCAATAACCAATCTCTTTTCCATACCAAAACGGTTCTTCTTTACAATGGGGTCCCATTTTATGTATCTCAGTGACCACTGGGGATTGGGGTCTGAAGTAGGAAAACAGAACACTTGTAAGGAGACAGCAAAGACACATTTTTTGTCCTCTTTTTTTTTTTAATGCTATATATTCTTCATCTTTTACTTATATTTCTTTGAAGTTCCAGTCTTTTGCAACTGTTGAGTAAGGAAGATTAAAGCTATTACTCTTTTATTAAAAGTTCAGCACTCTTTGCCACTCCTTTCCTGTTTTTTTGACAGAAAAACCAGCCAAAACTAAGATACTATCTGTGGGTAGGAAGCATCTGAACAGAAAATGCCACGGTCTCTAATGGTTACAAGGAAAACCAAATATTTTGGTATACACGCAGCCTCATAATTAGCCCTTTTAAAGGCAGCAAGTGCTCACTTGCAGCAGAACATCCATCCTAATAGCATATATGTAGTCATGCACCATATTCTTAAGACACCTTTATATGGCAGAACAATGAGAATTTCAAATCATGGCTGCAAAAGTACTCATGCTTTCCCTTTTAAGTTCTGGAATGAGTGTCAAATAGTGACACTTTATGCTGAGTTTTAGCCATATGAAAAGATTCTATCCTTCCTCCACCAAAATCATAGAACACTGGGAAAGCATAACTGCTATTACATTATGATTTTGGATGAAGAGTTAAGTACCAAACCATAGTTCAAGGAAAGATATTATGGCCTTATTAACTGATCATGTCAGAACAACTTTATTGTTACAAGGTTTTGGCTTAATATGGCTGAAGGTGGAATTTCATTTGTGGCCCAGGGATGACCTCTGGAAGGTGCAACAACCTCACAGCAGAGGAATGGCTTATCTGCAGTGCTCATTTAAATACCTCAAGACCATGACATGGCAAGGTACCGTGGGAATGGTCTGTGTAGCTCTTCAGACACAGTCCTACTGTTTATCTGAATATGGAAAATAGAGATATTATTTTATTCAGTCAAACTGCTACCATAATTTAAATGGAGAGTGCTGAAGGATTTCTGGGTGAAATCTGACCAACGGTTAGCATGAAGTTCAGTGTTCAAACAAAAATGATCACACGTATTTTAAGCTGTAACATGCAGGGAGACAGGTTGTATCTGACTGGTTTCTTTGGAGAAATCAGGAGTTTACTATTCAGAACAGTAACTGTGTTGTAAACTCCCATCCAGATCAGGCCCTTAGGTATTGCAAAGCAAATGTCTGCATATAATCTGACTAATGTATGTATTTTGTAAGCAATTGCTATCGTTTGTCCTTTGACAGGGCTTCCTGAAACATTACAGAGAAATGAAGAATACTTTTAATTCGTACTGTATTAAATTATACGTGTATTAATTATTAAATAAAGATTATTACTAAAAGTTAATGAAAGAAACTACCATTATTATATCTGCCACAAATAAAAAATCTACCTATTGTATCGTAGAAATGATGCCATCCATTAATTAGTTCATAGACCCGAAAACCTAAGGGAGTGTCAGAAGTTTCCAGGATTTCCCTAAATCTCACATATGTGTGAGATTTCTGATGCAGTTGAAAAATATCTGCTCTGTATTACTTTCAATGCCTCTGCCTTTACCTTGTGCATGTAATATCTCCCTCTTTCCAATCACTGCATGTTTAAAATTAATACAAATAAATTACTGTTTCACACCATGTTCACATGTATTAGTTCTTGAAAATTCTTGAGGTTGGTGAATTTGCCTAATTTTGTATTTTGGAAAAAAGAAGCAAGCTGACTGAATAGAAGTGAAGCTTTAATGTTGCTTCTGCATCTGGCATGACTGAGGTTTGTCCAGTTTCACACGTGCGGAGGAAATTTACAGGTAAAATATTTTGGAACTGTATATATTTTATGTATATTTCCTTACTTTCCAAAAATATCTAATTCCAGAGTAATTTCAACAGATTATTTTTGGTTACAATTCTGAGTGGTGGAAGACAGAACAGCCTTGGTCTCAGTTACTTTGTTCCATTATGCATCACTTTGAAATTTTGTAGGAACCCACCGCTCAGTTGCGAATTTGTCTGGATGGAGGGAAAGAGATATTTTGAAGTTTTCTTTATTCTGAAAGTGAGACATTTGCTCTTTGATTACGTGTGTGGGGGAGCTGTTTTTTCCCTTTTTTCCCCTCCCTCCCAACATAAAGGATCTGTGATGCTCAGTGCTGTGTAGTGGCTTTACTATGGGCTGCAGGAAAAGGACCTGAGCGAGTTGGGCAGGAGGTGCACCCATGGAGGGCATGGAGGCATCATGCTTAGATCCATAGTACAAAGAGGCAAAACAAGCCACATGCTGAAAAGCTGCTGGCCTTTATTGCCAAGCTCTACGTTAGTTTTCTTTCACTAGAGGATGGGAGGGGTTTTTTACGTGGGCATACCTGCAAAGCTGTGCATCACTGCACAACCAGCACCAGCAAGCGTTGGCTGAAGGATCCCCCCCAAACCAGGGGAGAAATCCACCAATCTCATCTGTCCTAATCTTTCTTTCTGGCAGTTACAGTGGTTTGTGCTGGCTCTGGGGAATTCACCCTTACGGAAAAAAAAGTGGGAAACCTGCATGTAAGACAAGCAGCTTTACAATTCTCATATATTCATGAAGTCATGCAAACACCGTGTGTGAGGTACTAGTCAGGGAGACAGCTTGAGTTAAAAGAGCTGGCATACATATCTGGATAGACAGATGAAGTATGCTGGGGTGAAAAGTATAATCACGCTTTTAATATTCATGAATGGAATAGGGCTGCACAGCTCGTTGGGGACAGGACAATACAGAGCCAGACACCTTCAGAAAAGTTGGATGTCACTGGACAATCATATAAATGCTATCCCAGAAGTAATGCCTCTCAGGACATCGTTTTCTTATCAGGAAAATATCCTTGATCTTGAATGACTGCAGATTTTAAGTAAACAGCATGTCAATACTTTCCACTGAATTCATTTGACATGACAACTTTAAAATATACAAAACATATTCTGCTTATAAAACAACACATAAACTACCAGAGCCCAGAAATAAATACCTGGTAAATAAATATCTGGTAGCACTATAGGTGAATTATATATATGCAACACAAACATGTATATGCACATGTATATGTATCACTATGCACAAATGAATATAGAAAAATAAATATATCAACATATGCATATGCTTATTTATGTAAGTTTCCTATATATTATTGACAAGAAAAAACTATTCAGAAGGTAACAGAGTTAGTTATACTAAAAAAAAAAAAAAAAGAAAGACATTTTATCACTCTTTTTACTTGTTCTTGTTTTACCATCCTGCCTGTCTCCTAGAAATGTTCCTTTCTATTGTGGTAAAAAACCAATCTCACATTTCTTAGCTGCTGATTGGAAAATCCAGTAACACATCCCTAACCCGTTTGAAAACATACACAATATGATCTTGTAAGTCGTCATAGTGGGAGCTGTAGGTGCTGAGCAAATGCAGAGCTACTGTGAGGAAGCCTAAGCAGAGGTATCACTGTCTTTAGGGTTTGATATGGTATCTGACACCAGGCTATCAGATCTCGGACATCTGTTTGACAGCTTTGACTTGTAATTATTGTGGTGAATCCTTAAACAAACTAATCATAGCAGACAGTGGAAAACACACAAGAATGAAGTAGAACCTGGTCAGTTGCTAGGGCTGATGTGTGTAGGAGGAATCAGCAAACATTTTTTTTCTTTTTTTTTTTTTTTTTTAATAAACTGGCAATTTTTTCTAGTTTTCTACCCACTGAAAGCACACAGTACAATGCATTTGGTTCTGCAAATTTAAGCTGTGAATTATTTGGTAGAATGACATCCTTAAAGCAGAAGTTATTATTGCTTTTCCCGTGATGTATTTACTGTGGCACATACTTGCAAAATGAAGAGCCTAAAGTAATACTCCTAACACCCTATTCAGACGCTCAGACGTAAGCAGACTGAAATCAAAGCACCCACTGCTCTCCTTTAATTCAACAGGATTTGTGAGGCTATGACACGTTAAGAATATAAGGCCATTTTGACTTTGATTCCTTAATAAATAGACTTAGGATCCTAACTGGAAAGCTGTAACTTATGTGCATAGCAAGGGGGTTAAGGTGGCACAGGGTTAAGGTGGGAAGGCATCGTAAGTCCCTTTGCTCTGTTTCAACATTCTGAAATTTGATGCCCTTCACCAGAGGTCTCCTAAGTGTAAAAAGTTTGTCTCCTCTTGTTAAATTGCCACCTGCTCAGGGAAACGCTAATCCATTAAGGTCAAGCAGTTCTGAGAAGGTGCTGCAGTGCCTGGGGCAGCCTCTTGAGTTTCACTTCTGGCAGCTGCAGGAAGATGAAGTCGGGATGGTCCTCGTTACCGAAATTAGACAGATCAGGAAGTAAACAGAGCTTGCCTTTCATCTGATCTGGCTTTGAGATGGGAAAGGTTGGGGAAGGGGGGGCAGAGCAGAGGGTGAATTCCTTTTCTAATTACTTTATGGGTCACTTCTCCAGACTTCTTGTCAATGTCAGACATGCATAATCTTTTATATTTTTAAATGAGAGAAAAGAAAAAAAGATCTCAGGAACTACTGAAGATTTTAGGGTTTACTATTATTTAGTTCTCAATGCCGTGACTTTCATGGGGATTATTATACTTTCCGTTGGGAAGGAGCAGCCAGCAGATCTAAGACAGGGAAAGAGCCATATTGTCTACATAAACTTTTCGCCTCCTTTAAATAGTGAAACCTTCTCCTTTTGTGTCCTTTGCTTGGCTCCTTTCCCCTGGAGTGGATTGGAGGATTATGAAAGGTGCTGCACTGACAGTCCAGGCTGTTTATCACAGGTAGGGACAGCAGCCCTATGAGAATCAGGTGCCACCTCCCTAGCAAAGGCTTCCCGCACCGTCTCCTGCGCATCATCACCTCGAAGAACTCCCCGATTTGCAGACGGTGACTTTGGAAAAGAGGGCAGAAAAACTGGGTGATGGAAGACCCTTCCAGAGCAATGCACGGGTGTGCTCAGCGTGAGCTGTAACTCGTAATAGCAGTTCAGATGTGCTCCAGCAAACGAATGAACCAGACTCAATCTTGTTTGGTCTCACTGAGAGCCGGTGCTGTCTGGGATCACCTAACGCAAAAGCAGACTTTTCAACACCTTTTTTGGGTAACATAGGCCGTGATTATACGAATTCCATAGGCACAGGCAGCCTTATTACTTCAGTCCCCGCTTTTCACACACCCACTTGGAGTCCTATTTTCACAGGGTTTTTAAGAGCCGCTTTAGAGAGCTGTGATAATCCAGGGGATTAGTGAGAGCCAGAGGGGAGCCAGACACATGATGCCCCACAACTGAAACATGCAGATGCTTGGCTTTGATGTGATAAGGTGCAATGAAGCCTTTTAAAAATGAGATGAGGGAGTGTTTTGTAGAGCACTGCAGAATCCTAGCTCCACCAGGGTCATCAGAAGCCGAGATGCTGTGCAGACAGCTGGCCAGCTATTTGATTCAATTAATTTTTTGCCCCTCTCAGCCAAAGCTCTCTCCTTCACCTTCCCCCACCCCTCTGCTCTCCCAGTTTATGGGGCAATGGTGCTGAGCAAGCAAACTGCATTTTATACCTGGTATCCCAAGCAAGATGGAAAGATCCTCCTCCAGGGTCAGTTGTGTCTGCATTATAGGTCACCAGAAGGAACCTTTTGACTGGATGAAAAGAAGATATGTTCTACCATTCTCTTTCTTCCTCTGACTTGTAGCAGGCTTTTCAGTATCCCAGAGCCAACAGTTTGTTTTGAAACTTTTCTCTCCTCTTCTAAACTAGGCAAGATACCCAAACCCGTGCCTTTCCATCTATAAATTTTCCATCTATAAATTTGCAGCGTGTTTCTCCCACCAAAGACAAATTAATGTAGCTACATTTCTTTTGGCCTGACTTTTTCTCAGAGAATGTCCATGTTTAATCATTTATCTGTGTTTCTCTCTGTGTATATGTACAACTTACTGGGGGATCGGGATGTTCACTTGTCAGTTTTCATCCACGCAAGAAATCTGTATGCACACAGTTGATGTCAGCTAGGGCAATAGGCTCTAATGAAGATTATGTTTTGTTGAGCAGTTTATAGAGACCAGAGGAAAAACAACCCCTGTGCCAAAGTACTTTCAACCTACCTAGTCCAAAATAGAAATAATGGACAAGGTGATGGAAGAAAAACTTCTTTTCTAGTTGGAAGATGCATTTTTATAAGACTGTGTTGAAAATTCTGTTCTTCCCTGATGTTTAGTAGCACTTAAGTTTTTAAAGTCAGCAATTCATAAATTCACCAGCAGTTCTCAGAATTTCTTTGAATCACCAAGGATGCACACCATCAGGATTGCTTAAAAATATGACTCACTGATTACAGTAAGTCTGCAGACCACAGATTGCAAAGCATGCTCTAAGGTGCCACCAAGATGTGCCCCCAAGCCCTGAAGATTGGAATTTTTAACCAGAAAATACTAACTTGATTGAAACATCAGTAAAATACCACCACAGAACCAGATCCTCCAGCCAGATGTTTTTGCTTAGATCTTAGAATCTATACAGATTGAATTCTGAGTGATGTTATTGAAAACTAACTTTCAGGCTCATAATGACAGTATGGGACCAGAATGCATTTAGAAGCCATCACATACTACAAATCTCACCACAGTGGATAGGATAGGATAGGATAGGATAGGATAGGATAGGATAGGATAGGATAGGATAGGATAGGATAGGATAGGATTAGGATAGGATAGGATAGGATAGGATAGGATAGGATTAGGATTAGGATAGGATAGGATAGGATAGGAATGGAACACTACTCTCTGATCCCTTGCAATACTTTCCCACTGTTCTCTCTCTTTCTCTTCAACACTCTGCACTTCCATTTCTCACATCTCTGCTGAGAGTTCTAATTGTTAAGGTTGGGACAACTGTGGAGTCATTGCTCTTGTGTGTAAATAATTATTGGAGGTTTTGCTTTCATTCTGCATTGGTATGAAAACAGGTGTTGAAGCCTCAACATTTGTCATTAAATAGAATTTTTTGGGTTTTGCCCAGCCTAACTTTTCTCCACCATCTGCTTGGCAAACAGTCTTGCCTTTGGGATGCAGTTGGAAGAGGTCTACTATGATTAGTATAAATGTTGATGGAAAATAAACTCTTTATTGGAATTTTTATATTATTCCATTGGACAAGGACACTCTTGCTGATTAGACCCTAACCCTCCACTGCCAGTTTCGGTTAAGAAGAATTGTAAGGAGTACCCAATTGGGATTTTGCCATTATGGTTAAACACATAGTTATTTAAGTACAATCTAGAGGAGATACATCATTCAGCATATTCCTGGGTATACCTCTTTCCTTGGCACAGACGTTTGCCTCTTGTTATCTGGCACTGTCCTAAAATGAATATTTAGTCAAAAATTCCAACTGAATTCTAAAGGAGCATCCCATCAGGACTGGGCACAATATGAATATTTTTAAAAATAATGACAACAAACCACCAATTGAAACAGAAATATCATTGGAATAGATCAGTAATTGTAAAGAAATTTTTCCAGATATAAGCCAGTCTGTAAAAATGATGTTTCATAATATCCTCACATTAGCAAATCTCTTCAAGATGCTTTTTATAATCTGCAGTGTCTTGGTTTCAAAATCCCTGCAGAATAAGTTATTATCTTTTCCATGTTAATGTTCCAAAGGTACGGTACCACACACTCTTTCAAGAATCACCTGACTAAGAGAACAGAAGATGTTAACCCCTTTGCGAAGTGGAAAGCTTTAAAAAGCTCTTATTATTATTCCGCAAAATGCAAACAAAGCTCAGGAGGGGTCCACGTTAGGAAGTCATTTGCATCTCTTGGAATGACTTAAAACTGATGAAGGTGGCAACTTGAGTGACTTCTTTACCCTCTGTGGACCTCGATGGCTCAGGCAGAAAAGGAAGTTAAATATTGAAATTATTTTACTACTGAAAGACAAAGGAAAAAAAACCCTGCTCTGGTGTTTAGGCCTTCTGTCCCTGCTGCTGGGCCTTTGGCACTTTATCATCTGTGACTTTGACTGAGGCAATCACTGATCTCCATTTTATAAACAGCCAGTGGCTGCGCCGTCTCTTGCTGATGTTGGCTCTAAAAATTGGCACTGCCTCACTTCTTGAGAAGTTAACTCTTTTTAAAGAGTGTTTTGTCTACTGGCAGCACTGGGATTTTCTTTGCAACCAATCCCACGTAGCTCTAGGACAGCAAACTGGGTTCGGTGACTACACCCAGTCAACAGAATCACAGGAAAGTAGGTAGGTGGTTTTGGGCAATTGACTCAGGGAGTTTAGCACATGTGAAGATATTCTAAAGAACAGAAGTCTTTCCTGAACTGAAGAAACAGTAAATGGGAATCAAAGGCAAGTGACAACAAAGAATGTATTTGAAGATTTTAGATAAAATTTACTCTATGCCAAAAACAAGATACCTTTTACAGAGAAGCCCATCAGAAATGTTACAAAAATATGTGGAGGACCAACAAGTTCTTTAATCATCAGATTCAATTCAAGAATATGCAGAGATACAACATGATAACTCAGATGTCTTCCCAGGAATTACTGACACTACTGAGTGTTTGCTGTATAACACAATTTGATGAAAATGAACCAAAACTTCTAGCATATGATGCTCATCTAGAAGATCAGAGCTTCCCTGTGCAGCCTGTGAAGTCAGGACCAGTTTCACCATTGACTTAGTAGGAGCGGAAAAAAGCCAGTGAGGACAGAGAAGAAACAAAGCAGGACCTTGACCAGAGAAATGACCCACCTAAATTATCACACAAAATGCTTCAAAGGAGCCTCAAACCTCAAACTGCTTTCCTGGATGCAGTTGTTCTCGTGATGCATGGAGCCACAGATTGTCACAAACCAAAAGCACGCTCGCCGAAGAGAACTCTCTAAGGCCAGCCAGCCAGTGGACACACTGTGCTCCAGTTTTGTCTCCTTCAGGCTCACCACACCCAGCCTGGATCTCCGTCCATCAGCCACAGACAATGAGTGTCTGGGCTATATGACACAACAAGCATCTGTGGCGAAATAACAGCCCCTTGAAGTCAACATCGAGGCTGCCATTGACTACTACAGGGGCAATATTTCATGCAGTCACAGTTGTCTGCACAAAATGGAAGAGCTTTATTAAGCTGTCCTCTTCGTTCTTCCATTCTCTGTCTTCTACAGCAGTGCATTTCGGGGTGAACCGGGACTAGTGGGAGCCAGCGAAATATTTGTCGGCACACATTTTTTTGGTGGAGTTGCCTTCTTTTGGCAGCCGTATCCAGAGATGCAGAGGGAAACCTGTTCCAGTCAGGAGCTTCCTAACACTGTGGTTAACAGCCAAAGTAAGGGAGTCCATAATTGCCAGGCTGACAGTGATTGCAAAGGAATGAGAGATTACTGCTTCTTCTTATTTGAAATTGAAACCTTATTTTAGCAAGGTGATAAAGATCAGTCTCCTCGCAATTTGAAAGATAATTTACAATTATTCTGGGCTTTGGTGAAATGCTAAATAAAAGCCAGCCATCACATAGCACAGTGGTGTTCTGAGCTTGATTAGAGCTTCTAGGGATCACAGCAAATAAAATTAATCAATAATAATAATCACAGCAGCCAGTGGTGCCTCTTAAAAGATTGAATATTCGGAAAAGCAAAGAAGAAATGCATTCTTGAAAAACTGAAGTTGATGTCCACAGCGTCAGTTGAGATAACACAGGGAAAATTCGACATAGCAAGAGTTATACTTTAACTTTTTGGATGGACCAGGGTGTTGCTTCCAGCTTCACTGAGGAGCTCAAATCCTCTTGGATTACATATCCAGAAAGTTGGTGACCAGCCATGACTGGGTAATTGAGACTAAACGCAGTTCTCTTCTTGGCAGCAAGAATATAATAGTGCCTCTGTTACACCACTCGTTTGTCCTCCTTACGCTGGGCATCTTGCTCATATCTGAGTCATGCTGAAAGGGTAAGGATGTGCACGAGGATCAGAAAGCGGCATGCAGGAGCAAGGATGTTTCTCTCACAGAGGAATGGCACTGGATTTAACAAATGTCCTCTGCCTTAGTTCAATAGAAAGGATTTCATAATGAAGCCCATTGTTTAATCTTCTCCCTTCCCACAGTTAATAATATTCTAATTAAGATAATTGTTATTTCTTAGCATTTACATAACACTTTTCGTCTTCAAAGCATTCACTCACTATGAATCATATTGCTCACCAGTTAAGTTATAGAACTGGCCGTGATTTCCCTGCTAATTTTTTGAAAGGAAAACCATTTTTAAAATCCTGATTTTATGATGTGGAGAGGTACAGTTCCTGTTAGTTCATATTTGAATCTGAATATCTGGATGATTTGGTCTGTAGCCCAATTCCTTTGGGAAAAAACAAGGACCACAACATATCCATTTCTGTTATTCAACAGCTCAGGGGAATATTGAACAGCACCCAAAATGGATATGTAGGTTTGATCCAACAAATTAAAATGGAATATTTAGTTGGTTATTATTAAAAAGGCTTTCATAATTTTGAAAAAAAAAAAAAAAATCCAGGAAAAATAGCATAGAGGCATTTTAAATATTGCACTTTAGAATGCATAAATTTTGAAAAATTGAAATTTCCTTCAAGATGAATGTCCAAGTTTTGAACAGCTCTGTTAAGTCCAAAGTTGTGATAGAGAGCTGTGCCATTTCCATCTCCTCTAACTAGTTGCTGTGTGAACCATGGTCTCAAAAAGGAGAAAATCACTGTCTCCAGATATATCCAGCTGAAGAACAAGCACAGGAAATGGTGTCCTTAAAAAGCCAATGCTGGGATTCAGGTCCCCAAACTTCAGATGCATTCAAGTGCCTCACCAGCTTGGGAACACAAGACCATTCACCCATCCCTGGTTGCCAGTGGCTTGAAAGGAACTTGTCTACTGACCCAGTGAACAAGGTCTCCTTTCTTTCAAATCTCTGCTACCTTTGACCTCCACACAGAAAGCCAAGACTTTTCACCTTGTGATGGCCTCCCTGAGAGGCACAAGAGCTTGGATTTGCTCCATGGATGATGTTAAACTATTATGCTCAACAACAAAGCAGATAATCTGCCAAGAAAATAAGCACTACTGCATTTAACTTTATAAGAGATGGTTACTCCTGGACTATGTATATTAATGAGTTTTGAATGAGTGACGTTTAATAAAATATGCACTATCTCTTCAACTTTCTTTCATTTCTTTTCTTGCTGGAGCCCTTTCATATTTGAAAATTAATTATGCACACCATATTTAACCAGGGTGAAAATGAGACTTACATGGAACCTTTCCAGCTCTTCATTACATATTTAATTGTTAAAATAATCAAGCTATCCATCACACATTCTGCCACCCAGTCGTCTGTCACCTTGGAGCCAGTCAGAGAGATCACAGAGAGAGAAGTGTGGAAACAAAAATTTCACGTCTCTTGTGCTGAACAATTTTGTCACTGAGAGGAATGGCCTTGGCATGGCATATTTGCATTGTATTGGCTTAAATAACAAACAGCAGCAACTTCATGGCTTCTTCTATGCTTTGGGTTTCCTCCCATTAATCACTAAAAACTATGGCCATGTTATAGGAAAATTCTTTAGCACAGAAGAAATTCAAGTTCCTGTGTCTTCTCATTGATTTTAGAGCCAGGCTAAGAGCATTTTACGAAGTGCACACTGATGTGGCCAGCATTTAATAACAGCTACATGTTATGTGATGCTTTTTCATCAAGAACTTGTCCTTGCACTTCACGAAAATGCGAGCTAGCATAGACTTTGTTTCATGGGTGGTGAAACAGAAACTCTAGAACAGTATCAGGCTATAGAAGTAATTCATCAAACACAACAAGGCACTTTGTGGAGCCAAGTCCTTTGTCCCAGAAAACCACAAAGCAAATATTGGAAGAATGATGAAACGTCCATCTTCTGAGTTTGACCACAGCACTCTTTCCACTGAGCTTTCCACATAACTAAGAGCTGCATGAAGTCTTCTGGGCTGTTCCATTTACATCTGGGGTTCAGTGCTGCAGGATCAGAAGCCATTATGATGCCACAAATGCTCAGTATTTGAAAGATGTAAAGTACAAAGGGTTCAACCATGGGGATTTTCAGTGGGCCTTTGGAATTTTAAAAAGTAGAGGAGTGAAGGTATGAAAAGGAATAAAGTAGTTTTAACTGCATGAGTGTCACTCCCCCAGCTATCTCAAAGGCCAGATGTTTATAATATCATCAGGAAAATAATATTGCACACTGCAGTGAGAACATTTTTTAAGTGCAGGTATATTTCAGTAGTCATAAAAACATAACCCATTTTTAATTCAAAAAGGAACATGGATGGCTTGCAAGTTTTAATTTTTCATATTTTACTGAAAGCATTGTTGTGCTCTATGCCGGAGAGAGAAGGATCACAAAGAATATCTAATTCTTACACCCCATCCCATGGCTGGAGGTAAGATTTTCAAAGGCATTTTGGTGGGAACAGAGTAGCCCAGGTAATATATTTAAGCCCATTCTCACTATGTATTTCTCCGTAAATGAAGTATGATTTCAATCTAATATCAAATTTTTACATAAGCAAGAGTGGGCTTAAAACTAGACAGGTCTATCAGAGCTCAGCAGCACTGTAACTTTAAATGACTACTGTCTAATACCTTAACAGTCCCTAGAAGCAATTGTGCATTGCCCTGTGGTTCTAAGGGGAAAACAAGCTTTCTTTTATTTCATGCACAAAAGGTAGAACAAATACTATTAAAGTCTAACTGAAGAGCTTTCCAGAGAGTATTAAATACATATCAGCTCAGGCAGGCTGTGATGCATTGTGAAGGTCAAAGCTGATATGAACAGGGAAGTAGCTACTTGCAGGGAAATAATTCATTTGGATAAAGAAGTTGTGCCTATCAAACAGGGATATGAGCTGGAAAAAACAAAAAACAAAACGAAGCAAATAAAAAAAAATCCACAGAAGATGTGAGAATCACAGAACAAAAGTCACCAACACCAGCCATAGATTGAAGTATCAAGGACAGAACCAGTGAGGCGAATGATCTATCTTATAAATTAGACTTCAACTACTGTAAAAGCAGCCAAAGTGAGGGCCCAATTGTTTTTGTAGCCTGTCGGAAATAATTTCAAACCTGACAGGATACCATGGCTCGTAGTGTGATCTCACAGATTTCAGTGGTCATGCTGAGAGATAAGCAGAGAAGCACCGTAAAAACCCTGATAGCAAAAGCACTGCTGCCAGCTTTGCTGTACCAAGAAATTATCATTCACTCCAAGCAGCAGGTCGGGTGAGCGCACAATGACTTCCCTCTCCTCCTCCTCCACTTGCCTGCCTGCTACCGCCCTCTTTTTTCCCTTTTCTCCTGCCTGGGAGGCCGTGAAACGTTGTGTTTTATGGTATCAAAATCAGCTGATACATCCAGTAACAACAAGCATCAAAAGAAACTACACTGTCATCAAAGTATCTTATAATATCGTAAGTGTCCTAAATGAAAGCAAGATGATTGCACCAGGAGATGGCAAACAACCATACACAGGTACTAATAATGCTGTGAGCGGGTTGTAGAGTTCCACTGGGGGAGAAGGTGCCATGCACTGGCTCGGTAATTACGTCGGGAATCCACTGACGAAGCTCTTTCTTCAGCTACAGATGGCGACAGGCAAAGCACTTTGTGTGCCTGTCTGAGATGGGATGCTCGTTGTTGTCTCCTCGGATCCCCAGTTGCTCAGCCCCAGAGGGGTCTGCCAACCCACACCTGAAAAGTGGGGAGAAGGGCAGGTCCTCTTACCCCTGCGAGGTCGTACAACTGCTGGCTGGGCCAACGTGGAGCCTCGAGCACCAAGGGGAGCCCACGGGAAGTTGTGATGCTTCTGTGGCTGTAGGAACTCCAGAGCCTCCTCAAGCAGGGCAGCAAGAGGGACTGGCGGATGAAGGGATGTTGGCAGAGGCACATGGTTGGGAGCGCAGGGCCCTTGGGTGGGGGATGCTGTTGTCTGCTCAAATTTTTACCCCTAAACTTGCACCTCTGGCTATTGTCCTCTTTTGGAAGCTGCAGCGTTGCCCTGCAGAATGGGAATGCCTCTGTTTTATGGGTCAGGGAAGATTTATTCCCTCTGACTTACAACCTCATATACTTGGGCGAGTATCATTACTGTTTGCATTTGTGTGATACTACGAGGTCCTGTCCAAAACATGTTCCCTGGAGATGAATATTTTCTTGGCAGAAACACCCACTAATTTCACTAAAGGTACAGTTTGAATCCATTCAATTTTTTGTGCGTAATCTTCAAGCTGGTGGGGAGGAAAGAGACTCCTCTGAGAAAAACATTAGGCAGGGATTGCAGGGAACTGATTTTATTTCTTAGTGGTGATGCCGTTTCAACTGTCAACAAATTACTTCATTAGCCTGTACTCACTGTCCCAATTGGAAAACAGAGATATTTTCTTTGATCAACATATCCAATTCTAAAGTAGCTGTTCAGGACAATAGTCATTTAACAAATGCTTTCATTTCCAGAGTCTATCACAATTTGAGTCCAACAGCAATTTGGCTGTCTAGCTACTGTGATGTAAACAGCCACCACTGTGCTGGTGGGGCTCATGTGCAGCTAGAAGATGGGGTACATTCCATTCAGCTTCTTCTCGGTAAAGATTTTAAGCTGAAGCTTTCTTGCTTCACCCCAGAGCCAGCACTATCCCCTCAGTTCAGTATCCATCAATTCAGTGATCTGATTCATGTTAAATGTCCATATTTTCTTTTCCTCCCCCACCCCAGATTCTGCAAGCAAAGCTAAAGGGCTGGAAGATGAACAGCAGGAATAAGGGAGTTGTTTTCCTTCCAAAATTTTACCTTGCTGCTGAAAGAGGTACTTGGCAATGTATCTCTGTAGAAAGGCAAAGGCATTTTATGTTCAGGGAAGGAAATCACAGAAGTATTAATTGGTTTGCCCCAGGTCACACAGCAGTCTGTGGCATGGCCAGAAATTTGACACAGATCTCCCATGTCTCAGATCAGGGCCTTAACCATGAAATAATTACCAGAAACCAAATATTAGGTTAACTGTGGAAGAGTAATTGCTTTTTATTGCTATGATATATAAATAGAGAAATGGGAGCAATGCATTTCTAGTTCCTGAAAATCTTCAAGCTGATTTATGTTCTGGTAAATGTCTGGGAAAAAATGACACTTGGGGTTTTCTGTTTATTCCCTCTCAGTTGCTTTCTTATGAAATCTGCACAATTCACAGTTCAAAGGAGGCTGTTTGCAAAATGCAGACTCAGTTGAGGACTGAAAAATCATACCATAATTTGGACTCATACATCGTCAGTAGCCAGGAAGAGTTTTCAAAAATATTCCAGAAATTAAATGTCTAGAGAAAGAGACACCGGCTTAATTTAACTTGCTCCTGCTGGGGGCAGAATACTGTCCAGAATCCAGAAGCCAAATCTCTTTCAAACTTACTTGGAAATTAAAGAGAAAGATCTCCCAGCCCAATCCAAGCTATCTAATTTTCAGGACAGAGTTACCTTCCAGAATGTATAAATATTAATACTGGTGATAGAATAATAATGTTCCTTCACACTTGGTTTTAAGCAGTTATTTAATTTTATTAATCCAAATAGGGCAAGAAGGATTTCACTTGCCTGTACTGCTCTCTCTTTTTGCGATGGATCCTTCAAATATTTTGTGGATTTCTCTGTTGCTCCATACTCTGTTCTAAGGAAGAACAGCAAAAACGAGTACAGGTCTCAAAATACTGAATGGGAACATCAGTGGCTTGGGATTTTGGGGGAGTATCCAAGGACAAACCTTCATTTGAGCACTTACCCCCAAGACAAAGCTGAGATTTTAGTTTAGGGCAGACTGTGGTCTCGTGTTTGCACAAACAGGCAGCACAGTGAGACAAATCCTTCCTCGTCTCTAGAAGGTATGTACTGCTCCCATCCCACACCAGCCCCACCTGGAAAGGCTCCATACCTGGCTGGAATTCACCCCAGGTGAGCGTTTCTACCATCATGCTGCTGCCTCTCTATTACTGCACGACTGTCCCTCCTCCCGTTTTGAAAGAGTTCCCAAATTGCTGTTGTGAAATAAATACCGAGAGAGCATGATGATAACAAAGGCTAAAGGTTAGAAAGGTATAATAGAATTTAAAAACTGTAATAATACAGTAGGAGTCTTGCAGTAGTGTAGTGTCTTTCAACAGAGATTATGGAAGAAAGCGTTAATTGAGCTTCAGTCGTTTAACCTCTGAGGTAGGTAATATTACTATACCCACTTCACTAATGAGTAAACAGAGGCCTTGGCATCTTACAAGCCTTGCCTAAAGTTACCCAACAAGTCAGAAGAAAGGGAAGAGAAGTAATGAAAGCTGAAAGTATTTCTTGTATGACATCATGCAAATTCTCTTCCCTTCTTCCAGTGGCTAGCATCCCAAATTATGGTATTTTTATACTTATAACCCATGGGTTAACCATCTTCCTGCGACGATTTAGGAGAAGCTCAAGTTGCACTCCCATCTATGGGAATTTATTCCAAGTTTCCCCTTCTCTTCATTTGCCCCACTGACTCCCTTCTCCCCACTCTGCTTTGTCTCCCTTGCTCCCGAGCAGGCAGCCAAGGCTGCAGGTGCCAGAGGAGTCATTTTCCACTGGGGATACCTCTGCAAAGGTGCAGGCTTCCAGATGATTCTTTTAAAGCCTGAAAATATGGCAACAGAATTATTGAATGCCTTTTAACAAGTTCTGATCTGCAGCAGCACCTATAGCGAGGAAATTTCTGTGTGCATTTCACGTGCATATACATAAATATGAGAGATGTTTACAAAAATGGGGATATATATCCCTGACACAGTCAGCTCTTGGGATCAAGTCACATTCAAGGAAGTCACCCACCAGGGAGGAGAACTAAACAAGTGTTGATTTTCCAACAGACTACCTTCTTGTAAAATCTCCTCTGAACCTTCCTAGAGAAAACAGAGGAAACAGGGCTTCATACACACAAGGAAAGTTAGGATGGATGACTACACCTGCAGAGAAAAGAAAAGCAACCATCCCATCTTTACTGGACTTTTAGATATCAAAGTAAGCCCCTTCCTCAGACCTGGAGTGGTTCCAGCCACACGTGGAGTAAGGGGGTGGGAGGGACAAGCTTTCCTCCCTGTGATGACTTGCTTGAATCTGTGAACAAACCACTGCACTGTTACAGCCAGCAGCACGGATAATGTGCTTCTTAACTGGGAATAACATGGAGATGCAAGATCAGTCAGCCTGGCACATCTGACAAAACAGAAATAACATTAAAGGAGGGAGGTAATGAATGAAAACTGTCCAAGGATCCGGCCCACAGTTATTTTAAACCCGCTTTTTTGCCTAATTTGTGCCCTAACCAGTGATGTTTCCCTTCCTCCTCATTTTGATTCAATAGCCATGACAGAAGTCCACAGCTCCCCCTCTCTCCCATTTATTCCAAGACATAATATAGTAATTATACTTACATTTTTAAAGGTAGGCATTTCTCCATAGGCCATATCAACCTGTGGCCTCACGATTATAATTACTTGATCTACAGACTGTTAATTTCTTGTCTTCCATAGGAATAAAATAGCACAGGAATAGGACACAGGGAAATGCAGAGAAGTTGCAGACAGATACCAGGTAATGTTTCTCTGATGGCCGATGTATATGACAGGAAATATGAACATCAGGGGCATCTGAAAATGCATGATCTTACTTTTGTTTTTCTCTAATTTCCTAGTTCTCAACATGTAAACAGATTCAGTGAAATCAATTTCTAGGTGGTTTCCTGGGTTATAAGCAACATGAAAACCATTCCAATAGGTCTCTGTTTATTATTTTTCAAATTAGATTTGCATGGCATTTGTGCTTGCTCTCAGGAGACTATTTGCAATATTGGGAAAGGGTGTGAGTGAAATGAGGCCAAATCCATGACAAGTTTCTACTTAGCTTAGTTTTCCCTCAGTTACTTAGGACATCTCTGTTTTTCCAGCCTGTAAACAAGATGAAAACCAGGAAAAACAAGACTTGGTAATAACAGTGCTGGAAAAAACTGGTCCAAAACAGCAAGCCTGGCTTTGATTACATCTAGTAATCAAGCTGTGTTCAGAATTACTCGACTTAATGTCTCAGGAAATGTGAATCTGCACATGGAAAGCTTGGTTCTAGAGGCTGTATGATCCATCGACACTGGAGAAGAAGTTAAAGTACTTCTTGACTCCTTTTTTATTTCCTACTGTAGTCTCACATTTGGGGAGGGCTGACAGAGATAATGTAAAAGCTGGTTGGTAGATGAGATTTTTTTTTTGTCTTCTAGGTTAGTATGTTAATAGTCCTAAACAGACAATCTGGGTGCTACTTACATGGGAGGGGCTTGGTTTCACTGGGCTTACAGTACACAAACCTGGCAGCAAATATTTTAGTATCCTGCAGGGTTTAGTGAAATAGAAAAATACTTTGCTGAGGATAACACAGTGTAGTCAAAGTACTAAGATATGAGGATGGATCCCAGTGGTGAGTGTTTAGTGTAAACTGCAAGTTTTCCAATCCTGTTTCCTCGAACTCTCCTAGAGAAAGATGTACATTAGATCTCAGGACTGAAAACTGTGCTACAGTGAATTACACAATTTCACATTGCATTCAAAATTAAAATAAGCTGCATAGTCCTGAAGCAGTTTTATTGGGAGTGGGAGGTGTGGGCAGACTAAAGAAACTCATGGAATGTGTGTTGCCTTCCTATTGTGACAATTAAAGTACTGTGGTACTGTACAAACTCTCCCAGTCCCCATCAAGAGTTTGACTACATTTGGCTAATTTATTTTCATTTGATAGCAAATACCAGTTTCTTCTTGGCATCTGTGAGTGTCTCTCCTCCTTACAACTGTCCAACTGTTTCCCCCTGCTGCCAGTTCAGCACACAAAGAGCTGGGGGAGAGAGTGGGAAAGAAGTTTTGGGGGAAAATCATAGTCATTGTGCAACATAAATAAAGTAGTGTTTAGGACTATATTTAGGTTTAACAGAACAGCAAAATTATAGGTGAAATCTGGCTATCTGTAGAATAAAATAAATAGTTCTTGATTATTTTGACAGGTACTTGAATACCTGTTCTCAAGTATTTCAGAAACTTAGGTGTTATTTCATCTTGTCAGCAAACATTAACATGTTTCTATAGATCAGAATTCTTTTCAACTATTTGAAACAGGTATGGACTTTCCTACTGAGAATTCTGGATTCTATTCAGCTGCCAATACATCCTAGACCTGCATTTGCCTTTTCCATGGGATCAGCCTGATGGGCCTCAGCCATCAATGTGATTGACTGATTATACACCCAGTTCCTTCCATTCTTTGTTATTTCCAGGTGAGGAGCTCCAACAAAACATCTGAATTTGTTGCTGTTTCCTGGGTGAATGACCAAGCACTCCCTGCTACTGCTCATATCTTGTGTAGGATTGTCTCTCCGTTAAGACTCCCATCCACACTGCCTTTCTGGGATGTATCCTGCACATCTCCTCAGCCTTGACAAGGTTTCCCAAGGTCAGGAAAACCTCAACAAGTTTCATTAGCACTCCCTTGCTTTATGTGACATGGTCAGTTATGAAAGTATTAAGTAAAACCTGTCCTAAGACTGAGCCTGCAGGGACCTGTAACTGCAATACCTCTTCTTTCAGCACGAAGTATTCTCATATTCCCTTTAACCTCTTCTGCCCCACCTCAGAGTTCTTCACCAAATTTTCCCTTTATACCTCAGTAATCTTCCACCCCTGCGATATCAGTGTTTCACGCAAATCCAGTCAGACAAAATCTTCTGCATTGCATTTGTCTAAGAAAATGTTTCAGCTTAGTGTGGGAACAATCTACATGGATAAACCTGTGCTGTATTTTATTACCCTTATCTCCCTTTGTTTCCAGCCTTTGTTACTATTATCAAGCACATCCCAATAACTTGCATGCTCCAAAGTACTAGACCTGCAGTAACTCAGACTCTTATTTTAAAACCATGAAAAAAAGTAACAGATCACGACCCACTGGATTTTAAAATTAAGATTATAAGGAGCAAACAGTATTTTCCAAATAATCTTTCCATAAATAAGCAGCATGAAAACCAGTTTCCCACAGGTGTCCGTAGCTGTTCATAAAATTGTATTCGATTATCAGAGCCTGTGATAATTTAAACTGAATCAAGTCATGTTGTTGCTGGTAGAACCTTCCCCACATATGTTATAGGTGAACAGCACTCTCACACACAGAGTGAGTTTGGCAAGACTGAAAATATGGCGATCCTTAGGCATAAAGAAGCAAATAAAGAGAAGATACGCGTTTCAGACCTCCCCAAACCCTTTGTTCTTTATAGCCAGCAATTTAAAAACAAACAAACAAACAAACCAGACCATCTCAGAGGTAAGCCATGCACAGAACTTCGCCCCCACATATTTCTGCCTTGAAAACACCTCGGCATTTATTTGCTGTTTGCAAAATGCTGACTAGCGCAGCTACCTTAGGGTGACTAATACATCATCGTAATCAAGGACAGCTGGTTTTCTTGCGGGCTTACCAAATTCTCTTCGGGAGCCCTAGCTTCTAATTATCCCTAACGAGGAGCAACCCCCACCTTGACTTCCCTCCCCGGCCATGCGAGAGACCCGCGGCGCGGCATCGCCAGCCTCCAACTCTCGCTCCTGCACGACGAGAGGCGATGTATTAAACATACAATGCATGTTCTAATAAGTGGAGCCAACGAGAGCTAAAGAGCTTGCAGCTGCTGGTACCACCTGTGTCCCTTCGCTTCCAGCCAGAACAATCTCCTCTCTGCAGTCCCTAGTTGTGGCGAGAGATAAAAGAGGCAGAAAGTGAGAGTGACATGCCTGGCTTGTGTCCTGCTCTCGTCACGACGGAGCCAGTAGATCTGGAAAGCTGGCCCTTTTCCACCGTGATTGTGGAGGATCGTGCTCCTTTCCCCCTCAATGCTGTATGAATTTCCCACTTGCTCCTCTGTGGAGTGTGTCCCATGCGCTTGTAGCCATAGTCCATGTAAGAGCAATTTCGTGAATTCTCCTTGGCTTTCCTGAGCCACGAGGATTCTGTGGGATGGTAAACTTGGGCTGAGCAGGGAACAGACCTGGTGGGGAAATGTGGGTTTGGCAGACTGAATGGAAATCCATCCTGAGATCCATTTTATTTTAAGAGACATTTTTATAAAGGCGATTGACAGAGAGCTGGGGTTTATTTTTTTACCCTCTTCTCTCTCTTTTTTTTTTTTTTTTTTTTTTTTTTTTTTTTTTTTTCACTTTTTTTTTTAATTTTAATACGCTGTTTCTTTTTCCCTTGCCTGACTGAGTGGTGATATGGACGCCTTTCAAAGTTTGGAATTATCTAGTGGCCACTTCACTGCCTCAGGACAACTGGCATCCATTCAGGGATCAGAAAATCCATCAGTTGTTTGGATCTTTTTCCTTTCACATGGAGTTTTGTTTTCCTTTTCCCTTTCCATGGATTTCATTTCTGAGTTGGCTGTTTTGAACTAATGCCCATCTCAGGCCAGATTGTGCCATTAAAGCACTGGCCTGAATGGAAAGTAGGGTTGGCAGAAAGAGGCAGTCACAGAGATTCATGCTAGATCATTACCAATATTAGTCATCAACAACGAGAACTGAAAGTAATTCTTACATAATTTCTACTGCATCTTAAAATGAGACTCTCCTTTCTGCAAAGCCCCTGCCACAGTTTCTCCATTCTTTAACACAGCCATTCCTAGCTGACATTACAAGCATTTGTGATGGAGAAAATCCCCTCAGTGGTGTTCCAAGAGCAACACCTGTACTCTTGCAGTCTTTCCCTTGTTACTTCCCAAATCCAGGGCTCTTAACCTTTCCTTTCCTTTGCATTGCGTCAGAATGTTATTGCCAGTCTGATAGAGATAGGATGTAACAGGCACAACATAACATTTCCCCTTCTGGTCCAGTGTGGAATTGGCTCCTTCTGTTTCAATTTAGCCTAAACTAATGACCCAAGTTGCCAAGATATTTTAGTTCTGTAGTATAAAGCTGGGACTCTGTAATATAAAGCTGGGGGTCTTGGAGCTTTCACAAAGCCCTCAATATAACACCACTGGCTTCCTGTAGACATACCTTCTCTTTCACATAGAAATACTGTTCATAAACATTTCGAGGAGTTCTTGTGCTTCCCCAGACTTTTTGAATCTACCACGGCTTTGGCAGGGAGATTTTTCCTGGTTTTCTCCTCTAGCCAGGACCATTTTCTGAATTTGAAAGTATTTCTCCCACATTTTAGAAGGAAAACAATTGGATGTGCTGCTGTGATGCCTGTTCCACTCATTACAGCAGAAGACCTATTACTGCTTTATGGGAAGCATTCATAATACCCAAATCAAATTATATAGAACAAGTGATAAAGTAGATGAGGAGACTTTGTTTGCTTCTCTGAACTGCCCTAAAGCAGAGCTCTCCCTCCTCACTGACTTAGAAAAAGAGCCTTGGACTTCTCACCACCTAACTTGGTAGGTGTCTGAGGTTGGTGGTACGAATGACCTGCTGTGCCACTGCCTGTTCACTGCACTGTGTGTCGTTTGGTTCACAGTTATTGCTACACGCTTTGTTTTTCCTTTGTAAAATACTCAGTAAAACCTTGGATTCTGTGAGAAAAGATGCTCGCATCTATTGGCCTGATTGATTACAACCGGTCTTGGAACAGAGGGAGCTCAAGAGGTGCAGTGAGCACTTTAGAGGACAGCATAATTTGATATTCCTGCTAGTAAATACATCAAACAGAAAGCGACTGTGTTAAACAAACAGCCCACTCTGTATCTATAGCATTAGTTCTGCTTGTAAAGAGGGAGTAAATAAGCTGACCCTTCAGCTTTCCCTGCTGTCCCATGGCAGCTCCCACCATTTGATTTTGTATTTGCGCCGTAGTTCGTTCCTTTCAATCATTGCAAAACTGGCATTAGACCAATTTCATTTCACTTGGACTGCTTCCTGCTTATCCTCTGTATGCACTGATGGTCCAGTCCTATAATGTGACAGATGCTGTCCTGAAGCAGGCAGAAATTGAACAGCACTGCCCTGCACCTTCCAGGAATGAACCAAAAAGCAGCCCAGATTTTTCCAAATGTTACTAAGATATCACTTCTCTTTCTTATATTGGGTTTTTTTTCCATCACTTTTTTTCCAGACGTTGGACACATACAGTTAACAGCATGTGGCAACTGATACTGCAAGTCTACCAGAAAATGTTTATTTTCTTTAGGAACAATTGAGTCTTCATTTTAATTGTCTTCCTCCACTCCTTTTACAAACATACTATTTATACAAACCACTGAGGGAGCCAGATATCCATCCATCCACATTTCTGTACAAACATGGTTTGCATGTTCAAATTCAAATGTGTTTATGCGTGCATGAGAGAGAAAATATTAATGTACAAAGTTGGGTGTAACTCAACAGACCACATTACTGCTCCTTTGAAAATGTGATGCAGTATTTAAAATACTGTTGACATGTTAAATTAAGAAATGTTTTGAAGCATTTAACATTTCAAAAATATTTTTATTCTACCTACTTAGCATATGAAATTATAGATTCAAAACTTAAATTAAAGGTATTCATATTGCCATCTCCTATGAAACATGTTGGGGGAGTTTAGAATAGTTGTCCTTAGAGTGGGCTGCAAGAAAATTAATTTTCAATAGCTCTGTTGTGTGGAGTTGACTAAGAAGTGGCAATGATTATCCTTAGTTACTCGCTAGGCAGAGTTCAGGTAGAATTGTCAGTTTAATTTTCAAATCATTCTAGAATAATTACTTTTCATTGTAATAATGTTAATATTGACGTATTATGGAAGTGATGCCTTGATAGTTTATTAGTGAAAGATTCAGATTGTCTCTTTTTTTTGTGTGTGTGTGAATCTACTCTTAGGCTTTCCCTGCTTCCAGATTTTCTTCTAACCATTAGTGTATGTGCAGTAATGGCCAAGTTAATGAGGTCTCGTTTTAACTTCTTATGCTTCAGCTAGTTCTTTGTCACAGGAAGGAGAGACAGTTTGTGAAGGCTTAAATCATGGATTCAGGTAACTGTGCCTCGAGAGTCACACTGGAGTAGCAGTAGATTTGTGGAGCAATGTTTTGTCCCACGTGCTGGTGACTACAATTGTAGTTCCTTGAAACCACTGCCCATCAGCCAACATTTCCCTATCCTCTTCAAAAGGACTCTTTCAGAAGAGGAGAAATCGAGGGAATCTTTCACATGAGATTGTCTGCTTTCCACCTGAGTCAGCTGCAGAAATACAACCACAAGCTGATTTTAATCTAACGCTTTATATAGAGGTTAAGCAGGAGAAGAACTGTTCCAAAGCACTTCAGTAATTTAGCTGCGTAAGTCTTAAGGATGGGCCAACTGTGCAAAAAACACTACTAAAGAAACCTGCATCATAGGGGAGATTTTCCTTATCAATATCATTTTTGTAAGTTGCCTACTGTAAGTGCGACCAGCATGATACAAAACTGTGTAATTTGTTCATACAAACAGAAAATTCTCCATCCTGCAGAAGATTCATAACATGAATCTTTTGGTTGCTGTTGCCAGTTTCTATCATTGACTTTCACAGAATATTCTGAGTTGGAAGGATTCATCGAGTCCAACTCTTAAGTGAATGGCCCATATGGGGACCAAACCCACAACCTCGGTGTTATTAGCACCAAGCTCTAACCAGTTGAGCTAATCTCAGAGTCATTTTAGTAAGCCATTAATCAATTTGTATTGTATATTTCACTTGAATTTTAAAAAGATGGACTAATTTGTATTTTATTTTATTTTAAAATGCGTGGTCATATTCATTTCCAGACTGGATTTGCAACAGATATCTAAAGGTACAGAAACCAGAAGACTGGTGAAAACTAAGTTTTGTATGGTTAGGGCTAGATATGTGTGAGCAAGCAGTTATCACATATTTAGCTATATTGTGTTATATATATCCTTAAGATAAAAGAACGAGCAGAGCAGCATTTTCACATCATTACCAAAGATAGGTTACAGCAAAAGCATTCAGTAATTACAGTGCACACTGAGATACTACTGTAAAAAGACAGGGGAGAAATTACAGTTTACTTTGACAGCATGGCATAACCCGAAACAAAGATTTGCTGTAGCCATTTTCCATTGAATGAATATTTTGATTTTTAAAAAAGCATTTCCTTATAGAATCATGTGCAAGTCACCTGCAAAGCAGACAGTAAATTCAGTCTTAATGCGAGGTAATACACATGCAGGGGAAAAAAATGAGGAGAAAAAAGCACACAAACATAATTATGTGAATCCTGAGCTTGATTCGCTGCAGTAACATTCCAGTGAAGTAATTCAAAAGAAATTAAGACAGCACTACATTGCAAGAGATTCACAATGGTAAATCAGGGCTCCTTTTGACATGCTCATGTGCAAAAGGGAAATTTTCTCCTTGAATTCTCCCCTCCCTTTCACAGCATAAATCAGCAGTAATTCCACTGAAATCAATGGAGCTGAGCCAGGTTAGAAGGAAGGGGAGATGAGAATCAAATTCGCAAAGCGCACTTTGCTGTGATTCAGCACACAAACGAGTGCCTTATAATCTGTTTACTAACAATGGATGAAATATGCAAATTGTCTTTTTGGAAAGCAACCGTGAAAACTGAGCTTCACGAAAGCAAACTGAGGGCCCCGAATGTTCTTAGTTCCAGACATTCTCATCCCCACTCAGGGGACCGAGACACACTCACTTGTCAGGGAGAAGAAAACTGCCAAGTCTTCGCCAGGCTTGCAGAAGGAAGGTAGATTAGCCCAAGATGTCAGACCGTGATGTGGAATGGCAAACATCCCTCACAGACGCTGGGATAATCCAGCAATCAGGTCCCAAACAATGTCCCTTTAAGCAAACCCAGGCAGGCCAACCAGGCCATCTCACAGCACGGGCTGCAGCCAAAATCGCCTGCAGAGCCACTCAACTGTGTCCAGGTAGATCCAGCGCCTGCCGCTCTCAACCAGCAAATGCTCACAAAAAGAAAAAAACCCACCTTGATGTTTACAAAACCAGTGAGGATTTCAAGCGGTTGCAACTGAGAATCAGAACGTGCCAAATGACTGAACAGAAGGTCCCAAAATAACCGGGCAGTGAAATGCTTTCTTGGTCACTCTTGCCATGGAAGAGACAGGAAGAGTTAACTTTTATTGGCTCTGAGCAAATGCTCATTCTGGGCTTCAGGATACAAAGGGAGCCTGGTGAAACTGCACATCATAATTAGAGAGATTATTTCCTCATGCTAAATCTTTAAATTGAGATTTCCTTCTTTGGATTTTCTTTTTCCCTATGATGTTTTTATTCGGATCCAAGCTTAACACAGATATTTACGTTACCTGTGAGAAGATACTGTGTTATGACATTCCAGGCTGGGCAGGACATGGAACACATGGAGAGACTGGGATTTGTGTTAGCCATGTCCTAAAGCATTTCCTGAGGAGCACTCCAAGTTCCACAGGAGCTCACAATGCAGGAGGGCAGAGCTTCTCTTTGCCCAGCAAGCTGATGACCTCATACCTCTAATTCCTGACTTCTGTGAATTTTTAATACATTCAGGAAGGACAGCCTCACAGTTTGAGATAACAGGGAGGACAGGCAGGAGGAGCTGTCTCAGCTCACAGGGCTACAAATCTTAAACCTCTGGCTGGAAAAGACTCTGAGGGAAACCAAAAAGCTTCTGTCACAGCAGGCTCTGGGACCCTCTTGCCCAGAAGAGGGCAGACCTACAGTACTTTTCATTAGACCATGGCGTTCTTGCAGACCTACTTCTCCTTCTTTTGTTTGCCTAGTTATGCTGTGTGGGCTGCAGAAATTAAATGCAACGCAAACATACAAACAACCACAACTTTGGAGAGAAAAAACCATCATAGGCAATGGTCTCAGTCCACGGGCTCAATCCTTTTCCTATTTTAGCCAGCCAGAGTTCTTAGTGCTGTCTGCCTAATGGTCATCATGGTCAGGTAAGGAGACGTGAATTAGATCCATTGTAGATCAAGAATAGAGTTTTGTCCCAAATTAAAACTAAACCTTAGGACAGAAAAATGCTAATTTTAGTAAAGTTCTCCATTTCCACCCCACCCCCAAGAAAATTTAAAACGGTTATCTGACTTTCACCTTATTAGTTTCCTCCCTACTTTTCTTCCTTCTTTTCCTTCTGCTCCCCTCAAAATGACTGAAAAAGAAGACCTGAATGCACGACGATTCATGTATTAGTTATGAAAGACTATCTAAATCTCCAAAAGAAATATTTGAACTGATATTTCTATTTCACTGAAAGTGCGTAGCAGAAAACAGCGAATTCTTGCCCAACTGAACCCATGAACCATAATATCAATCTCAATTATGATGATACTGAGTAACATACACCTGGAGAATAACATCTCTACGGATACAGTCCTTAAAAGCCACCTGTTAAGAGCAAGCAATTCTCCAGCTTTCTTAGCTTTCAAGCATTTTCATTATGTACTTATAACTACGATAAAAAGATGTAATTTTTTGCTTTAAAACAAGCAGAAACAAGCTCTAGAGAAAGAGTGATTGCCAGGTCTTGTCTCTGTCCTTTCTTGCAGCTGTTTTTGCTGCAGTAGCATACTACTCATCAGCAAGCTCTAATCAGCTCTTGCAGGCTGTTTTGGTGCCAACACCAGCAGGGAGCCTGACCCAGAACCTCTAGCCAAGTCACTGCATAGTAAAACACGGTGCTGGGGAGAGCTCAAGGTTCTCACTGCTCTCTGATGCTGATGTCCCCCTCCTTTCGCACACCTTTGCTCAAACATCATCCTAAAAAGAAGCAGAATCCATCACAAAATATCTGATGTAAACCTACACTTGCCTGTGCACGCTCACCACAGACTAGGTCATTGCAATTTGGTCACCGTCAGGGCTGCCTTGAAGCTGGGTGGGAAACTGCTGGGGTTGCAGAAGACGACTGCTCCTTCATTGTTCAGAGAGGTGTGTCTGAATCAGACCCACAGGCTTCTTGGACAGCCACAAATATCCCGCTCCGCTAACACATCGCAGCTTAAAAGGTCAGAGTAAACTGCACCCAGGACTATCCTTGCTCTTGGGTCGCGCCAAAGCGCCTGAAATCAGATGAGTTGTTTCTGATCCCAGCTCCAAGCCCAGCCCAGACCAGGACAAAGCAAGGACCTTGTTAACAAACTTCACTATGGCGTTCTCTCTTCAAGAAAAAGGGGAACAATCTCACCAATCAGCAGCGTAGACCTGCTACAGATTAGAACTCTACCCATTCAGAAAGAAATAAATTAGGATATTAGAAAAGCAAAGCATACCACCAATGTCACGGAGAGAATGAACAGGTAACAATTATAACTATTTCTGGTTTGGAAGAACATGAAATTATTATGGCATGTTTAAAGTTAATAGAAGGAAACACTTTCTCATTCAACGTGTAATTAAAATACAGAGCTTATTGCTACGGGAAATTCTGGAACCAGAAATAGTAAAAGGGATAAAAGAAGAATTAGAAGTGTACCAAGAAGAAAAGTCTGCCAGGACTATTAAACACAGAGATGTACTGTCTTCTCTGATTCTGGAAGGCTTCTACGTGTTCAAGGATCTTTGGACGACAAGTTCCAATATAGATATTCAAATAATAATCATTTAGAATAAAATCTCACAAAAAGGAAACAGTATTTTCCAGTAAAACCAGCCCAGCCACCATCTCCCAAACGTGTTTATGAAAACTCTCCGAGGTAATGCTCAAAACTGAACCTGGTCCCTTCGGAGTGCTGTTTAAGAAAAGAAAACATTTATCAAATGGCATTAATATCTGCCCTTGAAAAAATTTCCAGAAAAATAAAATCCCAAACAAATCTCCCATCTACTCAATTCAAATATCCACTGGGGTTCCAAATTTTTTTGACAGAAACTGTTAAATAATTTTACCCACAGCTCACTGTTTCTTCAGAGCAACAGACACAGCACGAGAAGATTAAAACTTTAGGACTATCCCTTTTAAAACTTAAAACAACCTAAGCATTGCCTAATTAAGCCCCAGGTATGGTGGCTGTTGCTTCAGAAGCCAAACTAAGTGTTGACAGATACAGTACCATCAGGTTTAGGCATCACAGTCTAAACCTTCCTCCAGTTGAAATATTTGGACCCTTCAACACTTCCACAACAAAGAGCTCCTGCTCAGAGAGCAGAACAGGTAAGAAAAAACAGGCAGAATTTTCAGAAGCAATACTTTGGCTTCCAGGAAATTCAGGAGGGGCAAATGTGAGCATCAATGGGATACTTGTCTAAAACGAGCATCTTCTATTCTTGGCTCCGTTATAAAGGCAGAGCTTTCAAAAGGACTTGTTCATTATTGAGAGACAGAGCAGAGGGAACAATGGGTGCCGTTGACCTCAGGCCACACACACACAGTCCCTTCGCTGCGTTCCTGGGTGATCTCTGGGCACCCAGTAATCCCTTCTCCCAAAACACCGGGCTCTTCCCTCGCCGGAATTATTCCATCTCTTCCCAAGGCATCGCCCTCAGTGAGTGAATCAAAAAACACATCACACGTTTTGAAAAAAAAGTGGATCCAGCAGAAATGGGACACCTTTTTATCTCTACGCCGGGAACCTGATTTTGTCAATTATACGCTGTATATAAAAAGCCTCTGCTATCTGCTTTCCCAGTACTCTGGGGAATGCGTATGAATAATTTTAAATGAGGAAAATGCTGTTGGGAATATTGTTTTATTTGGGAATTCTAAACTTTGAAACACATCTACAAAGATTATTTTATAATTAATAATATTTATTTTTTAATATGCACACATACATGCATTTATTTTGGGTTAAAATAAATAAAGGAGGGAGTCTGTGTCTTAGAACCACACAACAGCCAACACAGATCTTGAAAGACGAGCCAAAGGGCTTTAAAAAGATGTATCTCTGGACAAAGGTGGGAAATGTGGGAAATCCTCTGATTACCTTGGTGCAGGCCCACAGGACATGTGAGTGAGGGATGGCACAGAAATTATTCCATTTATCAGCTACATACTTTCCTTGCCATGTGATACTTATGTAACAAGAATAATTCAGGAAAACTCTAATACATATCAACATTTACAAAATTTCCACCTGGCTTTTCAGAAATGAGAATGGNAAAGGAAAAAAAAAAAGAATGCTCATTTTATCATGAGAGTTATACTAGGGTGATTTGACCTGTGATTGTATGACAGAGGATTTATGCCTTTACAGTCTTCTGGGCCTGTTTGATAACACCCCACCAATCGACTGACATGGTTCATTCTCTTTTGAGCTGCGTCCTTTAGAATAATTGGTCTCAGAAACTTTACAGCGGCTTCTTAGAGAACGCTGATACGACACTGTTATTCTTAAAGGGACAATTTTCAGAGCAACACGCAAGGGAATTACACTGTTTCCAAATTGCAATTGTTGGCTAGTTCTTTCATCTTTCATGCTATTCTTTTTGGTGATTTTTTGATGTAGCAAACAAATTGAATTCATCTTGAGACATAAATTACAAACTGGGAGTTTTCCGAGCTGTCCACACAGTGTTTTTTTCATCTTCCAGCATAATTTCCAAGGGTATCACTGGGACTGACACTAAGAATGAAGGTGTTTGCCAGTAGTCACCACGATGTGTTTTCTGAGTGCAGTGTTATTGCCAGATCCCAAGTGCTCTTGCATAAAAAAATACTTGCAGCAGCTGATCTTTTACTGATGACCAGTGCTTGCTAATGATCAGGTAGAAGTTTCTGAGGCTTTTTTTTTAATGTTAGCTTTTCTTTTATAGAGGTGATTTTGTATTAAAAACTTAAGAGGACACTGTTTCCTTTCATAAAACTCAGCAAACTCTTCTGTTATTTGTTTTTGAATCAGTGGAAACAAAATACTTTTTTTTTTTTAACTGAACTTTTGAACATTTGCATTTATTTATTGGCTTTCTTACCCTGCTGTACCACAAGATGTTTTCTGTCTTCCCTGGGCCCTGGATTATTTCTCTCTCAGCTACAAAATTCTGCAAAACATTTCAAAACAATGTTACAATAGTTATTATACTAAAAGTTTTAGAGTACAGCCATCTCAATCTACCAAAGCCCCCCTACATACTGCATTATATTTCTCTATTCATCAGCATTTACAAAATGGATTTTATTTTCTAGAAAACACAAGATTTTCACTGAAAAGTAACACAGAGTTTTTCATGTATTTTTCCATTTACACTGAATCCAATTTACCATTTAATTTGCAATATTTACCAAAAACCCCTGACATCCCTTCAAAAGAGCTCAGAGTCAAAATATTAAAAACAAACCCCAAAAACCCACAGATTTTGGTGGGGAGAGGTAGATGACAGATTAAGCAAACCTGAATTTGCATCTGGTCTCTAACTCTGGGTATGAACCTGAAGATTTGTCTTTTATAATGTCATAGATGTTATTATATTTAAGTTGGATGTAACTTTTACCATATCTTCTTGACTCACCATTATCAGAATTCAAGAAGCTTCCCCTCTATACGTCCTAATGAATGTGCTTAATGATGCTAACTCATGAAAAAAACCCAAACAAACTGCTGTGTATAAAGTCCCACATTTTTCAACACAGACAATAGTACAATAGTGTGTATTCACACACAAAACACACAAATACAGTTAAAGTAACTTCCATTAACACACAGGGTATTTAGGATAGTAAACTCAGGTTTTTAACAGTTATTTTTAAAACCTTGTATCAACAGTTTAAATACAAAACAGAGAGGAAACTCAAAACAAAGAAACTCCTCGCTAAACATGGTGCCAGCTGAAAAGAAGAGAGTAATCACTTCCCTTTCCAGTTCTTCACTGGTAGTAGTCTCGGTGTCTTCCTTATCATCCAGATGCATGGAACAAACAAGTACATTTTATTTTGGAAATAAAATTATTATAAAACACACAGGTTTAAAAACACAACCATCAAATTCCTTCTCTGACTGTGACAGTATTTTTAGTCTTGACTGCTTCATCAGGAACTTTCAGCAGTAAGAATTCATATTTCTTCTCATCCCATGCAATAAAAAGAGCTTACAATTCTATGAAATGTAACGTACAGGTTTAATAGGATTGTACTATTGCCTAATGTCACAGTAACAAATAAATGCAATAGAGAATTGCTGACACAATAGAACACTGCTAGTTCAACACAAACGAGTCTCTGTAAATAAATCTGAAGTAATTTCTCTATACATCTTGGCTACTGCTTTCAGCTCTGCTTACAGTCAGAAGGTGGTGTGACCCTTATAGGAACCTCCTCAGCCCATCGCAGCTCAGGGAAGAGTGGCCTGATGGTTTGATGCCCAAACACCTTGTTTAGGCACAAACCCCCCTTTGTAGCCCACGTATTAAAAAGCACAGAATGGAACATCCTGGTCTAATGGTGAAGGGACAGTGGCACACCCACACACCATGCAGAGATCACAGACTCAGACTCAGAGCTGATGCCATACGATTGGCACCACATATCCTGGCTGCAAGAGATGAAAGCCACACCTCGCCTCCCCAGTCAGCAGTTTTTGGCTCTTTCTGCCACCTTTTCCTTACTGGCACAGGTCTTCTTCTGACTAGTAGATCCTGCAACAATTTTACTGGGAAAATACAAGTTACACCTACCCCAACCATTTTCCATCCTTCTTGTGCTGAGTCTTTCCAGTGCTACCAGTTTTAACATGACATCCGCCATGTGTTGACCACTCAGGAGGACAACATAACATACAACTGACAGACTCGCTGTATAAGAGATACATACTCATTGTATGAGAGAGCCCATGAGTGAAAATAAGGAGCAAACCACAGTAAAAAACCAGCAGTGACTGCGGTTTGTATGAAATTGTAATGGATAAAACAGCTATCACCCTTTTTCCTCACCTTTCCCTCAATCAGCACATTTCTTAATCTCATTTTCTCATTAGTCCCATATGGGATACAGTTCTCAGTAGCATGTAGCATTAAGCAAACAGTAGACTATAATATTTTTCATTTCAAGGTATCAGCGCTCTATCCACTGAAGTCACTTAAAATGTCACACTGGCAGAACAAACGATCTTTTTCAACATGCACAAGCACTTATTAAACAAGATGACAAGTAACACTTCTTAAGGGGCACACAGACATGCCAGGAAGAGCTGGCATTTCCTTCAGCACAACTTACACCCACACTGCATGGTTTGTTGCAGTTATTTACTATAATCTGTAGCACATAACCACAGATTGCCTTCTGATATTCAAAAGTATTGTAACTGTTTTAGTCAAGGGAATCCTTTTATTTATGGCTATCATTACTTTCCTTCTGTGGAGGGTTGGCCTTGGCTAGGCACTCACCCAGCTCCTCTCTTACTTCCCCTCCTCAACAGGACAGAGGGGAGAAAAGATGGAAAAGATCGCGGGTCAAGGTAAAGATGAGGATGGCACTCACCCAGTCCCAAAAATTATCAACGAAATTATCAACATCCATGGGCAAAACAGACTTGGTTTGGTGAAAATTGATTTTATTTATTGCCAACTAAAATAGCGTTGGATGGGAAAAAAGTAAAATACCCTCTGATCCCCCTTCCAAACTGCAGTCCTTCATTTCCAGCTCCACTAGCCCTACCAGGCTCTCTCCAGGGACCGCAGGGGACACTGCTCTCATACCTGGAGCAGCTCCTCACCCTCCTCTCACTTTGATACTCAGAAAGTTGCTTCTCACACATTTTTTCCCCTCCTCATGCCAGTGTTTCATCTGTACTTTCCACTCAGANAAAGTAAATAAACCAAACCCCAACAGCCGCTCTTCAGCAATCTTCAATGATCTGCTTTCAGTTAACAGCCATGTGAGAAACCAGGAGTGACATGAGGACCTGGTCGTCGCATTGTTTATCGACAGTCTCCCTGGGCGGTTTGATTAGCTGAGGAGGAGATGCTGTTTCCCCTCCCTTCCTGATCTATTTTTGTTTGGAAAATTTGAAGCTGATTGCACATATGCTTGAAGTTTAGGTACGCAGATTTGGAAAAAAAATCTAAACAAGTAAATGCGTTTCATGAATATTACCAAGTAGGCACCAAATATTTACTCTAACCATGGATTTCCATGCACGAATGTTTAGCTGATACAAACAAAGGGACTCAATCGGTCACATTTTCTTTAGGTTATGGAAGGAGTTTGTTTCTGTCCTGCTTTAATTATCTTTCTTAGTCCAGATGCCTTTATTGAGCTGCATCTGCAAAATATTTCTTGGCTGACTAAATCCTTCCTGTGAGATGCCCCCATGGCCAAGATCCAGGCGAGCAGAACACCCTGGTTTCTCCTGCTGAGGTGTGAGCTGTGAGCGCTCGGCACCCTAAACTGCTTTATGGGCTGTTTTTTTCATACCTCAGGGCTGAAAAATCTCACAAGAGAAGAAACCTGCTCCTCGGAACATATATATATATACTTACATACATTCACCCTCAGTATTTCATGGGGTGAGACCAGAAAAGACATGACATTAATGCTCCTTCCAGGAACGGAGGAGCAAGAGGAAGTGAACGCTGAGTGAAGCATCTGCCAGGACTTTGTAGGGCTGAGCTGGAGGGGTCATGGTGGTAGGGTGGACAGGGACCTTCTGGCAGCAATGAAAAGGAGGGAAGCCTTTCCTAAGGAGAATCAAAGGGCTCCCTGTGGCATGTTACCTCCTGGAAAGCAGCATTTCTGATAGCATCTCCCTTTTCCAGAGGATAAGGAAGGCAAGACAAAGTATCGTCGAGGATCACAAACCACAATAAAAGCATCAGAACTGGCTCGAGAGAGTCTCAAGGTCATCTCCCTCTGATTCTGAGTCACCATTTGGTGTGACTCAAAGTTCTACGATTCCCATTGAACAGATGGATGCACACAGCCCGTGTTTTGATGCCAGGAGGCTACTACTGTTCCCCCATAACAGTCTTTTATTTTCTGGAGGGAATGGGTGGGGGACAGGGCAGGAATATTTAAATTGATATTTTTAATAAAATGAATCATTCTGATCTGAAAATATTAAGAATGTGCTCTTGTACATTTTTCACATTGCATTAGGAAACATAAAGATATTTCTGTATAAGGTTTTATTTTGGTATATCCTGATTACCAAGTAGAAACATCTACATTTCTTTCTTCCTATGCTGAGTACACTGTCCTGAGTACATACATTTTTCCATCTCTATCTGCACTGGAGGAATTGGTGTAAGAAGTGTTGGCAACAGTGATTTTTAAGGCTGTAACAAGCAATCTATCTATGAAAATGTCACAATTCAACTGAAGAATTATTAAACAGGAATGTTCATTCGCATGAGTATATCAGCATATATAGAAGAGTATATCAGCAATCAGAACAGTAGAATTTTGAGCAAAACAAACAGAATTTGACCAAAATTGAAAATTTCTTCAAAAAATTATCAATATTCGTGTCACTTTCTCTCAGAAAAGTATTTTTTCTCTTAAATTTCAAGGCAAAAGTCCTGAATTGGAAATTCTGTAATCTAATCTGGTTTTGTAACACTGAACTAACAAACAGGAAGAAACTCTTAAGATGTGGAGACATAACTGAATGGACTTTGCTTGTTACTAATGGTTGTTCATTTAATGTAGACTTTAATGTAAAAAGTACAGTCATGGCATCTACTGTATTTTTCATAGCCACAGACATTATTTAGAGACTTCAGAACTCAGAAGGAGTGTTTGTGTCCAGGGTCTTCAACTCCCTGTGTGGCTGAGAAATTCAGTGAGTTGGACAAGCTGATTGGAGCTTTTTTCCATTATCTTACACGGAAGCAATAATTTTCTGATCATCTGTTGGTGGATATTTTTGCTTTCATGTCCACAGCTTTCTTTCCCTTTTCCGAAATACATCCTTAGAGAATAACCTGCTTCTTCTCCTAATGGGACCAAACCCACAACCTCGTAGCCAGGGTGGCATTATGTAGTTTACCCAGTTGGTCTGAGCAATACTAAATGATTCAAGCCACTCTGATTGCATACAATTTTGTTGTAGAAGCTGTTTTGTAGGAAAAAATAAAAGTAACTCATACCACTATTGTCTTTTTTCTTTTCAGAAATAGTCTTACCGAAAATTTGGACAAGAATTTAAAAGGAGCCAGTAAAAGTAGGTGCAGAGCACTACCTCAAATCAAAGCAGTGATGTTCAGCAGCCTCAGAAAATTTGCTCTCCTGGATGAATCCTGACTGCACAGAATTTTGTAATCTTGGATTAACATGATCAGACAATGGGTTTAAATTGTGTTTTATGTGCAACAACATAGTAAGCAGCTATTTGGTGAGCCTACCCTGTTCTATGTTACACATATTTAAGGCTAAAAATTACTCCATTAAGACAAATCCACTATTTCTTGCAAAATGTTCCTTTCTTACCTTTTAAAGTAAAGATTTCAATTTTGAAATATCTCGGGTACTGCTATTTCAGACTTCATTTCTCATGGGAAACCAATGGATTCCATAATTCATTGCAGCAGCTCAGCAAGAGGTGAAAACTATATGCAATGTAATCTGTTTAGGGAGAATCACACAGCAAGAACAATGGTGGGATAAAAATTCAAAATACAATTCCCATGAGCACTGTGGAAATATTTTTTTTTTCAAATAAAAGTGTACAGTTTTCAATTTTTGGTGAAAAAGCAACATATTCTAAAGAACAGCTGCCTATTTCAACCCAGTCTGGTTAACTCCTGTGTAACTGTGACAACAGATACAGACACTGGTTCATTTATCTTTGTAACAGCTATGTATACTAACATACTTTTTTCTTTTTTCTGCAGTGCTGTGGCAGTTTGTGACACTTATAAAACATGTATCTTATTAGCCATTATGAAAGGTGGTAGAAAAAGCATAGGCCCACTAAATTCTCCCTGCTACTATTGTACTGTTGGTAGCTTAATAGTAGTAAATGAAGATCAGCGTTAAAGTCTATCTGATTTCATTTTTCACTTACAACATTTTCTGTAGTTCAGTCATGGACTGTGAGATTCCATGGCCTCTTCCATAGGAGAAAAGGTGACTCCGTAGTTAGGATGTTAGATTTGAATTTCAGAGGTTTCAATACCCAGTTATCCTATGGAGTCTTGGGCAAACTGTTTAATCTGTAGGTTCTTATCCCCCAGCTGGGAACGTGGTAATACTTCTCTCATCGCTCTTGTGATTTATTCACTTTAAGGGCAGGAACAGTGGATGTCTGTGCACGGGGCTCAGCGCTGCAGAAATCCAACCCTGCTCGAGGAACCGCCACGAGACCACGATGACAGCAACAATGACCTGTTCCCAGCGATAGAAACACACGTGCAGGTTGGCTGGAGCACGTGCCACCGTGGAAGGCAGGCCCACCAGCCCAAGGGGCGTATGCGGCGCCTTTGATGAAATCACAGGCTGGCCGTGGCCGTGAGATGAGTCATGCTCCATTTCAGCCTCTTGCAGCAGCAGCAGGAGCAGCAGCAGGGTGATGCTACCTGTCACCTGCAGGCTTTGAAGCCTTCCTGCCCAGTATCTTCACCCTTTATTCTGAGAGCACTTGACTGACAGGAGCTGAGCAGTGTTTCACCCCGTGGGGTTCACGACAGCCACAGTGTCTGTCAACACATTCTATCACTCTCTGCTTATGCAGACAATTTTTTTTCCCTTTCTCTTTCTCTCTCTCTCTCTCCCGTTTTTTTTTCCCCTGATGTATTCATCACTAGGCTGCAGACACCTAGTTAATCCATTTAGAACCTATCAGCTCTGTTCATCGGCTCATAAACCCATTACCTCGGAGGCGCTGTGCTCAGGGACACAGGTGCCAGACCAGTGCACAAAACCCAATTGAGTTATGTAGCAGGCAGCAAGGCCCTCGGATTCATGACTCTGCCTGCATGGGGAATTGCACGCGTTATGTGGCAGCAGCCACTTTATTAAATATCGATTTAAATCACAGCCTTTAATCAAATCTGATAGAAGACCTTTCTCACCTCCTGTCTCTCCTCCCCCTCCCCATGTCTTCTTCGTGCTCTTCCCTCTCGCCCAACCCTCCCCAGTCCCCTCCTGTCTCACACGGGTCTGCCTGATGACAACAAAGCTCAGGAATGAATAGTTAGCGAGTAGTTCAACAGCAAACCCTTATCAACAGTAATGAGGCATTTGCGATAATCGAGTGATGAAATGTAAATGGGCAGTAATGAGCACAATTACATCCACTGGGGAACCATCAAAGCTGCTTCTTTTCTCACAGATAGATGAGCTCTCTCGCTGTCGCTGCCCATTGCTGCCTTCGCTCTGAGCATGGCACACATGCGGGGACCAGTGGGAAGGGAGGCGGCACTGGGAAGAGGAGGATCTGGCGGGGCTTCACCAGAGGAACCTGCTCACCAGGTAGCAGCAGGGTTCCCTCTGTGCTTATTCCACCTTTGATGGCCAGCCTTCGCCTCCTTCTTCCCCCCACCTCCCTCCGCCCTCTCCTCCCTCCCTCCTGGTCCTTAGGGATGATTTGATTTGCTGCAATGTTTGAAAACTGCCTCATTGTGCTAACAAGATTAACTCGAGCCTATGTCTGTTTGATACACTGGAAATGTGCAGGGTGACTCAGGCTGGCTTTCAGCTGGAAGGAGCCAAGAAATGGGACTGTTGCCAGGGAACAGGCCCGACGGCGGATTATGTCATCCGAGGGACCGGTGGGGAAGAGCAGCCACACGTTCAGAAATGGGGGAAACTCGGCGCTTCCGGAATCCAACCGGGAAACGTTAACAGATCCCAGAAACTGCTCACCCAGAAATAAACACATCAGACCGCCTAATCCGGCCCAGTTACTCAGCTCGTCCTGAATTATTTGTGCAAATAAATAGTGCTGGAGAAAAGTCGAAGACCCGGAGTTAAAAAGTTGGGTTGCAAAGAAACCCCTGTGGAAAACACTCTCGTGCCTGCTGTGCGTTCACCAAACTGCCCTTGACTCTATTTCCCCAGTCTCAGAGAGTTTAACTATGGCATATAACCCAATTGCCAGCGTCCTTATTTCCCTGTTTCCCACGTTATCGATGGAGAGTTATAGCAGGAGTTTGTTTCAGAAGTGATCTGCTAAGGAAGACTTATCTGTTGTGAATTCTTTTTCTTCAAAGTCACAGAAATGCTTCTAAATCCTGACGTGATGGTTGAAGTTACATTTCTGATAGTTCCTTGCATTAAAATCCTCTTTAATTATGCATTCATTGTATCCCATGAAGAATTCCTATGCAGACAAATCTCCTCCCTGTGGATCACACACTTGAAAGCCAGGCACAGTGCAGATGGTCTATGAAGAGCACGCTGCAGGACTTTTGACCCTTGGCAGGTCTGCAGAGAAGCAAAGGTGTCATGTTAGGCATGGATGAAAACACGCCAGCCCACTGGGGATGCAGAAAGAGACCTTTGGCAGAGCTGGAGGCAGGGAAGAGAAATTCACCAGTAACTGTGACCTGAATTTGTGCACTGTAAAGGTGTGGGTCTCATTTACAATAATACAGTTTCATGAACTGACTGGAAAGAAGGGGCTGTGCACCTTTTTTTCTTTTTTCTTTTTTTTTTTTTTTTTAAACATACACATTTTGTATAATTTAAATGGTTTCCAAGTCTCTGGGATGACTAGAAAGTCACACACATCTAAATAGTGAAGCAAGCGGCGGAACAAACTAATACTGGTGGATAGGGAGTCATGGAATAGGAAACAGTGAATCTTTGGTTGGTCTCTTCCAAGAACTAGAAGAATTGTAATAAGTGGAATCTGACTAAAAACAAGGTTTGTGTACAGACAATACAAGCCAGAAAGCAACAGGCTGAGGAGTAGGAAAAAAGCTCTACAGGAGAGTCGAAATACTCACTAAATATTTTCAAACAAAGTCAGGGCTGAAGGTACCCAGGCTACCAGAACGAAACAGTTCCCAAACACCGCGGAGCTTCTTTCTCAGTTGTACCTTTCCAGCTCTCAGATCACGTCACCCTGTGGCAATGATTTCCATCAGTTAACTCTTGTGCCACGCAAGATGGTCTCGAATTGAGCCAGGGGAGGTTCAGATTGGCTATTAGGAAAAATTTCTTTAAGGAAAGGGTTGTCAAGCGTTGGAACAGGCCGTCCAGGCAGGAGGCTGAATAACCAGCCCCAGCAATATTTAAAAGACCTGTAGATGTAGCACTTCAGGTCAGGGTTCAGTGGTGGACTCAGAAGTGCTGGGTAAATGGTTGGATTTAATGCTCTTAGAGGTCTTTCCTGAGCTAAATGATTCTGCGATTCTAAAAAATACTCCCTCTCATCACATTTTAATCTGCTGCCTTTTAATTTCAGAGAAAATCCCCCACTTTCTGTGTCAGAAGTGGCTCCGAATGACCCACCACAGTGCAGAAACCACATAAGCAACCCTAATCCTGACAAACGAATTGCATCAACTCATCTGAGATCTGATTACGCAGGTGCTGCATCTGAAGGTAGATGACCAATGCATGGGATTAGGAAAGATGCCACAGATGATGCAGCCTGCAGCTCTCAACCCTGGGCAATCAGAAGGATCCAGGTGGTCCCCTCTGCTGATCTGAAGATCCTCCTAATGAGTTACTTAATATTATAGAGTTCCATCACCCTCAGTGTTTTTAACTGCACTATTTTTGATGCACGTTGTGTTTAGAACTACACTAGGAACTTTTACTTCTTAGAGATGCAATAGCTGTTAAATTGTATTAGTTATTGACCTGAGCAGCAGTAAACTGCAGCACGAGCCGTCTCCAGCAAACACTGCTAAATCATAACCATCTGGCACAATGCTGGTATTTCCGACCACCTGCACTGTTGCATTTGTTCACGGTGTACGAAAGTGTGAGGGTACTGTGCACAGCTCTGAAATGGACCGAGTTTAAAGACATATTCAACCGGTTTATCATATAACTTACAGCTTCGCAAAAGCTATTAAACAACACTGTGAGCCTGGAGGCCACACATATGCTACAGCCCTGGAAATGTAAAGGAGTTCATTTGAATCCCTTAATAACGACCTTGACCTATCAAACAAGGTGTACTTATTGTCAACAATTCATCTCACTCTTGACCCTGGCAAAATGCCTAACCTTTGAATACTTATGGCGGGAGAGGAAAGGCTTGGGGTGTTTTTTTCTTTCCCCTGGTGAAATGGGCCAATTTTTTTTCCCTGTTTAGCAAAATCTGGAACACAGATCATTAGAATGCTTTTGGCAGCTAATTTGAACATCGGTGACTCAACTTTGAGAAGGAAGCCTTTTTCTGCCCTAAAGAATCTCAGAGAGTTTTCAGACTACAGTAATTGAAAAATCCCTAAACACTCACTCACAGAGGAGATACACATTACTGCAGGAACAGTCTACAAATTGTAAAGTATTCAATTTACATTCTCAGTACCTCAGGGCAGTTGTGAAGAATTTATATCTTCAGAAACCTTTGAACTAACAAAAGATAACATTTCACAGCAAAGTCTACTTGCATAAAAGTTTTTTAACTCCCTTCATTCTTATTCTGAAGGAAATGTCTTTTGCACTTCTGGAACCAAGGCACAACACAGGTACCCGAGATGTTAAAAAGGAGATGGAAATGGAAATAGAGGTGTTAAAAAAATTTAATGGACATACTGCATCTCATTTAGAACATGAGTTCATTATTCACTGGCCCACACATGATGTATTCTTGCCCTGAACTTGATGTCTTTTTAAATGATACTTGGGTTTGATCAATGTGCAAAGATTCTTAGTTATATTAAGGCCCTTTATGCAAAAGACTTTATAATGTGTTGGTAATGGGCACAGCTACACCCTGTGTGATGGGCAAGAGGACATTTTTTTGTCCCTGTGAGCATCAGCTGGGGCAGGGCGTAGTGCCACATCACCACTGTGCACGCTGGGTCTTCATCTGCTTGGAGACACTGCATTTAAAAAAAAATAATAATAATTTTATGACACTTCAGTAGAACTAAAAAGATAGTCCTTCTCTTTAAGAATGTTTTGGTTTTGGGTTGAGGTTTTTTTTTTTTTCAGCAGTGTCTCTCCACAGATTATGTCACTTGGATCTCCATCAGCAGCATTTTCAGAGGTCCCATTGGGAACCACACGAAAACTTTTCTACTTACTTAGAACCAAAGGACCTCAAAGGCTTCATGGAATAGCAGGTAACTAACTTTGGGCTTACGTCACATAGAAGTGAGCGTTAACATATGGCTGACACTTGAGTGCAACCAAGAAGACAGAGACTGGTAAGTCATAAGGGCTCAAGTTCACAGAATCAGGTCCCATTTATGTAAAGAAAATTGGCAATAGAAACAGGAATTGCATTTGCCAGCTAGGAAATGATCTTTCTCTTCCTCTGCCCCTTTTCTTGATTAAAGAATGTTCAACATAATTACCAATCTAATGACATCCTTTTGCTTGATTTTTTTTTCCTAATTTCTACAGAAAAAAAGAGAAAGGAGGAAGGACATAAAAAAAGTCTGCTTCAAGCCAACCCTAAATCTGTGATTACCATATTCATGTCCAACACTAACCATTATGTGGAAACATTAATGAAAGTTTTAAAATGCAATCATTGGTTAAAGTTTTTTTTCCCCTTCTCTACAAAGAAATTGATAAATGTTTCTATTAACTAATAACCCAGGAATCAACAGTCTTATAAAACTGGTTTATTCAGCCCAGAAAATTAGGCAATCCATCATGACTGATTTGCTCACATTTTCCCCTGCAAATAAGTGAGATGAAAACTTTAAAACCAATAAGATAATGCACTTAACAAATTCAGCTGAGAGAGATGGATAAACTAAGATGCCACTGGCATCAGTTAAGGAAAATCTGTCGTGTTTCCAATTATTTGAGCAGATTTTGTATCCCAATTTGCTGCCAGACTGCCTGCATCCCCCACTCCCCTCTTTCAAACCAAATCATCTGATCTTAAATCAGAACAAGCTCATCATATCACACTATGGAAGGCCAACAGGGGATAAATGACACCAGATGTTATATGAGTTTTCTTTTAGGCTTTCATTTCAGACTTACTGCATTCCCCATGCTGCTTTTTACTTGTCAAAAACTAAAATGTGCTTTGATAGATAACAACCCTATTTTCTTCACTGTCTGAGCTTAGAGAATACCATTAAGTATTGATATTGATGGTGCTTAACTAGGGAATGCAACCTGGGACCGCAGAAAGCAGGATTCCTGGGATCCTGAGATATCTTTCAGTCCCACAGATACATTTTCGGCGAGTCCCAGGGTTTTTCTGCTGTTGCTGCTGGGGGTGGTGTCGGGATACATGCTGTGTGATTTTACAACACAAAATGTGAGCACTCAGACATACAGGAAGAGCAAGGAGGGGCACGCAGGCTCCGAAACATAACTCTTAAGCCCATCTGCTGCTGCTGTCTGAGCTGCTGAGGGAGTCCCAGTCACACAGAAAGACTAACAATGAACTTCTGAAACTGAACTGAGGCTCACTGGTGCAAAATCCAAGGCACATAATTTTAATTTGCTTTGCTTATGGCCTTCCCGAGTCACTGTGTGCCCAGACTGGTCATGAAAAAGGCTGGGAAGTGGCAGACACAAAGAACAGTGATGGGAGAGCCGGGCACGCAGAGGAGATGGCACACATGGCTGCAGGGCACACGGTACCCCAGCAGCCCAGGGCTGAAGGGAGAAGATGCTCTGGAAGATGATTCTACCAAAGCATGGGCAGCCTTTTAAAAGCTACCTTGGCCATGCAATGTACTCCATTCCCAAACTTAAAAATGCTGGCTAGAGCTGCAAAGGACCTGACATAAAGAAGACACGATCCACCTTGGTAAAGGGCAAAGAAATCAATGAATAAGTCAGTCTCAGTTGTGAAGGAAAAAACCCCATTTCTTTCAGTAGTGTCATAAATTGTTGTCTTTAAGAGTATTTACAAAGCTGCACTAGCCTTTCATAATTGCCACAAATATTTTCTTAAGACAGTATCTATATACTGAATGCGCTGTAACTGTTAAACCTGCAGTGACTGAGGACATCACATCATGGTGGTGTTGACATCAAGACAATGCAGACCTCTCCCAGCTGGCCAGGTGTGTGTATTTGTATGGAGGCACCACCACAACTTCCAACACTTTAATCTACTTCTTGCTTGTCTCCAGGGTGTAGGAGGTGGCAGTTTAACCTCATTGACTTTTCTTCCAATACGCTTTGCAGATGCAGTGAGGGAGAATGTTCACACATACTCTGACTGCAGCTGCTGGCAAGCAGCTTGCTCCACAGGGCACTGAAAGTCAACAGGTTTAAGCCTCGGGAGCAAAGAGTTAAGGGTACGGTCAGCATGAATGACAGCAGCAGAGCAGAGCTTTGCAGGTCAGACAATCACAGCTTCAGAAGGAGAATTCTACTCCTTTTAAACATCACAACATCTTCCGCCCCTCGCCTTTTCCCGCTGTGTTGATGCTCTGCTGCTGCCTGTGCATTTCTGCCTGCCATCATGATTGCACTTCCACTGATAACACCACCTTTGCAACTCATGCAAAATAGGCTGGGTGAACAAAATACACCAATAAGGCGGCAGCTGTCAGAAACCATGACTTATAGCATTAAACGGCAGCAGTTTGGTTTGGCTGACACTCTGCAATATCTACGTGCCACAGCACTACTTGATACTGAGAACGAGCTGGCCTCAGCTCCCAGCCCTGCAAACCTTCACAGGAAAGCAGAAATCCCCACCAAACAGTTTCTGCAATGAAGTGATAATGCAGAACACTCAGGGTACAGGGAATGGGGCTGGCAGTGGAGACATCAATGCATTAAGCTCATCGGTCTTGAGATCAGTGCCCTTTTGAGCCTGCTTTCACTCAAGGACATAGGCAAAACACAGTGTGAGGAAAGGAGCCAACAGCAACCCTGAAGTCTGTTCTGACAACAAAAGAAGCACCGGTGAATATCTCAAAGCAACAAAGTTGTGCCAGGTTTGATTTACCTTAGCCACTTGTACCGCTGTAGGACATCTAGTGGTAAGCAGCAGCTCGAGTTGGTATCTCAATAATCCCTTCCCAGCATTTTCCAGTTTGAGAATGAGCATCACGACCAGTCATTTGTCCAATCTGTTAAGTGTATTCAATGTCTTTCATAGAAAAATAGCAGAAGCAGGTAGAAGGTGACAAGTGGATTATTACACTGAAAGAAATTAACAGCAGTAGTTATTTAGGCAGGGTGATAACAAAATCCATCAAATTATTGCCCCACCAAAAAAGATGGTGAAATAACCTTTTCACCTTCTCTAAATGTCTGATTTTATAAACACAATCAGATATGCTAAATAGCAGATGAAAGGAAAGATCTCCCGTCCTCCCATGCTCTCTCAATGCTAATTAATCCAACTGCTATGCACCTGCTCACATGCTTTGTGGAAGAGGGACAAATTGCTGCTTTTGGATCCATGGGCGCAAAAGAAAAAGCCTGTGACTCAGCAACCCTCCAGCATCATCAGGAAAGACCATCTCTGTGGTCACCAGAAGTACAAGACTGTGGCCCCTCTAGTAGCCAAGTTAAACGTGGTTCAAAATGGGTCGTGGTGGGGAGAGGCTCAAGGGATGACACCTCTGCTTCCCCTCCATGCCAGAACAGAGCAAAATGATCTTGGAAATGGATTTCCCTGCACACAGGCACTTGGTGTTTTCAGTCAGTTTGAGCTGTCTCTCTTGGCACCTTTGGACATCCCACATGTAAGCGTTTTCTCTGTATATTAATTTCTCTGATGGAAATTTTTGCCTATGACACTGGAAAAAATATCTGTGGAAAGTGTTTCTGGAACCTCTGTCAGAGAATGGCCACCATGGAAAGCTCGTTCCTCAAACCAGGAAAGGAAAAAGGCCCTGGTAACAGTATGAAATCAAAGCAGTTTGAACTGCAGTTGCAAATTCTGACAAAAAAACCCGCTCTCAACCAAACTCCAGGCCGAATATTACGAGCAGAAATTAGGCAGCTAACTTTGGCATGACAAACTGATTTAAGAAAATCAACGCTCTGCTGACATATAAGTCATGAAACAGGAGCAAAAGTAATGAAATCAATGGTTTCTTACACGGTGTGATATTCAGCACAACTAAATCCCACCCATCCCTTGCTTAGGACACCGATACAGCAAAACCACCGTGGTCTGTCACTGGCCTGCCTGTGGAAGCCAATTCCTAATTTAGGTTCTGCTCTTACTGCAGAGCTATTTCCTTGCACATTTGCTCTGATCTAGGATGTGCCATTTTCTGGACTGAAGATAACAGGAACAACATCGAAATACCCCCAGCAGTAACCCTCTTAAAATAAAAGTCTGGAATTGACAGCGGCCGCACAGGTATCTTTGGAGATCACAGGAGCGACTCTGAATTTCCCGGCATACAATTGTATGAATATTTGCCTCCTCCTATCTTTCCAGTCGAGAATGAGGCAGCCAAGTAACGGGATTTGAATGCATATTGGCTTGGTGCCTCTGCTGTTTTGATTTGCAGAGTGGCCAAGCAGAACGCAATTAGAGGCTATTGACACCTTTACAGGAAGCACTCATAAGGGAAATGGGAAATTGAAAATGTCCTTTAAAAGATGGAAGCAAAATAGTGTATCAAAGCTTGCTGGTAAATAAGACGAGCCCAGAAAAGTGCTCAGTCAGAATATTTGTATTTCTGTATCATTTAGGAAAATCCTATTATGGCTTTAGCCACAGAGACATCCCTGGTGTGCAAGATAGAGGCAGTTCATAAAATACATAGCATTTTCAGCTTGAAAATAGGGCAACCTATTGCTTTCTGTAGATGGCTATGTTACACCCCAGTTCCCATCAATAGAACATAATCTCATTGCAGCAGGCAATACTCAATATCAATGAAACACTGGTATTGTAGGCATTTGCAGACTGCCAGTACCTAAAGGACAGAACGACTCGGTGTTTTTACAAGGGCCAATATCTCTGGAACACATTTACGAAACAAGGCAGCACACCAAGGAGGCAAATGAGTTATACACGTGTGTCCACAGAGCTGTCTGCAGGCATTTGTTGGCTCTTTCTCCCCTCCCTCTCTCTCTTCTGGTACTTTGCATCGTCCCTACCTTACACTCTCTAAGTTTCACTAGCAATGTCAGTTATGCAATTAGTCCCCTGCCAATTAATGGCAAATTAGAAGCTTGCTGTCAGCGTTCCCTAGCACTGACGGAGTGTTTGGTAATAATCTGTAACCAGGATAATGCTTTAAGGAGTCTGAATTGTTCTCTGGAGGAGGGGGAAAAAAAGGGAAGAGAAAGAAAAAAGTAGAAAGAAAAAGTATGTTGCACGTTCGCTTTTGCCATCAGCAGGCAGGGCAAAAATAAAATGTTTTGTTGTGCAGTTATCCCAATGATTAAAATATAATAGGCTAATGAGATTACAAAGCTGATTGTGAACAAGACCAATTGTGTTAATTGGAGACTCCTGAATGGCAATTTGAGCTGCTGCCGCTGCTGAGTTTTGAAATATAATCAGTTTTACTAATTTTATCTGATTTCTTAATGAAGCTTGCCTTGAGCAATTGTTCTATGTGTTCTTTAGCAAACAGCGTGTGTCATAACTGCTGACATTAATCTTGATTACTTTAGTTAAAATAAATAGTTATACTTGGGCGGCTTTCAGACAATACATCAGACCAAATGTAATGTTAGGAAGAGATGAAGTTTTACTTATATTTGTTGTTTTCCCTAGTATTGTATTTGCAAAGTCCCAACTGTGACTTGATCTCTTTCACACTCCCCTATCTTCCACCCACCCTTTCCGAAAGCATTTTTGACTTCCACAGAAAGAGGGATAGAGACAGTGTCATTATTACAGAAAAATCTTGACAAATAGAGGGGAAAAAATTCACTAACAAAACCCATTTCAGAAAAAAAAAAAAAAAAAGGCAAACTGTTTTTTCATGCTTGAATCTCAAAGTTGGCACACACATTCTCACCACCTCATGGTCCAGCTGCCAGTACTAACACTCAAGCCTTATAGAAATGTGCTCTCTCATATAGCTTATTTATTTTTATGGAGGATTAATATACTTAGGATGGCTCTTTGGAGCTTTCATGGTGAATTTGATGGGATGCTGTACCATATTGCTGCTTACAAAGGGACACATAAACATTAACAAAAATAAACAGTAGAAAAAAGGGAAATGGGAATGTAAGTGCAGTCTGAATTAATAGTAAACATAGCTAGAGATTGTTCATATTTCAGCACTCCTATTATATTATGACCTTGCCTCTACAGGGATAATCCCTTCATAATTAAGATAATGGCTAACTAGTCTGATAGGTATTATACATCTTTTTGAACCAGTATGTTTATATGACAACATAATTTGCATGTGCTTATTACTGGACTATAAAATCTGTGGATTTTATATGTAGTTACATTGATTAGGTACTTGGATGATAAATGGAAGCCATTTGAGGAAAGATGATATAGGATATATTAAACATTTATTTCACCCTCTCTTTATAGCCAGCCACTGGTTTGCTAAATTAAAAGTGTTTAGTCTGGCCTGGATAGTAATCTATGTCCAATACGGATCTAAATATGTATAATAAACAGTCTAGCTTTTAATCCATATGCATGTAGAAATTCCTTTAGTCACGGGGTTTTAGAAAGAATTTAGACTTCTTTTCTCTGAGACAGTTTTCTGGACTAGAGGAAGGTCACGGCCATCCGTGCAAGCACAAAAAGCAGCTTCAACACAGCACTGTCAAGGACCACTCTGAGCACCAAACAGCAGCATTTTCTACTCACAGGTACAGGGGGTGAAAGTCTGGATTTCCTGTTTAAACTCTTCTTCCTCAGTGCTTAAACACACCTCTGCTTGAAACATTGAAGTTAGAAAAGGTGGTGGCTTTTTACAGACAAATTTGATTTTATGGACATGCTGGCACCCGACACACAGCTCTCAGTTTTCACTCCCTGCTGCTGAAAGTCCTGCCTTTTATTTACAACTACTCCCTGTCCTGCTCAAAAATTCAGCTAAAAATGTTGGGGAGAAAGAGCCCAAACAAACCCACCATAAGATGCTTCTCACGTGACCTTTCCTTGAAATAACTCTAATCCATAATCATGATTCATAACCATAATTCAGACCCCCACCTAGAAGAGTGGTGTCCCCCTTGGACCAGGTCACTCAAACACCAAACAACCTTCTCCAGGTACCTTCAAGCCTCTTGAGTAAGCTCATGGCTTCTTTAGGAGGCCTGCTTCACTCAATGAGCACAAAATACATGTGAATTTGAATTTGCATGTTCTCACTTCTGCTTGATAAATATGAAAATTTATACGTAATGAGAATCTACTTTCACCCCTCTCTGCCTTCCTTAATGAGAGCTAATTGAATAGAACAATCTTCATTTGGCAGGACACATCACGAGGGCTTGTCTATACTTAGAAATTTACTGAGCTAACTAATCTGAAATGGTTGAGAAATATCCCTACAGCTTTTCTGTCCAAATAAGCTGTTCCAGAGCAATTATTTCAAATGAGCTATTTTTGTAAATTTTCAAGTGTATACAAATCTCCAATCTAATATCTGCCTGGTGTTATATGCACAGCTAGTTTTTATGGATCAACCTATTTGGTCTGGTAAGTAAGTCACACTGTAGGGAAAAAAAAAGAAAAGAAAAAAAAAGAAAAGAAAAGAAAAGGAAAAAAAAAGATTAACTTTGGCTCTGATTTGCCTTTATGCTGATGTACAATACAGTAAAAAAAGAGCATTAATGCCACAGATAATTTGGCTATGTATGACCTGGATATTGATTCCACAGTACCAGTGGCAAATTCCTAGCCCCGAATACCATATAGGCTACTTTGTAATAAAATCTTTCACCTTTTCACTCCTGATTAGGGCTGAATAATTTATTTCTCAAGTGCTTTCCCTGCAATTTACGGACGGCTAAGGCGGCTGTAACTTTCAGAGGAACATTAGAGTGTGATAAGCCTTATTTTAGGTCCTTGCTGAGCTCAGTCTAGGAATGGCCACCAAGTTTCAAAGCCCACCAGTATTTCCTTGGTGCCTGGCAGAGCACCAAAACGTCAGAGTCTGCTCAAACAGCCTGGATTCGGCAGATGTGGCTTGATCCTTTCTTGTTCTGTGTGAGAACCATTTCCCCCAGCATGACCACTGCTTTAATCTTGTATTTTAAACGCAAACAGAATGGGAGATTTTACAGTATAATCTGGTAGGCACAGCAGCCTTTTAGAAGGATGAATCATTAACCTAGAAGCTATGTTTAAGTAAAAAGGACAGACAACAACAACAACAAAAAAATAAAAAGGGGGAGAGAGGGAGAAGGAGGCAGATTGGTTTTGTTCATGATTTAACACACAGCCATGATCCACCCGCCTCTAAACTGCATTGCTGGAGCAGAAATAAACCTCACTACAAGCAGGGCAGGAAAAAGTGGCAACACAAAAGAGCTTGAGGAGCATAGGGAGAGAGAGGGAGGAAAAATGAATTTTAAAATTTTCCCTCCTGCTGCATTTTTTAAATGTAACGCACACTTCCATGGTAGTAATGTTCTGGTTGCCATGCTGGTGTAAAGAGACAGAAGAGAAAGCATGTTGAGAAAGGCAATGCCTCTCATTAAAGGAACTGATATAAGTGTGAAAAAACAAAGAGGAAGAAATAAAAATGTTCTAGTTTTCCTTGCATTGAAGTGAAACAGCTTTAAAAAAAAATTAATTCCATTATGACACCAGGTCATTTTCGTTTAGAGGATGACTGGACTGCAGCTGATGTTGATATGTCAATCAATTTGCAAGGAATGCGTTTCTGGGAGAGTTTCTCATTTACACTATTCTCCCTTTTGCATCAGGCTGGGCAGATTAAATGTAATTTACACCCTTGTTTATATTACACTGTTATGTTATCAGTGTAAGCACACCCTCTGCTCTTAAGCTGCTCCTGAAGGTGGCTTAGAGACCCAAACGTGAAACTGATGTTACCCATTTGCTGTCTCCTTTAATGAATATTCCTCTGATTTATGAGTATAAATGTGTGTGTAAATGTATTGACATCGTAAGTGCAAAGGTGGAGCAGGAGAATCCGTGTCAGCATTGCTATAATGAAGGCATTTATACTTGTTCATTATGTGTACACTTGTTTCCCTTGCCCTTGATTGCAACAAGGAGGGTGTTAGACTGACCCATTATTTTAACATTTTGACTGCGTGTTGCATTTTCAAATCTGACCCCTTAGGAAGACAACAGCATGGAAAAAAAAAAAAAAAAGGAGGCCTTTCAGCTTGTGGTTGGGGTTGGTATTTCCCAATGAATTACTTAAATCCTTTGTGCAACGTGAACTGGTGCAGCTCAGTTGTTCACTGCACTTGGTATTCCCAAATGCACTTGCAACCCCTGTGAACAGCGAGTTTTTTTCAGCCATTTCCTGGGAATTGTTTTATATGCCTGAGTCACTAGAAATGACTGAACTAGATCAAAGTAGGGCAAGAGTGAGGTCATCCAGTTGGGTGGCTGCTCCCGTGTGTCCTGGTATAATTTGGTGATGCGGTAAAAGAACGTGTTACTGTGACAGGAGGCATCAAAAGGATGAGAGACACGTTTCAAGGGACATGATGTCACCAGAAAAGCTTAGGCGTGACCCGGTGCATGTATATACATGGAACTACCTGAAAAGAACATCCATGGCCATCTATAAATGACATCCTGCTGACCTGCCTAGGGTGGAGGACCATCATCAGCTGGGTTTCCCATTTGCTTGAGAGAATGAGCAATAACTTTCTTTTTCTTTTTTTCTTTTTTCTATTCTTCTTTCAAACTAAGGCATTTATAAACAAGAAGCAAACTCATACCAGATGGGATCTTACTTTTCATGATGCAAAGACCAAATTGTTATTTAATCCTTCCAAATTGATTTTCTATGTCAGGCATCTCTTCTGATGCTAATGGTAGGAACTGAATAATTTTGGGGTTCCCCCCCAACCCAAAACACAGATTGACTTACCTCCCAGTTCTTACAACTTCTCTCGCAGCCACAAAGATAAAGCCAGTGACAAATCAATCGTTTCCCAGGCTTCAGAAGTCCTTTACACATGCATGTCTTTACCTTCCTCTCCTGCTTCAAGGCATCTCTACATATTAGAAAAAAAGGTGGCATAATGATCCCTTCCTTTACTTCTTCACAAACTGCTTTTTTTAATGCTTTAACACTTGCGCTTCTGAGATGCTTTGCTAACCTTTTCCTTTTTGCGCTTAATTTCTCAGGTGGCTCTGTTGAAAACAGGCAGCTGTTATTTTTTTTTCAGGCAATATTTACTTAAATTATGTCATATAGTCTACATTCAGATTTCTCTTTCAGAAGAAAACATTCCCTCAGACTGTATCTACATGTAGCTAAGGGATCTTTCACAGATTCGTATATTCACAGAATACGCTGAGTTAGAAGGGACCCACAAGGATCTTTGCTGTATTTAGATTTCTTTTATTTTTTTTTTTTTAAGCTAGCATTTACATGTTTCCACGCTGGTTATTTTAACTGCAGTTTCTTTTTATTAAGTTTTTTAACATATTTGTCATGCATGACTGTAGCTTCCTCTGTAAGCCTTTAATGTATAAAGGAAGCTTACTATACAACAAATAAGAATTATCTTATTTCGCCAAACAAAAGGGGAAAAAAACCTCAAAAGGTGTAGTTAAAAATCTAAAATTTGCCTATAAATTCAGTCTAGCACTTAACCAGGCATGTAGTTTTAATTGTGTGAATAGTCCCAGTGAAATCTAGGACAGGGAACTGCATTCAGAACAATTTTTAAGCACTTTTCTGACCAGCTGCGGCTGTTACAAGTTTTACGTCCCAGTATAACACGGCAAACAACCACAATTAATGGGGTGGGGATAAAAATGAGGGCAAGGAGTTATCCTGGGTTGTCTGCAGAGGTGCTTTCTCTTGGCTGGGCAACCCTTTCTGAATCATGAAGAAAAAACGTTCCCAGAGGTCGCTGCAGTTTCCTTCGGCAGCTGAAACCTCCTCGCTGTCCTGAACACTTCAGTTCGGAGGAGGGTTGATGGTAATTAGCCAAATGAGTTAGGGAAAAATTCACAGGCTGTTCATAAATAAACAATGAGGAGGTCTGGGCAGAGAGACTAATCCAAAGGTGTGACCTGGTGGCAAATTGAAAAGCAAGAGTTTTCTGTGGATCGCAGACCCCAAGTTGCCCTTTGCCTTTCTTCTAGAAGAACTTGATCTCATGGAAAACTCATAAAGAATAGACCAATCTCTTTCTTTCTCTCAATATCCTACAGTCATGAGCTCCCTGTCACCTCAATGCTGCACGGAGCTATTTGATCCTTGTGTGTTCAAAAATACTTATGTATTTTACTGCCGCTAAACTCTTCAAGTTAATTTGTGGGGTTATTAACTTTGTGGAACTAGAGAATTGTTAATTTAATTCCAGTTCAAACTTTTGCCATGCCGCTGATGCTCTACGTGGGAGAGCACCTTTTGGTTTCCAGATTTCAAACCAAATGTAATAATTGGCCCCTTTTCCAGAGAGGGAAAAGTCGAATCCATATATTCCCTATCTTCTTCATGTTGTGCCACTCCTTTTGATTTAAAGAAAGATTGCAGTAACAGGAACTTATTCAAATTCTTTTGCCTTTTGATAAATACAGTAATTTCTATTTTCAGACTATAACTTTCAGATCTGCAGACTTCAGGCTTGAGTAAGAAACTTGTGGGTTTTATTACTTTTTTATATTCATTTTCCCTGTTTTTATCTCTGCAATGCCACAGTGGTTGTAAGCAGTGTTAATCTCACTCTGAGACTTTGAAAAGAAGTTAAAACACTGCTCTTGTGAAACAACTAGTAAAGAAACAAAAAATAAAGTCACCATTTACTTACCTCAGTTTAGAATTTTTGACTGCAGAAAATTTTTTTCAGGAATTTTAAATGCTTTTTTCTAATTTCAAAGTATTTAATTAGTTCCTCTCAATGAATACTTCGATCAACATTAGAAACCAATTGGGACTTTAAAAAAAAAAAAATCTTGGTTTTGTCTTTATGTTCTTATGGATACAACAGGTATGAAAGGTTGAGCTCTTGCATTTTGAAGGCCTCAATGGATATTATGAACAGAAACAGTTGGTTCAACTGTGCCATTACATTATTTCTGTTATTTAATATGCTGTTTGAAGTGAAAAGATTCTGTTTAAGTAAATATATTTTTCCTTTCTACATATCCATTGAGTTTATGATGGATTTATTTACTTAGTGAGAACTGTTTTAAAGCACATTTTCCTGTAGCTGTAAATATGTTGTGAGGTGGATATAAATTCGCCTAATGAAAAAGACTCAAAGCACTCACCTTATTCCAACAGCGTGTGAAAGTAATAAATGGAGAAATTAAATTATATTAAACTAAAAATCTGGCTAAATAAGTAAAATATCTTTCTGATTATTCACAAATACACAAAGTGGGCAGCTTACTTAGTAGGATGCATTTAGTCACATATTCTACAAGTTGCAAACCAACCAAAAATGAAAAAACTTTTTAAAAGGCACAAAAAAGGACAACCACAAACAAGAGCAACAGATAACTTAAGACAAATTAACCTCCATGATGATTTAAATCAAGATGAAAACAAACCATTTAAATCCTTGGGAATTAAATCAGACCAGTGAAAGCTTTGGGTTCAGATACACTTTACACGCACTGCAGTGAGACCCTGACCCGGCCCTGCAATACCAGTGATGGGCAATCCCAACCCTTTTGACTTTGGAGCTCTCTCCTGGTAATCAAGCTTTGGGACTTTCAGTCTCCTTGCAATGAGGAGGTCCCTGCCCATCCCTGCCCGGGATCTCCTTGTAACTGGATGGCACAAGGATCCCAAAAAACAACCATCAGGCTTTTGGTTGGACAAAACCTCTAACAAAAGCCTCCAGTCAAGGGGCACGTTTGATAACTGGCCATACAATAGAAAAAGTCTCTCTGGTTTTATTTCTGGTAGATGAAGTCACTTTTTTTTCGAGAAATTGGATCTTTAAAACTGCAGGGCACGGTACAACGATAATAAATGCATAGAAGCTTTCATATTTATTAATTGCACATATTATAAGACAGAAACCAGCCAGAGTAGTTTTCTAAATTGGGATCTAGGTTTTTTTCAAGCAACAGCTCTTTTAGCTACAGATCCTCATACAAAACCCACTGTGAAGCTTCTGAGCATCAAGAGACTGAAAACTGTATCAGTACTTGAGATAAGGTAAACAAAACCATCATGTGAAGCACATAGTTCTTTTAAATTACCTCATTCATATACCCAAAGATGAACATTTAAAAAAAAAAGAAACCAAACTCTAAAGGAAAAAGTGACACTTTCTGAAGTCTTGTCCCAAACCAGTCAATAAAAAGTGATTCCTAGAGATGATTTCCTCAGAAATTACTTGCCAGCTTCCATTTACTGCTCTGAAACATGAATGATAAATGGCATGAAACTGTTGTTACTCCCAGCTTAGAAAGCAGAAACTGAGGCACTGAAAGATTATGGAATTTCTTCAGAACTGACAAAGGGCATGGAAATGCATCTCCTGTTCTTGGTCTCAAGATCCTCCACCTATTTTTCAAAAATGGGAGGCATCACCGTGATGACTGTGTTGTTTCCTTTAGGGTGGAGGGTAAGTCCCCTTCCACTGATTTGCAATATGCTCTTTGCTAAATTCCTTCAACAGGGCATTTAAAACTCAAAATACATACAGGAAAAGCTATGCCACATGGCAGGCATAAAAAGCAACAGTTCTAAGGATTCATGCAAATATTTAAATATACCTCCTACATTTGATCTAGTGTTGTTCATGTTTTATGTCACACTGCCCAGAGGTGTTTCATTGTTTCCCGCAAAAGGGATATTTGAATTTTTTCTTTTGCTTTTATTCCAGGGATTAGTCATGGCTGACATTTAGAGATAGGCCGGGAGAGGTACCCCAATGCATTTTCCTTTGACGTTCCTCGAATTAGGGTCAGTGCTAAAAGCAAACATTTTCCTGCACCCCTCCTCTACATCTTTAACCGAATGTCATCCGAATGGCATTGCCACTCCAACGTTGCAGAGAAATTCCTCTCCTGCTGATAGTGTGGAGTGGGAATCTCGAAAATTGTCCCCCCTAGGCTCAAATTCAGCCCCTGAAGGTTCGCTTGAGTTTAATTTCACTAATCACGCGGGGACGGTTATTTTTTGGCTCTGGCTCAGCTTCTCTTTCACATGCAAGCGCACACACACACAGACACACACATGAGCGCACACGCGTACACACGCACACACGCGTGCACACACACACACAGACACACACTCACACAGAGACACACAGACACACACTCACACAGAGACACACAGACACACACACAGACACGCAGACACACACGCACAATACACACACAGACACACACACTCACACACACACTCACAGACACACACGCACACACACAGAGACACACACAGACACACACACATAGACACACACACTCTCACACTGCATCCCTCCTGTTCTGTTGCACTTAAGTCCAGATTTGCTGTGACCACTCCCGCACACGAGCGGAGAGCGACACAGCACCACGGTGTGCCCAAGAACCATAGGTGGGTCGTTTGCTTCAAGCCAATTTATTCACATTCGCGATGGTAAGATTGATTTTTTTTTTTTTTTTATCCTGCATTTCTGAGTTTATTTAGCTGATTTCAGAAACTGCCACAGAGGCGGGGGCAGAGATCGTCTTCAAGGTTGCTGTCATCTGGAATTTTATGTCCTTCATTTTCTTTCACTCTGTATGCCTGTCACATCGGCTTAACTGTGAGTAGCGTACTAGCCAGTACCTCTGGCATACTGTATATTAATAGAATATTGATATAGCCCAAATACTGTTGTGGGATTCATCATTTGGTAAATCCTCTGCCGTCTGCAGTTTTACAGAGCCGTTTAATTAGCAATTTTACAGCCTCCTATTCTCTCATTAAATTAATTAATAATTAAGTTCAAATATAGGCATCTTTAATGTCATAATTATATTTCAGTTTTATGGTCACCAGAGTTTAGCTCATTAGGCAAGGTAGTCATAAACCATAGCTCTATTTAGGGGCTGAGGCACTAATGCACAGGTAGTAGTTTGCTCCTGCTTGGCATTTTTTATCCTTCTCACTTTCTCCTCTTCTTCCCTCCTCTCCCCCCATCTCAACCTCCCCCCTCCTTCCCGAATTCTCCAGCTTCCCTTCCTCTCCCTGCTCTCTGCTAACACCGACTTTTTTTTTCCCCTGTGACAGCTCTTTCTCATTTGTATGTCATGTTAAAAAAAAATAAATCCCTGGCACACACCCCCACAGAGCCCCCCTTCCCCGTTCCTCTCTCTGGAGCTGTGCAGCATCACTGGCCTGCCAAAGGTCCTGCTTCCTTGGAAGACTCAGGGGGCTCTCACCACCTCCAGATCTGGGCACCCAGAGGTGGCAAATTTTGTGTAGCATCGTATTGGTGACATTGCATTCCATTTCCACCGTGTGATTTACCCAGGCATGGGACGTAGTAATGACATTTCACACAGTATGGTATGTTGTGCGTCGTTTTATACGTAGTGGATTTATTTCAGTCATTATCACTGATTAAACCAGCTTAGTTGAAAAGGCAAAGCAAAACTTGGCTTTGAAATTGTTCTTATTTAATTTTGTTTGTGCTCACATAACCCAGGACAGCACTAATTATCTCTTTAGTGTAGCTCATATTTCTAATGTAATTCATATGTAAATTGTAATTTAAATCATATGGGAATGTTTGTGTTCCTTGCATATTCTCAGTAAAGAGCACAAACAGTGAATCAAAACTGTTTGGAAATGAAAACTTTATGTTGCCTTTTTTGAACTGTCTTTGATTTCTTTTGGCTTGTTGTTTCTCTAATGAATCGTGATTCAATTGGATGGCTAAGGCCAATGCTTTTAGTCTCCTCTCTCCTTATTTACACAGTTTGCTCCCTGGCCTGGTTTTCCTTCTGAATCTGGAAGGCGTGGGGAGCTTTCTGCATGATCACTACCTTAGGAAAAAAAATAATCATAAGATGACTAATTGCTATTGCTATTAATAACTATTACTAATAATGAATAATATTTGTATGACTACAGAGCCTACAAGCACAGCATGGCACTATTTGTGTTACTTTGCTATTCAAACAGGCCTGCACTGCTATTTCTGGTAGCAGGTCTGATAATATTAGGTTAAAATTTTAATCCCCACCAAAGCTTTCCATCTAATAACCTTGACTGTTTTTCAGGGGTTTTTTTGCTTAATGCAACATTATTGTTCTCTCTAAAAACTTTTACTGCCCACATGAAAGTGGTTTTTCGGCAGGGCAAGTCAATACTTCTTTGTATGAGCAGAGCATAGGACAGGAAAAGTTGTTCCTAAACTTCTGAAGTTTCAGGACAGTTTCAGAACGCTGCTGCTCTACACTCTAAGACCAAAAACAGAGCTCAGGCTCACAGCAAAAGCTGGATGTCACCAGGAGGATGAGTGTGAAAGCCTGCAGGGTCATGGGCAGCAGGTGCAAGTGTTCTACCAGCTCCAGCAGCAGAAAAGAGGAGACAAAAAGTCTTGAAGGGAACAGGAAGAGTAAAAAGTTCAAATGGAAGAATAATTAACCTAGAGAGCTGTCAGGTCAGTGAATGATGATGTCAGGTACACCTCTCTTTGCTTGAACTCCCCTTCCTAGGCAAAACTCTGCTCACAAACTGGCGAGATACCGAATGTCTATTTCTCACCCTGCCAAAAAAGATCTTTGCCCAACACGTGCCAAATTAAGCCACCTGTGCTGTACAGAGGCCAGGCCCCTTGCCCAGACTGTGACCTGACCTGCCCGTGGCCACACAGGAGCGTGTTTGCAGCGCTCCCTCAGGTCTGGTGCAGGGCACTTGGGGCAGGATGGTCCTGAAAGATTCTTCTCATGGCCAGCTGCTGCTCGGGTTGGGATGCAAAGCCCTCGGGGGGAAAATCCTGCCACTCTGTTGGTGCTGGGTATTGCTGCAGCCAGAAGACATGTAAGGCTTGGAGGACTAATCTTGGTGTATTAATTCCTGTTGCTTTAATGCTGAGCTCCAGGACAGGTGACCCTGCCCACCAGTGGGACGGATCGCACGCACCAAGAATGAGGCAGAGGGGTCACATCGGTGAACAGGCACATCCTTCTGCCAACCTCCCCATCAGGGAAACCACCCCCTATTTTACAGCAATCTTATCTTTCTCAGTTCTCAGGTTTTGGGGCTGGGGTTAGGGTTTGGACGCCCTGCAGATAAGCTCAGCTCAGCAAGGCACAGCATCAGGACGCGGTTGAGCAGAGGGTGGACGAGGCAAGCGAGAGGGACCACTGGTGTGGTTGGGTGTGACCACAAACCCCTCCTGCAGCCAGGTACCCTCCAGGGAGGGACACTGCCCCACCCGTGGACACACACACCCCCACGCACCCTCCACGTGACGACACAAGAGCTGTCCGAAACCATTTTCAATAATTGATTCGCTGTTTAATTGAACATCATGACTGACTAACATAGCTCATTACTTTACTCATTAGTTAATTATCGAAGAAAGTAGGACAAGTCAATAAAATGGAAGGCTGTAAATTCCAATACTAATTAGCGCCATTTCCTCAGAGACATATTTAAGGGCAGATTGGCTACCCAAGTGTCCCTGGACCTTGTAGACGAAGGGAAAGGGTAGACTTACCATAAATCTAGATTACCGGCAAGCGAAGCTCCTCAGCAGTGAGCAATCAAGTACACAGGGGCTGAGCTGCTGCCAGGCACCCTCTTTGAACTGGAATATTGGAACAGAAATTCCTATTTTTAAAAGGAAAGAGGGAGGTGGGGGCGGTGAGGGAGGGAGCGCTCACACACCGGAGAGGATCCGTATTTAAAATTAAATTATGCAAACTGAACTATTCCTTCAGAGCACGTTTCCTTTCCGAAGCTCTCTCTCGATTGCATTCACTTCATCCTCTTTTTTTGGCAGTCCAAATCCTAAACAAAACACTAACACGTCTCTTCAGAAGCGGGCACATTTTTATTGTGTGTCTTCTAATTTATACCTCTTGTTTGTGTTTTGTTTGGTGGTTTGGTTTTTTTAATAAAATATTCCAGTGATGCAGAATTTAATGGGTCCAGCAGAGCTTTAATTGAGCCAAAAAGTAATTTCAGACAAATAAACACAGTCTCAAAGAAGGCTGGAAGAAAAGGAGGCAAAGGGAATGCACATATGTATAGCATGTCTACACGCATGGTATATATTTTATATATATACATGAAGTATTTATATATACTTAAACATATATATGTACTTAATAAGTGTATATATGTTTATAAAGAAATACATGCAGACACATACATGCTTCTATATACATAGGGAAATATGCCTATATAGGAGTTTTGTTGCTCAGTAGGATAAAATTAGCAAATTCCTTGAGTTCCACAGTTTAAAAGCCCCCAGGACTTACAGGCTGTCTTTTACAAATCAGCACGAGAGGACTCAGACTATGAAAAGGTTCTGTTGACTTACTGGGACACTTCAACCATTTGCTTAACTTATTATAAGCAACTAAGCGATCAGGATAAATATATTTTCTTAATTCCTTTTATTTGGAGGTAGATCTTCCAGGTCTTCCTCTTAATATATATTCACTTTTGAAAAATTAATTTCCAGTTAGGTGAATGGAAATGGAGATCAAAAGCATTACTTGAGCTCAACTTAAGGGAAGAAATCATCCTAAGAATAGCTCTCAGTCTGGAGCTTTAAATATTTAGTAATTCTAAAAATATATTAATGGATTAACGTAAAAAATGCTAACAAATGTCTGTTACTTGACTTACTACATTTTGTGCCTGCAGTTCTGATTATTAAGCTACAAATTATGTTTTATTTTCAAGTGTTTTATAAAGTACCTTGCCAAAGTGTTCTAAAGATTGCATGGATTTTTAAATCAGCTGCTTTGAGAATCTGGCCTCTGGTGAAAATAAAGTAAGACTGAAATTCAGAAAAGTTTAGGGAAGAAGGGGCAAATGTGGTTGTCTTGCTTAACAGAAAGCCTCTGATACAAATAATGCAGGGAAAACGTCTCTGTTTTCATAAAATGATCATAATATAGTGGTATTTTATTATCTATGTTTAGGATGGGATATTTGTTTGGGATGTTCTCTTTGCATTAGTGAAGGATTGGAAAAAAAAAATAAAATCAAAACAACACCATATAAAATTGACCTGGGAAAGAATAGGGAGGAAAAGATTTCCCCAAGTAGAAGTGCACTCAGCATTAGGCTAAGGCACAAGGTATTTGCAGTATATACAGGCACTGCATACTTGCTAAAATTTGGAAATTATAAAGAAATGATGTCCTCTCACTTTTGTTTCCAGAGAGTGCCAAGCACTCTTTGGTACTGAGATGTTTATATTTTTACTTTTTTATTTTAAATTATTCTGTTTAGGTCATGCTGGATCCCTAGATACAGACCTAGGGCCTTGGGGAGAGCACCCAAACTGAGAAGTCAGCAGAACTCAGGATTCAAGATATGGGATGGGGATGGGGAGAAGGCTGTGAAAGGACCCAACTTCAAGATTTGAGTCATGCTTTAGAGCCACAAATGGCTCCAAATGCACACAGATGTGCAATGCTCAGATTTTACACCGTCCTTTGCCATACACAGTGTAATGTACAGGCATAATGTAAGGTAATTCTCATCTGCAATTTCAACTTCTTGTCCGTGTCTGTTGTTAATCACCCTAAAACTGGAGGCAGAAGTCGATTGCCGGGTGCAACACCTACAGCACTCTGAGCCAGCCGATGCAAAACGTGCAGGCTGGAAGGGCTCTGGCACATTTGCAGAGGTCCTCTTTGAGATGGGGCCCCCAGGCCCCTGCAGCCTTTAATCAGCTGGAACTGGAGTGAAGCTGTCAGCTCCTGCTTGTGTCCTGTCAACTGGGGTACCACTTAGAGCATCCCTGACAAGCGCGCGCTGAACGTTTAACAGTCGCTCTGCCGGCAAGCTTTTGATTTCGGGGGAAACTTTTCAAGGCACAGCTTTTTATAAGGGAAAACTTGTGTTAAGTTGTTAGGGAGGGAAATGGAGGAAAACATCCTTCAGTCGAGCCCTTTTGTTTTATGGAGAAACCCAGCTGTTATCTTTTCTTGAGCAGGATGATGGATTGGCTCAGTTCAAGGTGATATCCCAGCTGGTGCAAGACAGAGCGAGGGCTATCATATGACAGTGACACCTCTCTTCCTCTGTCAGTCAAACCATGCTGGTCGTGCTGTAGAACTGGAGCAGCCCACTATTATCGGAAGCATTGTCATATAGATTACTCACACCGAAATACTTGTTCAGCTCTGCTGTGTTTATAAGTTTCCCATTCAGAATTTAAATGTAAGGATCTTTTCCAGCTGCACAAACTTCCCCAGATACCCTTCCTCCACTCCCCTACCTCTGGTGTTGCTTCAAAAATGTACAGATGGAAGTGTAGGATGAGTGACTTCAAGAAAAACTGTTCCTCATTTTTTTAAATACTAAATGCATTTCAAATTTCAAAATAATGCAATAAACCCCAGCCACAACTGAGAATTCTTTATTATGTATAAATTATTTGGAGATTTTTTTTTTTTACCTTAGCCCTTTCCTTTCTGATGCCGGGGGGGGTGGTTTTTTTTTTACTTTTGTTTTTCTTTTTTTTTTCTTTTTTTTTTTCCCCCCAGTTTGTGGGTTAAGCTTATTATTTGCTTATTAAAGGTCCTACCTCCTCTTCTTGGGAGTTTAAAAACTCTACTATTATTTCTTCACAGAGCTCACTCCTACAGCATCACTACTGTAAATGCACCTGAGTCTTACCTAACGATGACAAAATAAGGCCATGGCACATCTGAGCAGTCTGGGAGGGTACAAAGCGAAGTAGGACAGACAGTTTCTTCACAGGTCAAATTCAGTTTCCCCACAGTCCCCATGGAAATGTCATTGCAAAAGGGAATTTATTGTAACATTACAACACTGAGCTCCAATAACCACTCTAATCCCCGGGGACTCTGTCAGTTGCCACCCACAACACGGAGAAGTTCCTGAATGGGCTCCTTCACTTGAAGGAAAGGGAGAAACTTCCTTGAGAATACCCTAAGAGTCCTCAGAAGACAGATTTGGATGCCTTCTATGCCATTCCTTTAAAATGGGAGCGAAAACACCTCTAAATGCACCACATTAAGATTATAACAACCTCATCCAGACAGAAATTATGAAATTAATTAGAAATTAATTAGAAATTAAATTAAGCATTGGAGTAATTAATATTTATGTGGCACCAATATGTAGCTATTTATTGCTATCAGTATGAGTGTTGTTGGTATCACTTTTACTATTTTAATACTTTTTTTATTCCCGTAGCCCTCACTACAGATGAGACCACTGTTACATCAGCCAGACACAACCAATCACTGTGCCTTCTCCAAAGGGTTAAGGAGGAATGACTGTACTTATGGAAGCAGTTCTGGTCCTACCAATGCAGAGAGTTGTCCAGTGAAATATGGAAGACTTTTTAAAGGAAAAAAAAAAAAAAAGATTAATTGTATTTTAATGCCTAACATGCATTAAAACCCAGACCTGGATTAGGCACTCACAGTTGGTGACAAAGAACATACACTGGTAGACTTAAACTGAAAAAGAAGGCACAGCTTTAGGAAAAAACAGCAGCAACAAATTTTGGATGGTTTAATGAAGGAGCATTTCCAGTCATATTTAAAAGGAGAAAAAGATTCACACAAAGTCAGGCCTACTCATGTTGCAAAAGTCTGAGGAACGAGCAGAGTGCCAAGAAGAGTCAAGTCAAGCCACTCGTCTCCATTACACATTAAGAAGTAAACGCATGAGGAAATAAAGAAAGAAGAACCCTTCTTTCCTGCCATTGACATTCATCAAATTCTCACTGCCTCTCCCAGTCAATTCTCTCCTTCAATTAACCAATAAATCAATTTGTTCTTTCTCCATCAGAAAAATCCCCCTCTCAGCAAAAAATACATAACCAGATCAATTCACCCTTCCTTCTCGCTGCTCAGTCAATAATCTCTGCATCTTCTAAACAACAATCAGCTCAGTGGAAAGAAACCTGCCCAGGAAGATTGTCTCCTTTATTTGGCATGCTGCCTACGTACAGGTGGCTCTCCAGACACTTCCTGGGCACAAAAGCATTGCAAACACTCGAAACGATACTGTAGAGAACTGGATTTTAAGGCAACAGAAAGATCTGAACCGAGCTTCTACTTCCGACAGCATTGCAGCTGTTTTGAGAACCGGTGGAATCTTATGTCAAACCAGAAGTGCAGGCAAAATTTCACAGTATGAAAAGAAAAACCCAATGGAAAATTGAGGATGCAATGACAAACAGCACCATTTTTAGATAATACAGAACTTTTACAAGCCATTCTATTCCACTGAACTATTCTGATTGAGCCTGATAAAAGCAACAAGAAGTGGCCATACCCAAAGATCTAGATATCCATAAACTGCAAGTAGAGACAACAATGTAGAAAGAAATAAAAAATTGCCTTCAAATAAAGAATGGCTGGAAGCCAGACACTTTTTCGTTGACTAGAAAACCATCAGTAGAGTTCAGTACATTCAAGATGTCTTTTCAAATCCAAAATGTTAAAGAAATATGGCATTAAAAAGGCACAACTTACCTGAGAGGTTGTACTTTCTGTACAAAGGACACACTGAGGTACAAATCCAGAGATCCCTTCAGCATGAGCAGACACCCAACTCTGGGTGAAACACCATATAACCAGACGAAGTCGCAATGCTCAGCAGCTCATGGCATGAAGTGAAAAAGAAGTAAGAAATTTAGATTATACAAAATAACGCAATTAGCCAAGTAGGTTAGCATGCTGACATCAGTTCTTGCAGCACAGAAAGAGGAAGGAGGTCACTTTCCCTGGAACCTGAGGCAAACAACAACAAGTACTCCATTTAATGATGAGGGAACAAGTTTTGATTCTATTTTGGGGGGCTTCTCCATGATTTAGACATGTAGAGATTTAAAACATGAACTGTTCAAAGCAATGTGTCTTCACTAAATATATTTACAGTGCTGAGTGTTCTTTCACTTTAGGTTTGGGGTTTTTCCTCTCACTTCAGTTGTTTGCTCTCTGTAGCAGTGAGGCAGGATATGAAGCATGTTTTTTACTTCCAACTGTGTATCATAGAAAAAGTGAAAGTTACACCTGTTTCTCTGTGATCTATTAAGATCTATGATCAAGTAGATCTGTGATCTGTTGAGATTTGTGAATATTTTCGTACTAATACTAATTTCATACTAATACTAAATCTACTAATACTAATTTAATACTATTAAATACTAAAATTCTATTAAATACTAATAATACTAATCTATTAAATACTAATCTATTAAATACTAATTTAACACTAATTCATTCCCAGTCACTAGCTTGTTCCTTAATCTGTTTTGCCATTAACTCATAACCTCAACATAGTAGTCCAAGTAAGTCTTGGGCAAAAATTTCCAGCTGAATGCCTCATTCAGGGAAGAATGCAAATATGGGACAAGCCAAACTATTCATAAACTTGTGCTGAATTTTGTTAATAGGTCACCTGAAACGAAAAAGAAAGAAAATCACTGAAGTCAAACCACCCCTTTCCCTCTGTTTTAAGCATTTCCAGTTACTGCCTCAGACTGATTCTTTTCCATTCTACGGAAAACCAGGTCTCAATTTGACCCACTTAAATACTTCCTAAAATGCAACTTACTGCCCCCAAAATCTCCCCCCAAAAAACCAGCCAGTGAGCTGTAGTCTCCTTTGGGAGCCCAGACAGCTTGAGTGCCTTGCAGCTGGGAACATCCTGGTGTAAAAGCTCCTCCTTGCAAGGATGCAGTGTCTTCATTTATGCACTGACAGTACTTTTGCAATGAGATGGGACATCACACAGCACCTTCATTTAGACTCTCTGCAGGACAGGGTGGGTACCTTGATGCTCTACAACTCTCACGGGGAACCTTTCTGCTGTCTACAGCTGACCAAAAAGGAGGTTATTGCGAGGTGGGGTTTGGGCTTTTCTCTCGGGGAAAAAAAGTGACAGTACGAGGCAAAGTGGCCTGAAGTTGCGCCAGGGGAGATTCAGTTTGGATATTTGGAAAAATAGGGTGGTCAAGCACTGAAACAGGCTGTCTGGGGAAGTGGTGGTATCACCATCCTTGGAAGTGTCCAAAAGACACGTGGCTGCGGCTGTGGAGATACGGTTTAGTAGTGGACACAGTGGTGCTAGGTTGACAATTGGATTTAATAATCTCTTCCAACATTAGTGATTCCATGTTTCTAGAAAAGACACTGAAGATCACTGCTGTAAAAGATTCTACAAAACATGCTAACATCAGAAGCCTTTTCAACTGAAAAGCTAGAATAATTCTTTGAGACAAAAATGTCTTCACTTTTGAGACAGCTTAAGTCTACATGCATAACATATCCACACATATTGCACATTTTACAGTTCATACTGTGAACAAATGCATTGGTGAGCACTTCTGATATGGCTTCAGTTAAGACTGACCTTCCACAATATAGACATGAGTTCATTTTGGAGCCCAGTCTGATTATACGTACCTTTCAACTCCAGTATAGGGAAATAATCTCTCCTTGAGCTGCCCCGGGGTGGATGAACACAGTTTTCACAGTGCTGTCCCAAGGCCATAAGAGCTGCGTGGTGGGGAGGGAGGGGAGAACTAATCTGTGCACAAGATTATGGAGGGGAGAGAAAGATCGCAGGACACAGCCTGTGCCTACCACACTCTTCATGATCATCGCCCGATGGCTGCCCCTTAACCTGGGAGGACAAAGACACAAAGGAGAGGATACAAGACCTCTTTTTGACCAAGCAATTTACTCGCACATTGTGTGGTAGCGGGGAACAATGCCCGTACATCACTCGAGCAGAAAGAGGTTTTAATGCTGTCGCCCTTGAAATCCTTATTTTTGTTAACCACGGGGCTTATGGCTGCTCTCCCCTTCTCCGGCACCCCCTTGCCTTCCAGCTCCCAGGAGCAGGGAAGAGGTTGGGCCAGCCTACTCCTGGCCCCGGGGAGGAGGTGGCAGAAGGCTGGCCTTATTTACCTTAGCCATTTCCCCGTGTAATCTGGGTAATCGTGTGGCTAATCGGCGACACGGAGGAGCCCCCCACGCCGCAACTCACAATGCCTACCCATTCATATTTCATACAATGGGGTATTTAAGTCATCCCATGCCTTGCCAAGGCGATTGCACTCCCTTTGTTCTGATGTTTTCGGCAGGGGTCTCCTGCCCTACTCCCTCTTTCACACCAGCATATGTCCTAACTCTTGCCTGCTGCAGCTGGACAAGGGCTGTTGTTTTTGGCTTTGTTCTTCAAAACCAATGAATCGATTATGACGGTGTGAAATGTGGGTCAAAAGTGTCCCCACATGTACGCATACATTAGCCATTTGCTACATCCCAACTTCACAGCGAGGTGACCGACAAGGCAACAGTGCTCATGTTCTTCCATTTGGAATGGGTAATCTGTTAAGGACAAAAGGAAATAATAAATAAAAGACTGATTGAACATACTGTTTAAAAACTGGCTCACCATGCTATATCAACATGAAATAAAAGTACCTCTAACCCAACGAACTGCAACCATAAAGAAAGATCAAACCTGGCCTGTAACAGAAAATTGTGGGGTTCACAGGTATGGGTACAGAATATAAAATTCTGGCAACATTCCTGCAATAAGGATTGTTATTGCATAGTCACCTTTACTCGCTGCCTATATCACACTGGGCATGTAGTGAACTCAACAGCCTTACACATTACAGGCTCTGATCTCATCTTTGTACAAACCAGAGGCAAAAAGCCCACAGTAAACACCTGTAGTTCAGGATTTGCCCCTCATAGGGTGTGTCGATACATGGATCAGAATTGGCAAGGAGATATTGCCTTCACAGGCTGGACTGTCAGCTCCCTTCTGCTCCTCGTTGGCAATTCTTTCCAGAAACTCTTCTGTAGCTTGTACAAAACAGGTCTTGTGGCTCCGTTGCTCTTCCGAGGTGTGAAGAAAGGAAATATCACAGCGACTCCCTCAAAATTAATACTGCAAGCTTAGGTGAAGGTCTGGAACAGGAATGCCTTTTTAAAAATAACCCTAAATGCATTATAATGCAATTCAGGTGATTAAAAGAAGTATTTAATGACACGATAGAAGATGTCATTCCTTCCTGGTTCTAGTTCGTGCTGCTCCATGGATGTACAACTGGTGCTGAAACACGACGCTCATAAATGCCTGAGCCATGTTCCTCGGCTTGAATTCAGCATGTAGAAGTACACACCTGTGTTCTGCATTGCAATGAATTTTCATTTTTATACTCCTAAATCTGGAAAAAAACTTTTGAGCCTGGGTCTTGAGGATCGGTTTTCCACAGAAAGCTAAGCTTTCTACAAAGAGTTAATTAATTAGCACATGTGCAATATTTTACAGACTTATAAATAGTACTGTATCGTATAAAGAACACAAAAGGAAATATTTGTATAGCATGCTCACCTAGATTTTTGAGTGCTTAACCGTAAAGCCCAGAACCAGGAAATTCAAAATCTTGAGGGGAACAGAGGGCATAACAGAGATGTATTGAAAATTTAATTTTGATTATCAAAGAAGTTCCGATGTCTTGTTTCAAAATCCAACTCTTCAATGTCAGAATTTTGAAACCTCTTTATTTCTTTCCCCCACTCTTCAAAAAAAAAAAAATCACAAAATAAATACAACAAATAAAGCTTCTCAAGATTAATATTTCAGCGCAGACTCTGGCACTAGAATGTGCAGTGGCAAAGTATCTATTTGTACATCTCCCACTGAAGTAAAGCAGATTTTGTTCAAGTTGCTATCAGTAGAATTTATAGCACTTGAAAATGATCCTAATACAGCTAAATTTGTAAATGGTTACCTCCCCCAGCACCCAAACAGCAGGGACAGAGCCACGGCAATATAAATGTGCTAATCCCAGCACGACGTATTCCCACATCTCCCTGTATCAAATCATTCTAAAAGGTTTTCAATATACAAGTTAATTAGCTACAATGAAGCAGCAGAGTAACATCTAATGAAGACCGGGGCTTAAAATACCAGAAGTGGCCTGTTGTACCCTTTCCCCCGTCTTTAATATTAACATATTCTTTTGAAACGGGTTGCAGATAATATAGTTCAAGTGTAATTTAACAAGAGATAGATGGCATTTAATGAACAGGATTGTTTTGATTATATGGTAAACATAGTGGACATTTTAAAACATGCATTTTCAACAACACCTACAAGAACGCAGTTTCTGTTTCAGCACCTCAAAATGCTCCTACCATGCAGTATCTATCTATCTATCTATCTATCTATCTATCTATCTATCTATCTATCTATCTATCTATCTATCTATCTATCTATCTATCTATCTATCTATCTATCTATCTACCTATCTACCTATCTATCTATCTATCTATCTATCTATCTATCTATCTATCTATCTATCTATCTAAGCACGAGCAATGATGAGCAAAAAGATGACACTGTTTTGTGACTGAGCAATTACATACTCAATTTCTCATTTCTTACAACAATCAGTGCATGGAAAAGCAGTTGTGCACATTCTATTCAAAATAAATTAAATCTCTCTAAAACTAATTGCCCAGAATTAAAAAAAAAAAAAACAAGCAACGAATGTCTGCAATATACAACTTGCAGAGATAAGATAACAAAACAACAGAAGAGAGTAAACTTAATTACCAAAGAAATATCTGCTCCTTTCAGGAAACACAGAGCTGCCACAGTCGCATGTTTCAGATTTAAATAAGAAATGAAAAGCTCTAATTAATTAAATTAAGGTCCTGATCCTCACTGGATGTGGAAATCACTGAGAGTTTATCCTCATGAACCCATAGCAGGAGTGGGACTGAAATCTCCCTTTCGCTCTCCAGCAAGGATGAAACTCATTTTGTAACCCCACCACTTCATTATCACCTTTCCAGCACATTATCTTCGCTCTAATCCTCCTGTCACTTTAGGGACTCAGGGTCATTAGAGCACTTGAGGAGTCGATGTGATTGTCGTGGAGGTGTGAATTGATCACTAAGATGACAACTGAGGACAAGTATACTTTATTAGTCTGCTACTTTGCCTCTTAATTGCTCCTGATTATCCTGTCTGTTAGGAAATTTGGACTCCTTCTGCCACTGCTTTCTAACAGGACCATTGAATCACTTCCCCCCACCCCTCCCACGCCCACCCCTGAGAGGAGCCCATTTAGACACAGTATATTTGTCCAACTCAATGGAACTATTTATGTGAGTAGTATCACCAAGGTAAGGCCCTTTAACCCTCCCACTACATTGTGTTTAGATTTTGATTGAGACAATTAATCTGTTACAAAAAAATTCTGATTACTTCTTTTCCTTTCCAAAGGCACAAATGGGATCACCTATTTTTTTTTTTCCAAAAGTCCCATTTTAGATGTACCTATGCTTATTATTTGAAAGGATTTCCCAGAGGAAGAGCTGGCTGTCCAAACATTATCATATTGCATTTAAAATACACATTAAGACAAACCAACAACAACAACAACAAAAAATTAAACTTTTGGGTCTTGCCAGGTTTCACACACTTCGAGTCTTAATTGCTTTTGACCACAAGAATTAAACTTAGTATCTCATTTTACAGAACTCCTTACATAAATAATGGTTAAAAAAAAAAAAAAAAAAAAAGTAAAGGAAAAAGGAAAAGAACTTTTCAAACTGGAGAACAAGGAGAGTACAAAAATCTTTGGGCAGCATAAAGGTATTATTGCACTTGCTTGACAGTGACAATATTTGCATTGCTGGTAGTTTTGTTTCATATCAGGGCAAGCACATCTTTAAGGGATCACACTTAGCAGCCAAAGAACATTAATGCAGAGCTCTTAAGCTCTCTTTTCTTTTTTATCAACACTGATTTAAAAGATAACACTGACAAAGAAAAAAGAAAACAACTCCCAGATCTCCTATTCCTACTCCAAAATCCACATACAAATTGGTCTCTCTATAACAATCCATTCCAAAACCAAGTGTTAGACCTAAATCAGAAAAAAAAACCCAAAAAAAACTGTAACAAATATCTAATCTTGAATTTTGTGCTAGAGACATTGTAATATGAATCTAGCTGCTCAGGATGAATATTTGACCTTCCTAAGTCATCTGAAACATTCAAGGTTATTTTATAGAATCAGAATGTCACATTCTAATTTCCAAGGATGACACATTTCCAATGAAAAAAAGCTGCTACATAAAATTCAGGTGGGCTCTTTGATTTTCACTGTGGTCAAAGGAAAATTTCAAACAGTTTCTGCAATAATCTGATCCCTCCCTTCCTCTTTTAACCGTCCCTACATAAAACTTTTGCAAAGGCACTTTGTTTGCTTATTAAAAAAGCTTGAAGATGATGGCAGCCTTTAATTAATTTTTTATTTGAGTTCACTAGACAAAAATATCAAATACCTATGGAGTTAGTTTTCCAAGAGCATGACAGGTTTTTATAGATAGTTTTACATGCACAGTCCTGTTCAAGAAAAACAAAAGTCCTTTCATTTTACCTCCACAAGTTAATATAAAGCGCAACTGCTCCTGACTAGCAAACGGACTGGAGTTGGACCAAGGGTTGGACTTGATGATCTCGGAGGTCATTCCAACCCAATTGATTCTATGATTCTATGACTTGACTGTTGTTTGGTCTGCTGGTCCCATCGTCTTCTTCCAAAAGAGGTCCTGATCCATGTTTGGATGGAAGTCTCCGTAGACCCTATTTTAGACAGTAGCCGCTTTAACTTCACTAATTTAGGGGTTAAAATATTTTAATTTCACTAACGCACAGCCCGTAAGTGGTCAGTGTAATTTCAGACCGAGTGACTCACTTCAGTTTTCATTAAACCAGCACCTTAACAGCTTGACTGACCTGAAACAAATTGGCCTGCGTGGAAACAATACCCATACCAAAGCACGAGAGGTGTGGGGTTGACGAGCAAGGTGTTTGGGAGACAGAACGTGTCTCTGAAGTCAACTGGACAAGGTGAGTGCTGTCATGGTCACTCCTGAGACCAACGTCAGTGCTTGCTTTGCACAGCCCACCCTAACAAACGTAGCCTTGGGAAATAACAGCGACCTGGCAGCATTTCTGGGAACAATCACGCCTGGCTATTCATGCTGGAAGATGGGTACAAGGAAAGAGAAGGCATTGTAAAAGGCATCGAGACAAAACGGTGAAGAGAGATGTGGTTGAGACGTTTCCTTACCATCGTCACACCGATGACTCAAACTGGGTTCCCACCGAGTGTAATTACTGTCCTGCAACAGAAAACCAGTAAGCAGCCCTTCCTGGAAGGAGGCTGGCTGAATTACCATAACCTACTCATTATGATTTAGGTAAATCATGAGGTCAGGAAGATTTTTGGTTTAAAAAAAAAAACACGCTAAAAAAGCAGGCAAGTTATCCTTGCTTGTCTAAACACCTTTTCCAAGAATTTGGGATCTATTTTACATTAGAAAGCACGGACTCTCCTGTAGGGCAGCCTTTAAGCTGTAGTAGAATTCAATGTCAGACAGCAATTTCTGTGGTTGACCCATGGAGTGCTCTTGAGTTCTTTGCTCCACAACTACTCACAGGTCAGAAAGATATTATCCTTTTGTGGAAATTTCCACTCCATTGAAATCTAAGAAGTACAAGATTCTCTATCTTTAAAAAAAAATTAAAATCTGAGTAGGTAATGAATTTCATGTAACCAACTTTGAGGTCATTTCTATCACAGAAGGTAGACCTTATGTGAGATGGGACAAGAGCAGCCCAGAAGAAAAGATGCTGAACACCTTGGAGAGGGGAAACTGTGCTGCAATGGCCAACTGTGCTGACTCAATGGCCCAGACAAGATGCTGTCAGGGAGAAGCAAATAGGTAATGTTACCTCTACAGCTGGTAATGAGAATCTGGTACTGAAATATACTTTGATCTCCATACATTTTGGGCCAAATAATTGGAAAATTTTAGGGGATGAATCACACAGCTAAAGGACTGAAAAATATGACCTAAAAATGGGAGAAGACTGTAATTTTTTTCCTGGGAGAAAAGATCTAGCATCCAAAGGGAAACTAGGACCGCCTGGCCAAAAGCGGGGAATAATCATACTTTGAGCTGAAGGAGGGCATATATATTTCAGGAGGGTACATATTTCTTTGCAGTGACTGAACAGAGGCTGTTCAATAACAGCTGATCCAGTCTCACAGGCAGAGCTGAATGGTTTTCTGAGAGACTTGCTCTTTTCAAGCAGAGCATCAGCAGATGATAATGCATCAGAGCCTGCTCCAGGGGCCCGGTGGCAGAGGCCACATCTGATATCAGCAGTGGTCAGATCTAGACTTAACATCTCTACAAGAAATATCCCTGACACTACCAAATTTTTCCCACTGTCTGAATAATTCCAGGATTTCTTCCCTCCCGTAGTATTGGCCTCCCAGCCTCTTGCTCTGCTGTATAACAAGCAGGTAGAACACAGCTACTACATGTCCAAGGTCCTGTCACAAGCAGTCCTACTGAACAAGACTAAGGATGCCACAGAGAAATTAAGGTTGTCTTTTCCTAAAAATATATGCTGATATTATTTGTTGGTGTTAGCAGGACTTCCAGTTCAAGAGCAGCTGTTTGGATAGGTAAAGCACGTGAAGTCCTGGTCAGATTGATAGATTAGCTCAGAACGCCGGCATTTGGATTAAAGAAGTATAGAAATGAATCTTATATCTGACATTTAAAACACTTTCAAAGGGAACCTTTTCCACCGCCCGTACTTTCTTAAATCATAGCAGAAAGAACTGCCATGGCAGAAGTGTGAGAAATTACTATCCAGCTGCTTCTCTGTTTCCCCACGTTATGACTGAAGACATTAGGCCCTGAATCATTTTCCATCCTGGCAACATCTCTGGGTGTAAAAACCAGGCAATGAAAGAGAAAGAAAATTTGAAGAGTCTTATCTCCTTTCTTTTAAAAAAACATCTAGAATGTAAATGTGGTTTGTGGCAGCTCCAGATGATAGAAAGGAAAAAAAAAAAAAACAAACAAGCCTACTTTTGGAGGGCTATCATGACTGAAAACTTCAGATTTATATAGTCTGACTCCCAGTTCCTGCACGACCTTGGCAAAGTCACTTATTGTAACATTTTCAGAAACGGATGCTATTTCCTCAGGCTTTCATTCTGCTTCTCGTCTCCAGAGTACATGAGTGTCTTGCGTGTGCAGCCAACAGCAAAAGTAGAAGTCTCCAGGGACTTTATGGAACCTCTGGATCTCGATCCTTTCAGGGCTGCAGAGCTGTCTGATGTAACACACATGTAGCACGATTGATGGCTGTTCCAGGACTTCCCCCACAAAACTTTGGGGTTCACAAGAAGCCTTTCTGGACTGCCAGAGTTTTTGAAGACCAGCCTGAGACTGTTGAGCCCTCCAGATGGAGTCAGTGGGAGCCATAGCAGCTTTGAAAGATCATATCTTTTCCCAGCTAATTTCTTCCCATCACACGACATTAAGCATTTAACAAATGAAGGACACAAAACTGAAAAAAAAGAGTGTTTCATCCATCCCTTATTTTTCTCAGCTCTTGAATAGGGGGTTTAGCAATTTTGGAGTGGCTGAGGCAGAAGAAGTAAAGAAACCACTACTGAACAAGCTGAAACCCTCATACTTGGAGCAAGTGAAGGAATATGCTTTATACATATACTTTCTATAGGAAGTACTTTGCACATTTGTCAGCAACTTGCATTGATTTATAAGAAACATCCTCCCAAACCCGGATATTAAGGTTAAATTGGTAACTGCAATCTTATTCTGCTGCAGTATTAAATAGATAGAACGTATTTTAGGACTGAAAGAATCAATCCAGAAAGGAATGACTGTATCAGACTATAAACACAAACAGAACAAAGCTTTGTTAATCCGCTAAATTAGCTATTGCAGGATATTTGGATACAATTCCTACTTCCTCTTTATTGTCACCAGTCTCTCTCCTGCTCATGTTCAAGCTGAGGTGGGCTCTTAACCTTCACAATCATCAGAAATCACATTTTGGTGAATATTCAGGCGAAGCATGGCAAGATGACGTGCCCTGACAGAGCTTGGAAAAACATCAGGCTCTCCACTAGTGTTGATCCCACCAGCTTTAGATATTCTCTAGTTCTTATCTTAGGATGATTTCAGTGATGCCACTTCAGGTTCTCCCTGAGCTTCTCCATGTATGAGCTCTACATTTTACTGTGCCCATTGGAAATGTCATTTCTCATTGCCATGGCTTGAACTTTTATTTCCTTTCAGTTGTGTGCACGTCAAGCATTCACTAGCTAACATTTCTTCTCTTTCTTTTTTTTTTTTTTAAAGAATATATGTAAGTATGCCATCACTTAAGTGCTCTACATAGTTCTTTTTAGATGTTCTATTACATTGAATATATACCAAGTTGAAAATATCCCTTGCTTTGCGTTCCAGATCATAAAAGCATAAAGAGACAAAGAAGCTGCAGGCTGCAGTACACGGACTGTTTGAGCTGAATGTGAACCCAAACTTTCTAACACCTCAGTAAATACTTGAAAGAGAGCATTGCTCTAATATCTGTAAATCAGGGCACTTCAAATTAACCCCACGTTCATTAAAAAGCTTGCTGATTTTATGTTTCTGTTATCATTCTGATACAAGCCTGAGAACAAAAGTGCTTAACAATTCCAGTCAAATAGGATCAGGGCATTAATTCTTGTTTGGATGCAAGAGCAACATAAATCATCTGTTCCAAGCTAACAATTTAAAGAGTGCACAGCACATTATGTTAAATAAAGTATTAACACTGAGTTAAGAACACCTATTAAGGGACTTTGAGAGTTCTGGCTCACATTACCTTACACCATTTTTTTTTAAATAACCTTATTCCAGCTCTTTAATCCCATAATTATTTCACAACGGTATTGTCAGAAAACTCCACAGTTTCTAACAATGTATAGCTGGAAGACATTATGTAAACCCCCTCGGTTAAATTCTTGTACTTATTCATATTACCAGCCTGACCCACATTAGTAACTTATCTTTTACATTTTAATACATATAATGTTGTAATTGCAAGATGATTAAGTAAAGTGTACTCAATAATTTAAATTTCTGTGGTTTTTTTGAAACAAACTGTTAATATCAGGGAGAAAAAAAAATCAGATTTTACTTGTGTATGCACAGTTATGCATCTGCAAGTATATTTAATGCACATTATTTAATACCTACTTGTGATGTGCCTTCTCTCGGTCATTTAGCAGAATGAATTCTTCCCAGTCTCTTTCAAGGTCTGTAGATCAACTACCTGAGGCTCTTCTTTCATGACCTTGGTTTTCTATTCCTCTGATCATCTCCTCTCTAGAAATGAATTGAAATATAACCGGAATAATACAAAGTGAAAAAAAGATCCCAAGGATTGTCTCGGTTTGTTTCCATTTCTACCTTTTTCCTTGGCCAGATTTTCCATCTGACATAACTCTATAAAGCTTTAAGCCAGCTAAGAATCTAGCACCCAACCTGATTGGATTGAAGTACATTTGTCACAGAAATTGATTGGAACAATTAGCTGAATAAATAGATATAGCATATCTTTCAGAGCCATAAAAGTGCCATGACTGCAGGTAAATCATAGGAATAATTACAACCAGGAGTCCAGGTTTTCCAATCACTTTCCAGACACACTTTGGATTGCAGGGCCTTCTGGAGACTAATTTGCCACTTTTTTTTTGTAGATAAATTGAAGAACAGCTTTGCAGTGATTGTCAAGCTGAGAGGTATCGGTGAACGAACAGTGAAAACACCCAAATGTGACACTTTTAAAAAAACATTGATTTTTGCATCATCTTTGTTACTTCTCACAAGTCTTAATGTGAACACCCACCGTGCCAAGAGAATGAATTTCTATGTCTGGAGCTGAGATTAATTAATTCATGAAATGAAAATCATTTTGAGACACAAACAAGCCTGATTTCAGAAAGAGTAAAAGCAGTTTATAAAGCCTTACTCAATCAGAAGAAATAAGAAAACCTCATGATGGAGATATCTGCTCTGATTGCAAGAACTATTTAATTTTCAAAGGAACTTTCCAAGCAAAAAATCTGTGGGAAAATTAAATATGAACACTGTTTACATGACATGCCACTGAAATTTTTTGCATTCAATATTTTAGACATAAAATCCCATTTCAGAAATTAAAAAAACCCAAACTCAATTCTATCAAAACAGTCCATTGTCAATTTAAAATAAAAGCTAAAATGGTCATGAAAAAAATAAATGGAGCAAAGACAAAGTACAATTTCCCCCCATTTAGTACGTAACTCAGTCAAATTTTGACTGAAAATGTCTGGATATACTTTTAAATACATATAAATAAATTTTTTTCATGGAAATTTATCTGACTTCCCAACCAACTCTACTTTTCACAGAAATGTTTAAGTGCCTAAAAATTAATAAAATCTGCACTGGAAAGACTACTTATTACTGAGAAAAAGAGCACTAAATTGTCTTAAAAAACTAAGATTTATAGATAGATTAGCCAGCTTATTAGATTACCAAAGAGATTCTGTCTCTTACATCTTGCAATAATTTAATTTTAGATTTTGGATTTTTGATATCAACATTTTCTTCTTTATAAACATAAACGTGTGTATGTGTACCTATCCCACTCACCCTCTTTTCACACATGTATATATCAACTGGGTGAACAAACCTGAGACAAACTCCAAGAGATCAGAAAACTTTGTGTGACAGTTTTGGCTGATCTTTTCTTTCTCCTGCTTCAGCTCATTTTATTTCTGAATAACACAATTACTTCCCAGCTCACTGTAATTATTTTTGACTTTGTGTTTTCTAACAATTTCAGTAAGGCCTGAACTCTACAACAAGCTATTTTCCAGTTGCTGGAAAAATCGAGTTCAAAGGGGAACCACCTGAAATTTGGACCACAGTACAGATCTGTTATTATTTTGTCTGGTCTCTACCTGGTGAGACACCTGGAGAATTCAGGCTCTTACTTATGTTTGCCAAGGCAATGCTAATATCAAGTCAAACATGGATAATTTAAAATAAAAATCAATGACTCTTGGTCTGAGCTGCGTTTGGATCAGTGCTAACACTGGAAGGGCAGGGGCTGGAGCCTCTCTAAGAGTGTGTTCATTTGAAAAGATGTTTATCCTGTATATTGAATGGCTTTCCACAGGGAATGGTTTTGTTCTCAGCATTTCTATCCTTTAACCAATTTGGAATCAATGCCTGATCTTCCGCCTCTCTTGCAGTTTGCCTTCAGAGTCTTCTCCTTAAGGAAATTATGCATGGAAATTCCTTTTTACCAGCTTCTGCTGAAACCACAAGTCTGTATCTGAAATATATACTACTGAAAAATTTTGCCCAAAGCTTTGTCTTGGCTGTATAAAGAAATTATAGGTGTGGACCAATTTTTGAATTAGCATGAAAACTGCTTTTATGTGCATATGAGAAAGGCCTTTGAAACATCTTGCCAAAGGCTTTTTTGTCTTCTGGTTGTTATAAGAAAACATGGTTGCCCAAAAGAAAAAACCTGATCATGGTTCCACCTTAATCAGATTCACAATCGTGTCCTAATGCAATTTGTCCTAATCCATTTCTAAGGAAGACAACCATTTATGATTTGGAAAGACATGTGGGAATAAATGTGGCTATATGGAAATCCCCTGAGTCCTTTATTTACTATATTCTACCAGTTCATAAAAAAACTGTAATTACATTATAGAGAAGAAGGCATTATAAATGCGATGTATATTCTAACACAAAAACCCTCTATCCGGGCGTCCTACTAACAAACTGCACCCAGTGTGCAATCTCACAGTGCATTTTATATCTCTGTGGCTGGTTTTAGAGTAACGATGCCGTGCTTAACAAATTTTAACACATCGCTGAAAACGAAGCTACGTTTTGTTTTGTTTGGGAAAAGAACGCCTTCTGCTTAGTATGGCAGCAAATTGCCCTTGCAGCAAATCAAATAATTACTTGGTGCCCAGGAAATAAATTAATTAATATTTGTGCACGTATCTGTACATTCATCCGTACAAAAAACCCCGATCTATTTATTTAATGAAAATTATGTGCTCCAGACAACGAAGAGACAGCTCAGTGTGTTCAGGAATCTGCTCAGACCTACTGACCCCATCCCACGCCAGGGAGCGAAGGGTGGGATGGGAAAGGGTACAAGAAAATGCTTAAGAAAAAACTTAGCTTTATACATATGAGTTGTCCCATTGGAATTGTGTGGCTAAAGTGAACCATAACTGTTTTGAGGACTGGGGTCCTAAAATAATACAGAGGAGCTCCAAATGCAAAACGTTTTAGGTTTATTTGCACTGAAATTCTTTCATGTACTATTTCCCTCCATACACACACATTAAAATATTATAAATGTTATTGTTAAGTAAAATGCTGCCATAAACATTACTGACTATAACAAATGGTATAAACCTGGGGCAGGTCAGCAGTGTAAATAATCACAGTCTTTCCATTTAACCTTTTGTAATAAATAGGAGATCATGTAACTCATGAAATCATAATTATCTAACATTTCATCATTTGTTTTTGACTTGAAAAGTTTGGGATGGAATATTTCTCTTTTGCATGCTCACATCTGTGGGTGATCATTTGTTCTTTAGCTGGTGAACACTGAGTTCCTAATTCAAAGCTTATCATCTGCCTTAACCTTTTTATCAGGTGAGCTGTTTCATGTTAAAACTGGAAAAGTTGTGCTGCTGAAGAAACTATGGTTTTGCATGCACCCAGTAAAGGATAGGGGTTTTTTTTTTGCCTGATGGAAAATAGCCCTTCGCTGAAGTCAAACTTTCATTTTATACAGGACTGCAAGATAGGAAAAAATGGCCCTGTTCCAAACTGGAACAAAACCTAAAATAGGGAAGTTGCCTCAGAAGGAAAATTTTGTTCCTTGTTCAAAACCCATTGATCTTATTTTTTGCAGCTATAATATTAAATCAGACAAGTGGGAAAAAACCAAACTGAAAAGGTGGTAAAAATTAAAAATCTGTTTGAATGCCACAAGGTCAAAGCAATGTTTCAACATGACATTATTTTTAAGATTTTTCTGAAAGTGGAAAGTGTTTCAATTCTTATAAATCAGCATATCGAAAAGCAAAGTTTCCTCAAAGAGTCTAAAAAAGGCCCACAATAGACAATTAAGTCCTTCTTCGTTAAAAAGCTAGGATGTTAGGTTGTCCCTTTCTCTTTTAATTACTTACTTTTAAACCCACAGAAGTCGCAATGTCCCCCCTTGAAGTTTTGATGATTCTGATGCACCTTAAGACTGAAAAACAATTGATGTAGCCCTTTAAACCTTCTAGTTACTGTCAGCATGAATTCTGGCATTCACACACTTCACGCACTGAAAATCAGACTCGGGACAAACTTCAGGTGCGAAAGAGGAGCATTATGAGAACAACGTTAAAGGGAAACCAAAAAGGACTGATTAGACGCTTCCCGATGCACCAGCAGAATCTGAAGCGATCCATAACAACTCAATGAAGTTTATTTTCTTAGAAAATATGGACTCTCTGACACAGTTACAGTTGAATAGAAACTGAGACATTTTTGTTTTGGTGCATTGAGCCAGGAAGTCTCCAAACTAAAGTCCTAATTAATGCAAGAAGCAAACGTTGCAGCAACTAAAAACATCTCCTTTCAAGTTACAGTGTACACTAAATGGAGTGCTCTCCTTTGACTTCTGTTGTTGTTATCACTTTTATTTGTTGTAGGCTTTCGTCTTTTTTTTTCTACACTGCCTCTTGCTTTTATTTGAAAAATCATTTCTCCTCGTGTACTTGGTTTCAATGTCTGACACGTGTTTCTTACGCACATATCGCACCACATGTAGGCCTGGACACCATCACTGGTCCAGCCAACACCACGGGGTAAACACTGTAGTTATATGACAAAAAAAGAAACTTTTTAAAGTTAAAACATATTAGAACTAGTACAGAATTGATGTGTTCTGAGCTGACAGGCAACGACCATTCAAAAGAAACAAATCTAATCAGACATGAAAATAAACACGCACTTAACTTGAGGCATTTTGGAAAGAAAGGGCTTCAAAGAATGGAACGTTCAACACTTTCTGAAATAGTGCCTTATTTACACTGACTGTCAAAAAACCAAACCAAACAACCAAAACAAACCAAAACAACAAAAAAAAAAGAGCATCAGGCCTCCAAAAATCTTTTTTTCTTATTTTTTAAAACATTTAATTTTAGATTTATTAAATCTGAAAGTTGCAGACATAGTTTTTGCAAACTCAGCATGCTCAATAAGTAACTTTGAGTACCTTTAACAAGACAAGACTGATTTTCCTATTTGGAAGATTAATTTCTCATTGCTGTTGTTGTATAAGTACAGGCCTGTTTTCCTTTGTAATAAATAAAGCTGAAGTCAACACATGTAACCACCGGTATAATACGTGCATGTTATGAAACTTGCCCTGACTCAAATCTGTTTAATGGTTTTCCACTGAAAATTCAACATCTGCCAACACCACACAAATCTTGATAACTGATGTCATCATGAACCCATTAAGCCTTGGTTTTTAACATGTTGGGAAAACAAAGGGTTTATGGAAGACTGCTAACAGAGGGCTAAATCCTGGAGCCCTTATTCAACAGTAGGACTTGTTCCTTAAGTTAGGTGTGAGTAAGAACATCTTAAGCCTGGCAGAACGTAAGCAAGCTCTTGTTCCACATTAAATTTAATTAACCAAGTCATTCATGAAAATGACACCGTAAGACATGAAACCTGTCACTGCAAATCACCTTTCGTCGCTGGGGCTGATTTGGGAATGCATGTCCTGCCACACCGGCTACCAGCTTTGATGTGTCACAGCTGCGATACCGCAGCAAGGAAAAGTCATTTAAATGGAGAGAGGGCTTTGGAGGGGTTAGGCATTTCCCCCTAAGGATCTGAAACTTCTCAGCAGAGGCCATCCAGAGATACATATTGAACAAAAAGGTCTCCATACTAAAATCTCATAACATGCCTGCAGGAACCCTGTAGCCGTAGATGAGGGGAAAAGCCGTGTGGTGTCGAAAAAATAAGGAGCATCCATCCAGATAAAGGAGGAATCCCGCGTTATCTCTAACATCCATACACCTGCAAACCTGATAGTGCTTACCCAGCAGTTTGCTTCCTGGGCCCAGAGGTGGTTAATCAAAGTTACAGCATAAGACCTGTGGGGGGAGGGAAAGTCATTTAATTAACGTGCCAGATCTCCTTGCCAAAGCTTTCGCCAAGATTAGGTTCAGATTGTAAAGAAATCTCCAAGAGAAGGATAATTCTCAACACCTGCGGGCGCTTTTATTAGCTGCTCGCGCAGAATAGAAAACCTTCTGTTAAAGCATTTCTCTCTGCTCTACCAAACTGACCTCGCAGGCTTTTATCTGGCCCTAACCACGAGCAGATTTCACGGCAGGCTGCAGAAGAGATTGCTCTGCGGCAAACCCACTTGGACAAAGTAACCTGTGGATGGAAGGAATCATATAAAGATGCTCAAGAGGGGATGCTGTCAAAGCAAGGCTGGGTTTGGGTACGCAGAGGAGGAACAAAGTGAGAGAGGTTTCTGGGATCTTCAACGCATTCAGAAGAGGCATCCATCAGAGAGATCACTGGGATCTTCAATGTATTCAGAAGAGGCATCCATCAGAGAGATCACTGGGATCTTCAACGCATTCAGAAGAGGCATCCATCAGAGAGATCGCTGGGATCCTCAACGCATTCAGAAGAGGCATCCATCAGAGAGATCGCTGGGTTCTTCAACGCATTCAGAAGAGGCATCCATCAGAGAGATCGCTGGGTTCTTCAATGCATTCAGAAGAGGCATCCATCAGAGAGATCACTGGGATCCTCAACGCATTCAGAAGAGGCATCCATCAGAGAGATCGCTGGGTTCTTCAACGCATTCAGAAGAGGCATCCATCAGAGAGATCACTGGGATCTTCAATGCATTCAGAAGAGGCATCCATCAGAGAGATCACTGGGATCTTCAACGCATTCAGAAGAGGCATCCATCAGAGAGATCACTGGGATCTTCAACATGTTCAGAAGAGGCATTCATCAACGCTGGACTGATCCAGGTCCGGGCCACCAGGGCAGAACCTTGGCTTTGATAAGGGGAATGGAAAAATTCCCTGTGAACCTTTAAATCTTTTTCTCCTGCAAATACTTCAGCGGTGGTTTTTTTGTTTAGTTTGTTTGGAGTTTGTGGGGGGGTTTTTTTTGGTTTTTTGTTGCTTTGGGGGGTTTTGTTTGTTTGTTTTCTTCCAGGATTCTACAACACCCCAAACAAGGTTCAAAAGTTGAGTGTGTAGCCACATTGCTTTTAAGGAAACTAAACCTCAGTAAACACTTGATTCGTTTAGACACCTATTGCAATAAATCTAGGAAATTATTATATTTTGGTACTGCATAATATAACTCCCCACTAAAAGAAAGCCACGTGAACTTAAAGGTCTGTTTGTCTGTATTTTGTTGTGAAATGATTTGTTTGTATCTGAAAGGAACAGTTACAGCTGTCTGGTGGAGGTCTGTGGAATTGTTATTCACTCTCGATCCAATGAGATGTGTTTTCTGCACATGTAAGCAGACAGACACATGCATAGACATGTGCGGCCAAATTTCTGCCATGATTGGCAGCAAAACATGAAGTCTCAAATGTTCTTCATTCCACACACTTTAAACAGTCTCTCCTTAATCTCTTTTATCCATCTAAATTGTCCTTTTTCTGGGGTTCAAAATAATCCTACCTTTTTTTTCTAGATAGAAAAAGAGTAAAAGTGCTTTGATTTTCATGCTTTTCGTGCTAATGAAATAAAACCACCAGCAATTACAAAAAACATGTGCAACTTTGGAAAATACAGTAAAAATCTTTAGATTTTTCAAGAAATGGCCTTGAAACGTTGCCCTCAGCTGTGGTGGTGTTACTGCTCTGGCTGCATTTTCTTGTTCCTGTCCCAGCTGCCCCAGAATCATTTTAAATAAGACATGAATGACCACTCCCAGGTCAGTGATGTCAGGTCAGATGCTCCCCTCCTTGCTTGTGCTAACTAGTACCTTATCCTGCAAGAGCCTAAGTCACCTAAATGAGATGATGATGATAATGAATAAATGAATAATAAGTTTTTCCAGGATCATCTGGAAAACTGCACCGAATCTAAACTTTACCTCACCTCTCCTTACCTAGCAGACATCACAAAAACAGTGACTCACCCCAAGCAGTGATTGCCCTTTACACGAGGTGGGGTAATTTATGCCACTCACCGCTCGCCGTGCGGGCAGCGTTTCGTGCTATAAAGGGCTGCATGAGGCGAGAAGGGCAGAGCTGAGCCAGAGCCCTGCCACTCGCAGGCGTTTGCAGAGGGATGTCGTGACTCTAAAATTCGGGAGGCACGGCCCTCCCACAGCCTCCGAGGGCATTTGGAACTGATCTCACAGCTCACACGCCAAAGCTGCTCCTGCGCAGATATATCAGTTCAGAGCTGGCGTCGCTTTTAACTTTCAGAAAGACGAATATAGTCTTAATTACAACTAACTTTGCCCACTTTATGCACTATAAATCCATAACTATGATTAGCTTTTACAAAGCAGATAATGAAGAAAAAAAAAGAAATCAAATGCAGGTTGATATTCCTAAAGTTATTCATGTTTGTCCAGGAAGACAAAATTGGTACAAGGCTTTTTTTCACTATACGTCCTAATTTTCTGAGTCACAAGGAAAAGGGCGTTCCAGCAGTCACCCTCCAAATTCAAGGTGAAGGCCTCCTGCCATTGTGTTATAACTTCAAATGATTTTAAACCTATCCTAGGATTTTACTTTGAAAACCATGCTGCGTAGATAGATGGATAGATAGATGGATGGATAGATAGATAGATAGATAGATAGATAGATAGATAGATAGATAGATAGATAGATAGATAGATAGATAGAACGATCATATTTTTAAAGACTAACAATATTTAATGCACCATTTTTGGTACAGTAAATACAAAAGGCAGCTGTGCAGATATCTTTGTTAGCATTGCTGATACAGGTTTCTCTAGATAAGACGTAAGTCTTCATCTTGTTACAAACAAAGGAATATGAAATAACAGGGTTCTGTGAAATGTAACACTCGTTTGTGTGGAATTTACTTGGGTTCCAGCCCTAAAAGAGTACGCGCATCAGAGTTTTGCACCCGACTAGTTCCACCAGTTGAGAGAGGGTTACTCATGCGTATCGTGTTAAATGTGAAAATAAGTGCCCGAAGGAACTTAAGGAGCAACACAGGCACTGAAAAGACAGTATAATCTTGCTGGGCAAATAGCAAACATGTTCCTCCATGGGGAAAAAAAAAGAAAAAAAAAAGCCTACCATAACAACTCCATCAGTGTAAATTTGGCAAACACAGAACCACGGAGGCTGACTGCAATTTTTCCACTGTAAGCCTGACCTGTAACTCATTAACCTCCTACTAAAACAGTATTCACCTCATGTTCAGTTATTCAAAGAACTCAAAGGAAAAAGAAACTGAAATAAATTTGTATTCCGCTCCCCTGAAAAAAGGGCAAGGCATGCCATATTTGTAGACTTTCATGAACACTAGAAAACGACTATGAAAGAACCTATGACCAACTTAATGAATGTATTCATACGGCACTCAGAACAGCTTCCACGCTTTTTTTTTTCCTCCACATTAGTGCCATTGGGCTGAAACTCTTCCTTGATACTGCATTTTTCTCACGTGAAAACAAACCAATCCTCCTGAACACCAAAATTGCAAAGGTTCAAGACCAATGATAAAAGTGCTGCTTCTTTATTTCCCTGGTTACTCCCCACCTGCCCCTTTGCTGACGCCGCACTTCCAAACACTTCAAGGTATTTCTGCAAACCCCACAATTACACCAAAATGACCTTTAAAACTTTTACTAGAACCTGAGTTCATGAAGGGCTGTTAGTTCAGGAAGTATTAAGGGGAGTCATTTCCCCAAATACTAACGTTGCTTTCTATTTCATGGGATTGTGCAGAATTTAGGACAACCTAAAACTTAACCATGGTGGTTGCCTCTGCATGGGTTTATCAGAGTCTGCTTAACTGAAGACAGGTCCGTAAATAAAACCTCAGGCCTTTTTTTTTTCCCCCCTGTTATTACCCTCGTTAAGATAGGATTAGATCACACAAAGGTCATGAGATGTGAAAAATTGTGACACATTAGATTAGACCCCTTTAAGGGGAATAGAACCAGTATTTCTCAGATTCCTTCAGGAAACTCTGATGGGTGGCTCACGGGGAAATTTCCAAGCAGCTGGATGAAGGACTTCACCCCAGCTTCCCCAAACAAGTGTAAGCTGCCATTTGGTGTAGAGTTTTAGGGTGATTTCTTTCCTTCAGTTTCTGTATAACTTCTAGATAAGGAAGCATAGGTACTTGCAATCTTGGAAACAAAGGATTACTTTTACTTTCTTTGATAAAATGTAGTGTTTTATATCTCAAATCCCCCTATCTCATGGTTTACTTTTATTTTAAGGTCACTGAGTTTTCAGGATACCCTTTGACGGTAGCAAAAGGCTCCTGTAAGTTACTGACCAGCCTATTAACCTTCCCATGCTCTGAAAACTGTCTAGGTAATAGATCACCACTAACCTCAGAGGTTCCTAACCTCTACTTTGGGGTTTTTTTTCTGTTTAATTTCAGACCAGAGAAGACTCTGTTTGTCTTAAAGCCTTTTTAGCCAAAGTAAGGAAAATGCTTCTCCTTACAGTCCCGGGCAGTAATCTGCAAGTCATCTTGGAGATCGGAAAGATTGCGGAGCTTCCTGGGAAGAATCTTTCTTTTGGATTTATTTCTGCACTCCGAGCAGATGTAACAAATGCTGCACAAGCACAGAGAAGTGTAACTCTTACAAATGGCTGGTTTTCAGAAGCAGTGCCAAAAACGCCACCTATTTTGATCTGTGTTTTTCAGCTGCGTGGCAGAGGATGATCAGCACTACATTTGCAGTCTAGAGAAAAACTCTTGCACTTACCCAGGCAAACTCTGGGACTGGATTTTCTCTCCTACCAGGTCCAGTTCTATAAGATATGACCTCCAAACGGAGGGGGAGCCTAATCCTATTCCAAGTTACACGTGCCTAATTTCGAGGCTTTATTCTTGAGGGCTATCCACATTAAGAGACACACTGCATGTTGCTCACTCTTCTTCCTATTCCCCCTATTTTATTGCTGTGATTCAGTTGTAAAAAATAGCTTACAAAAAAAGATAGTTTGAGACGCAGTGTTCCTGCTGCTGCAGGTAAAGCATAGCCAGACGGACTCTACAATGAATATCATTTTTTTTTGTCTTTCCTCTTCTTAGAAATGCTGGTTTACAATGAGTTAAAAATCTGCTGCTAAGCACTGGCCATTTTAAGGTGTATTCTTCTCCCCTGCTGATTTGCCCTCTGACCTTTTGGGGGCCAGGGTGGCTGCAGACTTCATTTTTACTCTATTTCCTGGTCTCTCTCCTGGCTGTGCACTCAATGTTTCCACAGCAGATTAATGACAGCTAATAATATCTGATATATCTGGACATTGCCACATAATGAGTTGCAGTCCCACTGGGTGCCCAAAGTGTCACTACTAACAAATTCACCAGAGCTGCACATAATTAGCATGTAAAGGGAGTGATCATGCAGTAAATCTGGAGGGGAAGATGGATAGCCCATGAGGAAAAAATATAAGGAAAAACTACTGTTCTTAACACTCATTGGTAAATGTATGTTTCTTGCCATGAATATTTTCTTGATAACAAACTGTGGACAGGTTACCTTTACAGTAACATTATTCCTTCCACGGCTGATAGGCAGAATTTCATTATGCCACTGCTAATGTTTCAATATTTCTGCAAAATGTCACCATATGTAAATTAGGAGAGGTTAGGGTTTCCATCCTGGTTTTCTTTCAAGATGCACCGTCTATGGCCTAATTCCCCTTTCTACAAGTTAACAGTCACGCTGACGTTGGTCCTACCTTGCAATAGCAAATCGGCACTGGAGCATCTTCCTTCTCCGACAGCTAAACAGGAAAGAAGAACCTCAACGCACGACGGAGAAAAGATGTGAAAGTAAAAAGGAGCTGACTTGATAAGGTTTTATCCAAAGCATAATCTTTCCTGTCACATCAGAACACACACAATAAAATATAACAGGATGCATGGACGGTGTGAGATACCTGACCTGATCCGGACACACGTCTCTATCTTGTGACCATCTGGCTGCCCATCACCCTCCAAGTGCAGCCTGCTGTCTGGGGACGGGCAAAGAGGCTTTCCCAGGAGGAGTGGGAGGTCGACAAGGAGCAGATGAATTGTCCTGATGGGCTGCATTCAGCCTGAAGAGCCCTAAAAAGGACAACTCTGCTCCACTTTAAGTCACTCATTTGTCCTCATTAGAAACCATTGCTCAGCAGTGTTAAAGACTTCATTTTGGCTTGATGTTGTGTCACTTAAAGTTCTTTTGCTTCTTTGACATCTGGGTGGGAACACTTGCATTTGTGTGACTCCAGCTCTGAAGTTCATCTGAGTAATTGCCCAAAATGTGGTCTCCAAGTACAAGGTTTTGGGTGGGTTTTTTTAAATAATTCTTGTTTGTAAGGCACTTCTATAATTTGAGAGGGAAAAAGAAAAGTTAGCAACAAAGCCTCACTTAAAAAAAAAAAAAACAAATCCAAATCCTAACAAACAAACAGAAGATACTGCCAATAACACAAATGGTTTCCCATAATAACTAATTATTCAAAGATGCAAAAAATGCATGATAGTGTAGTTATATAACTTTATATAAGTTTATACAGCTATATAAATTTATCAAACCAATATTAATAAATAAATTATGATGTGCTACATAAATGTTATAGTTAGTTAGTTTAACTTAGTTTAATCTCACAGATCAACTCATAAACTCCAAAAAGTTCTGTATTCTCAACTCATAGTGAGTTTCATGCTACTTTGTGTTCTGTTGGAGAATCACCTTTTGAAGTCATGTGTCTTTGGCTTTTAGACACTTTTTTGTATTAAAAAGGTTTCCAAACTGGATGTATAAACCCTAGAGAGTTAAAAACGGGACACCTAATTAAAAAAACAAGCATTTCTTTTAAAAATCCCACAAGTTTTGCACCTTAGAACAGAAAGTCTTACTGGGCTTTAGAAGGAAAGAAAAAAAGAAAAAAAAAAAAAAAAAAGTAAAAATCTTTAAAATTTTCCAGACAAAAAATAACTTTATTTTGAATCCCTTGTTCTATTGCCATGTCTCTGACATCCGTATGGTAACTCTCAGCACAGCTATTCAAGGTTCACCTTTTGGCATAATTTCTTTGAATACAAAAAGACCCAAATGAAAAAAAAAAACCACAAAAACAAACAAAACAAAACAAAGCCAAAAATTAAAGCAAGGCTTGTATTGCTTATCTTGTTTTTAATGAAAGAATGAAGCTCACAGCCTATCCAGCTCCACAGGGGCCTTTTTTATGCAATCTTAATGATAATTAACTGACAGTGATTGATGGACAATACTGGGGTCATAGTAGATACAACTGCACCATTCTATCCCATTCACTTTCCTATTTTTCACAAGTCTTTGTTTATATCTGAATAATAACAAATGTATTATTGGTCCAGTTTTAATTTAAAGTTCACCAAAAATGCATTTGTTCAATTGTTCTGTCATCTTACTGACTGGGATTCTGTATAGTCAGATTTCATTCTGAGCTGAGTTTAAGGAAGGCAACCACTTTTTTATTAGTAATACATGAAAACATTCACGTACATTTCCATATGTTTTGTCGGTAAAAGTATTTCTACTGGAAAATGGACCCCGGCACACCGAGGCCATACAGAATTTTTGAATGTGTCCACGTGGAATTATTCTGAATGAAACATGAGTCTTTTTTAGCTTCATTTCAAAATATTGTTGTTAGCACTGGAGCAATCTCTAGGGGTATTTTTTATATGCACTGTACTGTTTTTCCACAAAATCACCTTTGCTGAAAAACTCCCAGAGTGTGACATCCAACTTTGGTCTTGTTGAATATCACACACTCTCATGCATTGCCTAAAATGAAATTACATTTTTTTTCTGTATTATTCAAGTCTACTGTTTTAAATTATTGTTGCCATTGTGCTGGTTGTGTCAGCCTTAAAATTTTTTGTGTGTGCATATGTATATATATGTCTCTTAACTGTTTTAAAAGCTTTTTTCAGGGTTCTATTCCTTTACCAGGAAAATGGGCTGGTCTGAAATGTGTATGTTACACAGAAGACCTCATGTTTAGAATTTCTTCATCTGACAGGCGAATTCTCTCCAGTATTTTATCACTTCTTACATTTAAATGATATTATTTTAACTGCTTTTCTGAAAGAGCCTTGCTTTCTTTTACTGGTTGAAAGAAAAATAAGTTCTTTTTAGACATGCAGTGTTCCCTTAACAGCTTCGCTGCCCTTTCAGTGTGTCATTACATATAACAAAATGTACACACAATGCATCCCTGGGGAATTGGAGCTTATCACAGTGCAGTACTTTCAAAGTGAGTATTTCATACCATTTGGCACCCGGAGGACATGTGAGGTGACACCACTGATCTCTCAGGAGAGACCTCGCTGATTTCTTACAGCTCTTGCTGATGAAGAAATTAGTCAATAACTGTATTTTGTTAATTCTAGCGGCCTTCCCTTTCTTTCTCTGCCATGAGACAGAGCCTGTGGTAAAAGTGCATCTGCCTGGACCTCAAGGCATGCTCAGTTTTTTTGCCTACCTTTATACTCGCCTTGATGAGAGCAACAAATCAAGTTCAAGCATCGTGTACTGAGGGATCCTTCACTAAGTCAGGCGCTGCAAAGCCCTGACTCCCAGGTAAGACTTCCATGGAGGTCCATCAACAAGTCTCAATCATCCATGCAGGTTATTGCTCAGGGACAAGGGACAGCTCTTTTCTGCCCAGGGGCTGCCTGCTGTCACCGAAGCGTCCTCTTCCAATACAGTCAGTGACCATTTGACACACAGGGGACTTCCAGACTTCCAGGATTACGGCCAATAAACCTTCCTCACTATGAGAAGAACCACCAGTGGCCATGAATCATGCATTTTTCAAGCACTAGAGGAGATGGGCAATACATAAATACCTCCTTACTTAAATTGGTTTTGAAGGACGCCTTCCTTAGGAATAAGCTGGAATATGTTGGTCTGTGCACAAGAGAACATCCCCCCTACCTCATGCAGAAATCACATGGTCCCACCGCTCCACGGACACCCACAAATGGAGAAAACAACTGCAAGAAAACTCAAGGTGGGGTTTTTTTTCCTCCCTTCAGCTGAAAGAAAAAAGCAGCAAGAACAAATTATTTCACATCAAGTGACCTGAAATCAAACGTATCCTTGTCAGATACTGTGAGCAAAGCAAAAGACATAGAATCATAGAATAGTTTGGGTTGGAAGGGACATTAATAATCATTCAGCTTTTTAACAAATGAGAAGCAGCACAAATAGGAAAGTCTGAGGGACTCCACACCACTTCCCACAGTGTGAAATATTAGAGCAATTCTGTCAGTTTCTGAGCAAAGAGGTGACTCATGTCCAAAACCCATCAGGTAAGGTAGAAACGGAACTGAGCTCTTCCAAGTCCCAACCTCTGCAATGCTGGGACAGTTGAGAGGCCAGGGAAGCTACATCCTCTGCGTTATAAAATTTTAGTCTCAATTACCTTTCATCAGAGATAATTACTCATGAACACGACACGAATCAGTGCTTTTCAACAGCCTTGTTTCTAATTTTATGTACACCCACCTATCATACCTGTATAAGTAACATCAGGAACATATAGCAATGAAGACAATCATCCGAGTATAAATAATCTGGCGTTGGAAACAACCTCGGGTTTCTTCACAATGAGGAGGAATTATAAATTGCATCCAGGATTTACGGGGAGAATGATGCGTTTATATTCTGTGGTACTTTGTGTGTGACAAATAACAATGGAGATCATTTAAGATCCAATGCCCCAGGGTAAAAGACATCCTCAATTTTATGTTGGTGACCTCTTAAAAAAAAGTCTCACCTTCCAGATCCTCTTTGGTGAGCTATCACTTGCTCTCAGCAAGTCATGGGTAGAGATTTGTGAACTTCAGCCAATGGCACCACCTTCATGTTTTGATACTTTTACAGCTTCTAGTGGAGTCAGTTGTCAAGGTGATTTTAAATGAGATACAGGTTTTACAACTGACTTGGATCAAATGGATTTCAGGACAGAATCTAATTTACCAATACAAGTAGTCATTCTGCTGCAAAACCTGGAGGGAACCACCTTGTACTGCAGAATCGTGAGTGTCTAAATCAGCTTTTCTGCTCAACTCTCTAGGTCTGCAGAGCAAGGGGAAAAGAAAGAGAAGGGACTTAACATCATTGTGTCTTCTCTGTTGTTAATTTAGAGGAATGCATTTGAAAGCAGAAACCAGGCAATAAACTACACTGGAAGCAATAGCACCAATGTGCACTGAAGAGCAATATGAAAGGGGAGTAGAAAGTTATATATTCCAACCCTTAGTTTTAAACTTCCCCATCTGAAGATTCAGACCAGGCCTGTTCGACTAGTTTCTGTTGCATCATACAGGCATATGGAAATGTCATACAGGCAATGGAAAACCAGCCTGCCAGCTACAGATAGACCCAGAACTCTGTTTTGACCCCCGTTCAATTTGCAGAGCTGAGATTTTGCAGATAAAAGTTGAACGTTCCTCCAACTACATGTACCAGAGAAAATGAACAATACCCAAAGCCTGTGTCACTCTCTCTGGGAAGTTTCTTTTCAAAACAGAAGTGTGTAGCTAAAGACATTTCCTGCTCTTTGAATTTTGGATACACCTGGAAGAGAGCTCTCCTATTTGAAGCAGAATTCTCACAGGATCATACGAATGTCTACACCAATTAAACGGGAACAGAGTTGATTTCTACCTCTCTTTGTCCCACCAAGTTTCAGGCAAGGTTTTCCAATGTGGTTTGAAGGTTGTTATCCGGCAAGGAACCAGCCCCTTTCCAGGGTGGACAAATCAACTGATTAAAACTCCTGCTACTGTCATGACTGCGTACACAATTCTCTTCTTACTTCGCTTGCTAAAATGATATCTTGCCAGGTACAGATGTTCCGTCTTCCCTGTTGTTATACCCGTTTGTACAGGCACCCACAAATTTTGAGCCAGTGTTATTTTGCCATTGTGTTATACAGGGGATTCGGAAGAATGGAAAACAGCCTCTGCTAAACTTGGTGATTCATTTAAGCAAGACTTTTTTTTTTTTTTTTTCCATAAAGCAAAATTTGTACCAGTCTACATCCCAATTACCTCAGACAAATCCTCCATGACTTGTAATTACATTATTATTTTAAATTAATCCATCCATGAATTACAGTTGTCCTTTGTTTATTCACTTGTTTAGACTGGTCTAAAAAATGAGCAAAGGTTTCAGCCATTTATAACAAAGGCAAAATGACCAAAAAGACCTACTTTTTTTTTAGTTTGCATTAATGAGTTCATCCCAAAATATATATGCAATAATATAGGAAATTAAGTTATAAATGTAGGGATGTGCTCCAAGACACCATGAAAATCTGCATGCAAATGCATAATAATCACAAATCTACATTATTACAATATTAAAAAATACCTACAATTAAATTATCATGTGGAAATAATCATAATGTTATTGGAAACTCAATTATTGTGGCAACCCTTGTCGGGGAATTAGCAGGCTATGGCAAAGGCAAGTCAGACCTGTATTCATCAAATATATATTATCACAATATTACATGTTCACTTCGATTCCATGCAAAGACAAACATCCTCACTCACTAGTATCTGCTCAATGCATTTGTATTATTCATGAACAACTCTGTGATCTATTATACATACAAAACTGATTGTACGCCGCTTGCCGGAGGCTACAACGCAGAGACACAGAATTAATTTTATTATACACACATGCATGATAATTGTGTAGAATTCGGTCAAATATCAAACTCTGCTCCTGTGCTCCATTATTTTACTTTCCAAAAAGAGGTCTAAGGTCAGCAGCAATTTCTCTTTGGTGACAGTGAAACTCTTTGTCATTTAGAGTAGAAAGTTCCTGGGTACTAACGAGCCTGGAGCTGTGATGAATGGTCACACATTCCCTTTCCAATCCCCACCCATCAAAGGGAAAATGTAACTTTTATCGAGATTCTCAAGAATTCCTTGCTGCTCGTGCACACAGAAGTCACTTTGGGCTGTGAACTTAAAAGACTTTTTTGTTTGTTTTGTAGATTTGGCTAAAATTGTGTGAGAAGATGAACAACACAATTAAGGAAACTTATTTGCAGCTGTAAGAGCCACTGTTATTTTCAAAGCATTTAAGTAAGACCTTCAAAATAGTTTACACAGGACCCTCTCCCCTGCTTCAAGTTTTCACTAAATTAAAAAAAACCTACCTCTCCTTTCTTCAGTAGCACGAGAGACTGATAGGAAGGCTTTTTTCCTCTTCTCTCAAGTCTTCCAAACGTTTTCCCAGAAAGAAAAACAATAATACCATGTAAAGACATGGTAAAACATTAATACCATAAAGACATCTGTAATTGTTAGAAGACACCAGGAGATATAAACAGAGAAGGGACTTGAACAAGACATACAACCTCAAAGTCCTGGTCCAGATTCAAATGTCACTGAAAGTCAGCAGGACACTCGACTTCAATATGTGGCAATTTAGGTAGAAACCAGGTCTAGGGCAATAAGTTGTATGTGTAAATTTTGGCAACAATAACTACTCTCACTCAACTTCAGAGATAGGTATCAGCTCCCATATACTGCAGTCACACAGACAACCCTTAGCTTGCATCCTGCCTAATGATCCAAAAGAGTTTGTTCAGGAGTGAGAAAAAGAAGAGGTCATCTTTAACTAAACAAAAGACCTGTCCAGTGTGCCATTCTCCAGCCTACATTAAAAATCAGACCCTGAAGCATCTTTCCTTGCAGTTCCAATCACTCGCACTGTCCATCCACCATCCAGGCTTTTGGATCATCCAAATCTATGAGCTTTAAGAATAAGGGACTTTTACTCCTTGCTCATTGCATTTGGAGCAGGGTCCCACTCAAGTGCATCCCAAAACCACCTTCACATTACTGGATTTCCTTCAGCAGTCATAAATCAAAGGTGCTTTCCAATGCATTTACATTCTAGATTCATAAAGTTTATAGAAATAAACCGTAACAAGGACTCAAAAGGGTTTCTCCAAGTCTACTCGACCCAGGGGTGAGTTAAACAACCTCATTTTAAATCTATCTTTTGTATGCCTGTGTCATGCCCAGAGACCATAATTCTCACTATTCCAAGAACAGTGCAAGGTGTTCTGCATTCAGTATTGCATGGCTCATAGGCTTACCACAATATTGTAAAGTTACTACAGATTGGTAAAATCTTCACTATCCTAATTAAGGAATGTGAGAGACACAAAAGAAAATCTCAGGAAGGAGGAATTGAACTAATCCCTCACACAGCTCCATCACAAGAGGAAACAAGCGAACATATTAAGGTGGCTGACTCGTAGCCTTCAACAACAAAGACAGCAAAAGCACAGTTCTGAATAGTCTCCAGGGCAGCAGTTTAGCTGACTGCAATGCTGGAGATGCAGAACAAAAGCATCTGTGTTAAAGAACATCTTGGTAATACATTTTATCACTTAATTGGCTATAACTCCATCCTGTTCTTGAAGATTTCTGGTTTTAAGTAGGCATAAGCTACAACATTTTTAGTGGTAGCAAGTATTCCAAGAGATCTGACACCTTTTAAATATCCTGCTTTTTCACTGTAAACCCATGACTATTTTCTGCCCCTTCAGAATTAGTTGAGCAGCAGGATCTTAAGGCTCAGGCAACATCATTTAACTTTAAGCTTTGCTGTAGATGTAAGTAACATAAATTGGCAGGTTACAGAGAGGATTTCTCACGGAGATAGTTATTTTGACAGGCTCTGGAAGATGGTAAAGATAATGGGGAGAAAGGTCCTACTAAAACTATTTGTTTTGTCACCAGTAGCCAAGACTTGCAAGACCTGTGTGAGTTGAGTTCAGATAAAAAATACAAATTTTAAGAAATTTAGTTGAGCCTCATCCAAATTACCAAAGCTCTTAAGCACATGGGGAGGACAAAGAGACTTTTATTAAACCTAAGACTGTTGCTCTGTCTGGTATCCCCAAGACCATCTTCATGAGTTACCCATGGCATTCTGGCACTTTTTCCACTGGCCTTCAACTCCAAAAACATACAAAAACATATAAGGAAAAAAAATCCCCGCCACTGTGAAGTCATATTTGCCAAGCTTCTAAAATAAACTCTTTTTAAAAATCATATTTCTTTTAATTGATTTGCCCAACTCCATTTATTAGTAGCCACACTAGAAGCACCAGCTGAATAGCACATTGTTGCAAAAACTGGTGTTATTTCCTCTGTTAACATTTATTTTTCACATATCCATAAAAGTACTACATGGAAAGAGTGCGAACACATTTTCCTGGCTTCATTTTTCTGCCAGCTATCAGACAGCATTGCTCATGCACAAAGTCTTTCAGTATTTAATATTCATAATGCTGAGGAATCTACTGATCTCAGTTAGGATCAGGAAATTTTATGAAATGTACAAAACAAAGATTGTCACAGTTCTGCCACAAAGTATTTACAATTGGACAGGCTGACAGACTAACTATTGCTGCACTGGGTGTTATGGGAGAAGCATTTTATAATGTTATTCTAGTCACTCCTGAATGCAAAAATGACACTCTAGGTGGCTCTATGCAGTAATGCAGGGCATTCTTGCCACAAATGCAGGACAACACTGTCCTTCAGCAGCTACCAAGGCAAAGCAGTTACTTTGTCTTACAGGGTTTTTTTTTTTATTTTTTTGTTCATCTATTTTAGTTCAGTGGGAGGTATTACATGTGAGTATTAGCCAACTTGAATGCAATTAAGAAAACAATCCCCTTTCAGTCCAAGAAAAAAAGTTGACCAACATTAACAACAATATTCATTCTGGCTATCTTCTTAATGGAAAAAAAATTGACATTTGCTTTCAAAATGCAATAATATTTTTGAGATGTGACCTTTCCCCAACACTTCTTTCCCTAGGAGAGATGACATAATAGTGATTCGCTTGCATTTGGCTCACAGAACACTTACCCTTAACTAATAACAAAAGGGTTTTCTAGTTCATGGAGTAGGGGGAGAGGACAGGTGGAAGTAAAAGAATTTTTACACAACTCTGTTGGCCACGAGCAACATTCTTTCTTGAGAGGTGCGTTAAGAAAGAACAAGTTACCTTTAAGGTGTGTTCGGTATTTGAGCATTCTTTGGGAAACCTGCATTGCTGAGAGAGAGAGCAGCTTTCCCAAGGCTGAGCAGACAGCTAGATGGGTTCAGAGCTCAGCAGTAATGTTTCCCAGTCACATGCAACCCCCCCCTAGCTCTCTTCTGTAGCCCACTAAAGGCCTCTGGCAACCTGAATTCCCCAAATGAGGCAGAGAGGATGCTCCTTCAAATATCTCCTTGATGCCAAGGATGTTTCTATGGTAATTCTGCATTCAAAGTTACTGGTTCGTGCTGCGTGAGAGGCTACACAAGGGCCCAAGGAGATGAATGAACCTATCTAAGGTTGTGCATACCCAGGGGGCTTCCACAATTTTGGGTGCGCAGGAATACAAAGACGGAATAATGACAATGTTGTGCCGCACTTCATTTGTTGAATTACTTCAATACCTTGCTCACAGATGTGTGCATGTGAATATAATCAAACAAACTCCTCGTAGACAGCAGAGATAATTTTGAGAGATTATTCCTGTTTCTGCTGCAGAAAAAAACCCCTCTTGAATATACAGAGGTGTGTGACCATGCACAGACCAACATCCTCTTCCAGCAAGCACCAAAAAAAAAAACCAAAACAAAACAAAACAAAAAAAAAACAGCACAGCCTTTTTATGCGGGAAAAAAAACCCACACCAAAAATGTTTGATTGTTCATTGACTTAAACAATAAGAAAAACTGAAAACAACCAGGGAAAAGGAAAGGCAGCATGATCAGAAATAAATATCTGAAGAAAATGATATTTTCCCATATCACTTGAAATCCTAGAAAAGGAAACCTTTTACACTTTTTCTTCTTGAATCATATTTTGCTTCAGCTCTTAAAACAGCACACTCAATTTGCTGTTCAGTAATAGCGACTCAGAGTGCCTTTTAAATGGATACAAAAAAAAAGTTGCATCTTTTTTGCTTTCATTTTCCCTGTGTGTTTGTTGCATACTGACATCAAATTCCCTGCAGGCATCCTAACCTTGCAATTGGAGAAACAGTGCTCCGGGGTTTTCCACATGCCTAGTACACCTGGATAAAAAGTGCTAATTGTCACCAACTTCCATTAAATGACAGCAGTAAGGCACGAAAAATATGCTTGATTTGCAGATGCTAGCGCTCCTGGGAGTTAGCAGCAGCTTAATAATTGTGCAGCCCTCAAACATTCCCCTGGCACTGCCAGCCTGGGTTTCCAATGCAACATCACATTACAGGGCCTTTGTTTTTAGCTTGCTTCCCCCGGGAAATCTGGTTTAGGCAGTTGCACTGTTTCCCTGTGGGTGTGTGTTTGACTGTCCTACCTCCCTACAACAATTTCTGGTCAATCTGAATAAAATTTAAAGGAAAGTAGAAGTTGCAAACGTGCAATGGCCTTAGCAGTTTTGTGAAAAGCAGGCAGCTAGGTAGATATAAACCAAGCCTGAGCTTAAGTGTTTCAAATATCCTGGCTTTCTAAATTCAGGTATTTTTGCAGGAAAACGAACCCTTATTCCATTCAAGTTTCGTTAGCGCTGAAAATAGAGGGGAGATGTGCCATATCACAGATTCAGCAGGCAGCAACCTTGCATCTGAGCGCCTTCACGGACCAGGTGTCCGACTAGGTTCCCAGTTTGCAAGGACTTTTTTCTTTTCACAAACCTAAACGCCAGAAAAAAAAAAAATCCCATTTCAACTTGAGGCTTTGCATGTGCACCGGGAGTCAGCAACTAGCACGGGTTCAATCTTGCTGTGGCTTCCTCCACATAAATTCGGGAGCTCACACTTGGCCTTCTCTCCTCTCTTCTTGCTCTGCTGCTGCTGTTTCCTCTCCACTCCAGGCACACATGGGCACGTCCCCTTGGGCGTGAGGACACCACCCCTGCAGCACGCAAGCTCGCTGGTGGCTCTGGTGGCATCACCAAGCTCATCGCTGCACGCAGCGCCGTGACTACGGCGAAGGGGAGGGTGAGGTTGAGCAAATGCGTTTCAACACTTCTTTCTTGGTGTTTATCACCGCGCCATAGCATTCCTGCAACCTGGCCTGCTGCTGCTCCAGCTGCCGATGCAAGCTCCTGATGGAGCGCAACAGCAGGAGCCGGCGGTACATAGCTACCTGGAGCCGGTACTTCTCCTTTTCCTCCTGCTTCTTATTTTCTAAGGTCTCCACTACTTCCGTGGTCTTCATCCAAATCACATGGCCCAAACCACAGGAGGTTGTGTCTCCCTCGATGTCGCTCCCTGCCTGCTGCGTGTGGCAGCCCCCTTGGTCAGCCCCAGCCTGCGGGGGCTCGCAGGGCACCCTTGGGACCTGCAGCACGTCCGACCTTAATTCTCCATTACAGCCAGGGCTTCTGGAGCACAGGGAGGCAACGTCCACAGGCTGCAGGTTACCGACTGCCATGGGGCATGACAAGCCACCCAGTGATGCACCTACAGCTGTCAGATGATGCTCTGCCGAGCCAGAGGCTGTCCTCTGGCCACCACTAACCATCTCTGGGCCAGTCAGGGCTTTTACCTGGGCCACAGCCTTGCTGGAGAGGGTAGACAGTCCTTCTGGTGCTGCTGAGCTTCCCCTGTCTTCATTAAGGCTGGCTAACGAAGGGCTGGCAGAACAGCCAGGTAACGCTGCTAAAGCATCATGGTTCAGAAATCGATCTTCATCGTCACTATCATTTTGGATCTCCTCTTCATCTCCTGGTATTACAGCTACTGTCTCAGCCATTTAATGCGTGAGCTACAGAAACTTTCTGTGGAAAAAGCAAAAGGATTTCAGCTCTACATACACACACGGAGATGCCCAGTGCAGTGACATTTGAAGAAAGAACCTCTCTTTATATTTAAGCAATGGACCTATTACGTTTCTAATAAAGCACAACCCTTGGGTCACTTCAGGCCATTTCTTGTGATTTGCATTAGATGTTCTTCGAGACACAACATTAATCCAATAATAATTAAAATGATATACTGTACTATTAACATTCTCAAATCTTTAAAGGCAAGTGATCTATCCCTGCAGCACTGGCTGTGCTGACTAATTAAACAGAATACAGTTGTAAATGGGCACTGTAAGCACTTCTCCCATTTAAGAACACAGCTCTAACAAGTGTAGTTTGGAGAGACTGGCGAGTTATCAGGATTGACCAGCTTTAAAGAGAGGTGGATGTACCACAAACAGCAGGTCGCATTTAAATGCCCTCTCCAAGATTAATCTGTCTGCTACCAGTTTGTTTACAAGGTTGCCTTTCCCCCTCCTATTAATTGCAACTGTAAAGCTGTATTAGCCAAAGAGAGGAAAAAGAAGCCAAACACTTACCGAGGTTACTGGGGGAAAGGAAAAGAGTTACAGTGCATTGTGTCTGTGTGTCATGTTTTCTTGACTATGAGTCAGCACAATGTGGAGCAGAAACCTCACGGTGCTGGAGCAGGAGCAGCAACAGCATCACGCTGTTCCACCCAGCAACAACACAGTCAGTCCCAATCACAGAGGAGAGCGGGGCTGCTTTCTTCCCCCTCACTGGGCATTCCTCCCTGGCGTGCACCTCTTATGTCATCTCGGAGCATCAAAATGACTGCCAGGATTGGATGACACCTTTTTCCCACCTCAGAAACGAACGCACCGGATTCACCCCTTCTACAGGGGGCAATATCGCTGTCCCTTCCCACCCTGACAGTCAGCAAGGAGGTAGCACTGCACCAGAAAAGAGGGTGAGGCTTTCTGCACTCCAGTATGCACATTTTCCTTCCGAGAAAATAAGCTTAGATTAAAACAAAACCAAACAAGCTGAACCCAAAAATTAAACAAGCATTCAGCACCAAGCAAATGCCTAACATGAAGACAGGCAGAAGCTGTACATAGGAGTGTTTAACGTACACCCATATTTAATTAGGCTGGCCTAATCTTTAAGGAGCAGTTCTACATCCAACTAAACCATCCCACAGAACAATAAGCTTTATCTGCACTTTTGATGTTCAGAAAAGCTACCTTCAGCATCCTCTCGTGCTCGTGGTGCCAAGAACAAAATTCACAAATAATCTGCCTGCATCTACTTCAATTAATTCACCACAGGGCATCAGTTGCCCCAAGACTCTCTGTTCCATTCTGCTAATATAAACAGAAGAAAGAAGCCATCCAAAATACTATCTAGAATCTTCCTGTAGCTGGAAAAGAATGAAAGTAGATCCTATCTCCACTTCTATATGTGCTGCAATACAGATAATAATTTCTTATTTTTCATTTCTGTGCTGACTATCCTTCTTTCTGATGAATCTGTTAGGATATACTTACAAACTGGAACACAGGAAGCCTGGTTAACATAAATTCAGATTTATGCCCTGAGGTCTAACTTGAATGCATTTTTTTTGGTGCAAGAGATATAATTTGCACTGAATTTGTAAAATAAAGTAAACTAAACCTGCTCTGCTTATGCGCAAGATCATGCTGCAGATTATATAAATAATACTAGGAAGAGATTAATATCCAGTGAGTTAATAAACCCTGCAAGTTTATATCGTGCTGATTCCCATTTATCTGAATCACAAGTTACGGTAATTGAAGAATATGGAATTCAGATAACAGGGATTTTACTGTATTAACACACTGAAAAGGTTCATTGTAATACAGCATTTTATAGAGAGTCTTTTAGTTTCAGCTGCTCTCCTCTCCAAAGCACTGCAGGCATATTTTCCTACTACAAAGAGGACAGTGGATGGGTGCTAGGCACTACCTGATCTCCAGCTATGTCAATCTTTTCTATTAACAATAGTATTCTGTTCCTCAAATCTACATTTGTAGCAATCTTCTGCAAAATAAGGATTTTCTAATAGTCCAGCAAGGGATGAAAAAACAGAGTTTGAAGTGTTGGACTGTTTTTTCTGGATTTGTTTGTTTGATTGTTTTGGGTTTATGATTTTGTTGTGGGGTTTTTTGTTTTGTTTGGTTTGGTTTGGTTTTGTTTTTTCCCAAGCTCTCTACAGCTTTAATTTTTCAGCAAAATTTTACAGGCGGTACTGTATGAAGAGATGGAGAGGGGAACAAAAAAATTCAGTTTACCTACCAAATTAGAACCACCGAAAATAATATTAAATGTTTTATAGGTGCGTATCTGGATGGAATAAATAGTATCTGATAAATCAACTAAACAACAAAACTCCAATCAGAACTCATTGAGCTAGATGGCTTTTCATATAATATTTTGACTGTAATCCGCAAAGCTTAATAGCAAAACATATTCAGTCCATTGGACTTTGAGAGTCAGCACAATAGAAATACCGTAAAAGATAAATATTTCTTATTGCTAAACTACAAGTGCCATTTATGGCCAGGGCTGCACGCGTGCTATTATCCTCCCTTCCATTGTTCACAAGTTCATAAAACCTCAGCTAGGGGAACAGATGGAAAGGTTCTAGATTCAGATCCTGCCTGAAGGTGAGTATGTACAGAACACTTCAGTCAGTAAGACAGAGCCACTTATGTACAAAAGCAGGAACAAAATCAGTCTTATGGCTGGGAAGACTTATGGAAACCTTTCAGGAGAAAGGTCTTTTGTGTAAGTGGCAGACTGGGGAGCAGGGAACAAGGACCACAGCTCACTTCAAAGGGAAAGGTGTAAATTCTTGTTCTGAGATGATTCAATGATCCTTCTATTCACCCAAGACTGTTTCCTTGACTGACTCCTGCAGTTCATCTCCCTTTTATTTGCAACTTGGCAGACCAAGAGAGACCTGAAAAGACCTTGTGTTAGTTTCTTCTTCTTCTGTGCCACTTCCCTGGTTAAGAAACACTTTCATAAGAGTTTGCTGTCCCCCCTTAGAACCTGTCACAGGCAGATTCTGTTCAGTGTCATTTGCTCACTCCCAGACTTGTTTTTCTATTTGTGGGAACCTTTCCAGGCAGAAGCTGCTTCAGATTTCACAGTGAGTTCACCTGTCAGTCCAACACACTCAGAGTTTCAGGTGGGTAAAAAGAAAGCAAAGAGCCTTTGGTTGAGGTTCATTGCATTTCATTACCAGCCTCTCACAGGTAGATGCAGCTGCAGCAGTTTCAAGGTGTAGACAGACCCTGGGGAGCCATTCTCAAGCTGTCAGTGCCCCTGCAAGGTCTATGTCAGCAGAGGTTTTTAATCCACTGCACTCCTTCAGGTATTGGCTACGATGGGTCCTTGGCAACCCACAGGCTCGTAAGTGTAAGCACACGCTGAAATGCTTTGTGCTTTCAGGTTCCTGGAACGAGTGTTTAACCATCCCAGTTGTGTCTCGTGGGGTGGCAGAAAAGACCTGGTCATGAGAAACTCCCTGCAGATTGTCAGGACAACTATTTCTCCTTTCTCTTCAAATTATAATGCCATTCTCGAGCATGGACAGATGTGAGGACAGGAAGGTACTTGGTCTTGTTTTACTAAGTATAAATGTTTCACTGAAATTCAAAGGAGAACAGCTAAACACATTTAAAGCATTGGTGAAGATATGCCATTAATAGATAATGGCCTGGGATGTCGCATTGTTTTGTGTTTGGGGAGTACTTTTAACAAAGCAGTAAAAAATATCCTATTACATGGTAGTGTAATTCTATGTTTTATATTAATCGCCCTTAAAGATAAAAAGCCATATTTTGTCTACTAATGTGCACACTTGCGTGGCCTCCTATGAAATCAATGAGATCCACATGTGTGCAGCTGAGGCCCGAAATTTTTCCCCAAAGATTCTTTAAAATCTTTTTCACAGGGCAGTAAGTCGCAGAAGAAAGGGAATATATGACTTTCTTCTGCCTTCATTCCCAAAACAGGAGTTCTTACAGGCTACTCTGCATTATGCTGGATGGCAACGGTACCCTGAGGGGCCAGTGGGCAGCCAGGGATTGTCATCATTCTGCTGTCATGCTCATCCACACTTAGGCTTTTCTACAAGCCTCTTACATCAACAGAGAAATAAGAAACGGAGCCCACCTCTGCGTGGAGCTCACCGATGACATCAAGAAGGGCTCTGGATATTTCAGGAGCAGGGAAAAACCACAGCAGGACATCTCAAGGGCTTTCAGACAGAAGGAAAATAAGAATCTAAACAGAGTTGCAGTGCAATTGTGTGTTCAGATAACCTGGAAACATTTAAGCAAAAGTAGAGTGAATACATGATTTTTTGCCAGTGAGGAAAGGTTCAGTGGCTCTGAACACAAAAATCCAGACATTTGAGCAGACCAACTTTATATTAGGGGTAAAAAAAACCATTGAAACAATCTGCCACAACTGGTAAAAATTAGCAGGCTTGCTGCCAGTCTCAACAGAACTGCCTGTCAGAGGTGCAAATCTCTGAAGGAGTAGCTCAGACTGCATTCAGACTAAGGTTGAGTTTGAAAGCTTCGGAATCACCAGACTGCAGGTGCCAAAGTGACCCAAACACTGAGAAGGGCTTGATGACAGCTCTCACTGCAATATTTCAGCAACTCTACTCCCAGCTCTGCTTGGGCTTAACTATTCCCAGGGACGCAAAAAGAAAAATGCGTTTATGTTGCTTTATAAAGATATTTTAGAAGTGAAATGTTCTGATTTTTTTCTCAAGGCAGCAGCTGCTCTCCCTACCACCTATGTGGAAAGCGTTCATTTCTGATTTCAACCACTGTTCATCGAGTGAAAGAGTAACGGCATCATTGCCCAAGCCAGTCTAAGTCCACATTCCTGCCTCGAGATCCACAGAGCCTTGTTTCTATGCTGAAACAGCCACAGGGAACTTTCCGTAGTCTTAGTGTGAACTCAGGGATCTACTTAAGCAGTTAAGATAATCACAGAGGCCAAGGTGCAAATGGACAACCCATGGGGACATGAAGATGGGCTTTTGTTTGATTTTTCTCCTGTCTGGGCAGATCAATCTACATTGGGTCCACCCCATGGGCATCAAACAGGCCAGCACATTTCAATATGAAGAAAACATTGTATTTCTACGGAAGGTCAAGAATGCTTTGCAACAAAGACATCTGCAGCCTACACCCTAGAAATTGGTGGGGTAAACAAACGGAAATTTGTAGTGACTTAAAAGACCTTAAGAACAGCCAGTTTACCCCACTTACTGTTTCTTGTCCTAATGAAGGGAATAGGATTGTCTACAATTCACTACGATTGTACTGTAAAGTAAAAACTGATTAGACACTGAAAGACATTGAATTGTAAAAAAAATTCCTGTAACTGTTAAGTGAAAAGTAAATTCTAAAATGTCAAAAATTTGGTTATTTTAACAAAACATAATAAAGATTTTGTTTCATGGTAGCAAAATTAAAAGTGACCTTCTTCAGTGTGATGCTCCTGCATTTATTTTTTTTTAACCTTAATTTTGCAGGATGCCTATCACTTTGTTCAGGAAAAAAGAAAGTGAGAGACAGGAAGAGAAAGAAATGCAAAAGAATTTATAGTAGAAGATAATGCAGCAGTCTTCCCATGGAAGAAACTAAATAATTGTTTCTATGGAAAAGATGTTACTTGAAATATGAATAACCTTGAGTATTAAAAGCCTTATACGTATTGCTCATCCACTGCAAGAATTCCATGCTTGGCAGGTGAATACTGGATTATCCAATCTACTAGATGGATTTCAAATGTGAAAATACATATGTAGACAGCTCACATGTCTAGTTACAATTCACATCCGGCATGCATTGAGAGAAAAATCCTTTCTGCTAATGAATATGTAAACAGACCATGTAATTTTTTATAATCGATGCTTACGTTTGCTTTCTTGTTGGCGCTTGATCATAACTGACAAACCAATGGCTAAGAAAGAAGAAAGCTTAAACCTGTAAGAATAATAAACAGAGCACTGTGAGATATGGAAAAACACCCCAACATGCATGGGAGGAAAATTTTTGGAAATGGGGCTAAGCCATAAATGGATAGACAAATAATTGTTTAGTGTTTCTACAACTCCAAACGAACTTACTTTCCAGAAGTCAAGTACTATTTTATTCTAAAATCACAACATTACATACTCTAAAAAGGGCTTAAATTTTCTGCCTTAGCTATTAAACCGGAATGATGTGAGAAGACAATAATACGAAAATTACATTTAATATAATTTTTTTTTAAGAAACAGTTTCAGATCAAGCAGCTAAAAAGAAAATAAATAATGGATGTATTCATGCTGTTTGAGCCTAACCATTTCCACGAATCTTAAAGTGACTCATGAGAAGCCTTACTCTATAGGTCAATATCAAGGACAATTCTGCGTCTATAAACACCTTCCCAAAAATTCTACTTTCTCTTGGAGCCAACTGTGGTGACAACTACATATCAACCCTTGCACGGCACCCAGAACAATCCAGCTTTACTAATAGTGCCTAAACAGACTCACCTGCCGTCTGCCTTGTCCACACAAAAACACAGGGGGAAAAAAAACAAACAAAAAAACCCAACAAATTTCCCCAAGGTCATTTGAGGCTGAGAAGAAGGTCAGACTTGCTCACTCCTTAATACCTTTGAAGCTGCTGATGTGGCTGAGATGGATGAGAAGGAGTGGGACACAAGCCTTTCTGTCCCCAAAACACACAATCTCAGCAATATGGAGTGCAATTGATCTAAGTCTCACCTACTGCAGCTGACAGACTCCAGCAGAGAGGAGGCACATGGACTCGTTTCTGTTCTTACTTTGCAACATAAACATTACTCGACAACTTGGATTTTTGCAGCCTGCTTCCAGTGGTTAGTGCAGATAATTTTTTCATGCCAGCAATTTTGTTTTTACATCCAGATGCCCTCTGCTAAGTGTCTGTCAAAGTCCAATTCATAACCTGCAGAATTATCAGCCCTATCCCTATAAGAATTTTTTTAAAAATAATAGAAAGTAACAGAGAAAAGATAGTCATATATACAATTAATAAAAGATACTCCCCCAAATATTTGGAGGCCTATTTTGAAGATGTATAGCTACAGATACTTATTTCTTAAAGGAAGGAGAGATACGGAGTCCAATTTCTACTAGACTAACTAGAGAACAAGGCTAAAAAAGAAGAATCTGAGACACCAATCCCACTGAAGTCTCAGACTGAACAGAAAGAGCAATGCACCCTTCCAGAAACAGCAAGCAGAGTTAGGCTCTGTATGTCAAAAACAGGTAACACTTCCTTGTACCGCGAATATTCGCTACAGTCCTGTCTGCCTGAAGCCCAGCTGAACCTCCCTGAGGCCCAAGCAAAGGTCCTGCTAGTGGCATGCATGGTCCCAAATCCTCCTTGTACCCAGAAGGCGCTGTCAAGCTGTCATTAACTTCACTGACACCAAAACACAATTTTATCCTTAGTCTTGCTTACTGAGCCTCTTTGAAATCTACCCGAGGAGCATTGAAAGAACACAGAGCATGCCCATTGCCAACTGTTAGTGTATTATTCGTCACAGTGCAACCTTTCCCCCATCCTTTCTAAAACCTCTGCCAAGGTGCCACCAGCACAACCCTTTTGACTCCTGGAGAGACCTCAACGCTTAGTGGAAGTATTGTACTAATTAAGATTTTTGAGACCAGTAAGAGCAAACATCATGTTTGGCCTCGCACTTGGCAAATTACTCACAGTTTCTTGCTTCCCTTCACAAAATTGTCTCCATAACGACCATTGCCAGTAGGGATCTGAGACAAGGGGTGCAGATAAACCCAAACAAATACATGCCTGCATATGCGAGCTCCACTTCCTTAGGGAGTCATCATGGCCAGGCTTCGTGAAGGAAGATTTGGGCAGGGCTCTACCCACGCTTGCTGCAAGCGCCTTGATGGCTAAAAAGGTCAATGCGAGATAGGCAAGTCAGGTTGCAAAAGGCAAAAGTCTCCACAGGCGGTGTTGGTGAGGCACAGTTCTTTCTGTGTTGTCTTTTCTCCTCGAGACTGAGTCTGCTTGTGTTCTCAAAGGAATCAGCAGAGTTATGGATGGTGTGTCTCCATGCCTCTTGATTGGAGGCCAGAGTGGACCACTGATGGTAGTCAATATGGCCAAGGCTGAGATATTGCTTCAGGGAGTCCTTGTATCTCCTCTTTGGGGCTCCTCTCTTGCGGCAGCCGGTGGCAAGTTCACCATAGAGCACGATCTTCGGGAGGCGGTGATCCTCCATCCTGGAGTAACAACGAGTCCAATGAGCAAAGGCTCTGCTGCGCTCTTAGGTATGGTAGTCGGGCATACACCAGTGTGCAAGAAGCCTTCCAGAGAGTTCTGTCAGAGCTTGTCAAGTTGCCAGTCCACTGATTTTGGAAACTTACACTCCTCTCAAGGAAAGGTTGCTGTTTTGTCATTGCAGAAAGGTGGCACGACTTTGCAACTTCTCCCACTGTATGTTGAGGGAATGAAAGCATATTATGTACGCCAGCAGGAGGTGGAACTGGCCAAGTCGAGCAAGTTAAGGCAATCCAAAGCTTTGGCACAGGGGAAAAATAAATCTGTGTGGAAGGACACAGTTCAGATTTAAACAACACCCACACAGACCATCTGAGGTCTTGCTTTCTCACTTGGAAAAACAAACTCCCTTCTGAACTCTGCTCGTTTTTGCAGACAAAGCCATCAAGCTCACTGGGAAAAAGTACAAGTCATAAGTACAGGACACCTAATCTAGGTAATTTATCTCATCCTAAAGTGTTTTCAACACAGGCAGGAGTAACTGCCACTTGGAATAGGCTTCCTTTAACTTCAATTCCAAATGACGTTAACTTTCAGATGACTAAGTCTGCAGTAGTTCACCTTAACCACAAGGCATGTATTACAGAGAGAGACTGAAAGTTCAGCCTTAACAAAGTGAGAACTCTTGGTCCGTGGAGAAGGTGATCCCAGCACTGCTATAAGCAAATAGCTTCCAGCAACCGATGTTTGAGGGGTTTTCTGAGCACGATGTTGCATCTAGATAACTGCACTTGACAGTCGCTGATGGAACAATTTGCCTAATTCCCTTTTGAAGGTGATTATGCCTTTTGGCTTCTATAACGTCCCATGGCAATGAATTCTGCAATCTAATTTTATGTTGCATGAATAGCATTACCAGCAGAGCCAGCCACACCTTTCCAGGGATTCAGTGACATGCTGACACCATCTTACTTTTGTCTCGTTTAATCTCCTGAGTCATAAGCGATACAACAAAGTTTTCTACATCTGCCTGGATTTTTCCTCAGTATTAAAAAGTTCTTTTAAAGCAATGTCTATCAACAGGCAAGTGAGCTGCTATACTTTATCACAGGATTGTATTGCTCACATAGGTCATGTAGCCATAAACCCAAGGATGGCTGAGGCTATTCAGCAAAGACTGAAAATAATGAGTAATAAATAGCTGAAATTTGCAGAAAGAAATGAGAGACAGGGAGGGAACACTGAATCCTCTCACAAACCTAGAACAGCCGAAGTAGGAAGCAGTGGAATCTCCCTGGAGGAGAAAAGCTAGGAGAAACCAGCAGGAGTTTTAGAGGGAGCTTGAACAAGAAAAAGAGACAGGGAAGAGGCCAAAAGATGTCTTTAGATTTCCATAAGAATTAAACTTGAAAGGGGAGTGGGAGGGACAGTGGAGAGGCAGGTTAAAGGATTGTATTCCTGTCATCCCCAGCAGAGAACGAGTGGGAAATGAGACCTGGACTGCCTCTCTCCAAAGTCTGCTGCCCTAGGCGACTGTTTACTTTGCCTCTGCCCAAGCCAGCGTGAGATGTTATAAAATGAGTTTCCAAAATGCTCTGAGTCACCAGAACATGGATGAGATCTGTGGATTCAAGCCACCTTTCAAGATTAGGAATCTCTTCTGAATATCCATTATGCCGATGATACATATAACAAAATCACTGCTGTAATGTGATGCACATGTCAGCTTTAAGGATGCGGGCCCTGCTCGGATGGCATCAGCAGAGGGACACGTCAGCATGGTGGATTACCAGAGCAAATGCTTTAGCTTGCAAAGTGATGCAATGTGTTTTGACAACAATTGTTCCCTGATGTTTGTTTCTGTGTCAGGTTTGACTTGACTATCTGCCAGGGCAATGCTCAGGATCCTCTGCATTGCTATGCAGAAGCTGATTATGTGATCAAATGCTTAAAGCACATAAAATCACTTCCAAGATTCAATGAGATAGATGTGCCAGAACAGTCAGTAGGTGTTTGAAATAATTGATGCTAACAGCTAGACCTGGATTTTTCAAAAGAATATGTGTTTTGGTTTGGATTTGGGCTTTTTTTTTTTTTTTGGTGGTGGTGGGGTGGGATTTTTTTCTTTCTTCTAATGCACTATCATATAATCTGCCTAGAAATTCAGCCTTAGCATAATGTTCACATCAAATGAAATTCACCCGTTAAGGAAGAACATACACAGGGTCCTCCTTGAAGTGGAAAAAATGCAGTCTATGTGTAGAGCAGATCCCCTGCGAGTCTTCTTACCCTGTGCACATGCCTGGAACAACACAGCGGACTCAATGGCATGGTAGAGCTGATGCTTATAAGGCTGGGGGACTCAGCACTGAACTATAACTCTTATCAGGCCTTTGCCCTCTATCTGTGACACTGAAGTTTTTTCTAGTAAAGGCCAAGACCCCTACAGAAACGTTGCAAATGTAGATGGCTATAGAAGAAACAGGTGCCCTGCCCTATTGTTCTGCATTTCCAGCCTACCCTGAGTCATCACAGAGTCCCCACAGCGAGTAAGTATGATCCCCTTTCAAGAGACAAGGGCAGAAGGCAAAATGAATGTGGCACTTGCCCAAAAGTTGTGATCTTATATGGAGACTTCACCCTGCGCTCCCAGATTTGGGTCTGGCCTGGCATCAGTGACTCCCTGCATGGCTTTGAAAGAACCTTGGGCCCTCAGAAGTATTTAGGCACTGAAACCAATAGAAAGTGGTACCTCTACACTTTCAGAAATCTGCCTTTAATTTCACCATACCATAAATCTCTTGGGTGGAGACATCCTTCATCTTTTTTGCTTTGCAAGCCAGTTGTGAAGTTAAATTGCACAATGATTATGAAGTCCAGTAAATATAACATATATTAAGAGTAGCTAATGAGATTTCTGTCAATAGCAGACTCTATCTGTTGTGAAATATTACTTACGTGTTGCAAACAACCAAAAAATGTTTTTAAAATAAAAAACCAAACATGCACATTCAGTATAAGGCAAAGCCAGCTTAATTACTCCCATAATTAATATGTTATACAACTTGATGATGTCTATTAACACGAAATGAAAAATAGCTTAGACTCTTCTGACCAACATGAAATACTGTCCACTCATCCATGTGTCAGTTGCTACCTGTAGTGCCTAAGAGGGACCCCAGACCCACAAGGTACCTACTTCCCAAGGGATCTGGTGGCTTAAATACCTCCAAACACCTAATGTGAGGTTGCAGTCCACCAAATACCACAGAAATCCACTGCAAAAAGGTGGACTCAGTTTCAAATGGTGTCTACTCAGTAACAGTCTTACCTTACCACCGGGCTCCAAGTGCACGTGGCATCATCACAATTGCAACGTGTTCAGCCAACTTTAGTTTCCTCTTGCTGCTGCTTTAACCCTTTGTCCGCAGTCTTTGTATGACCAAAGCACCTTGTGTTGTCAGAAAAGAGTGAAGAAAGGAAGAAAAACAAAAAACAGAAAGTTGAAGTGGTTATGCAGCATGGTCTATGTCATGTCCGAAGAAGGTCCGCTGCAAGGCAAACGTTTTCCCAACAGATGTTCATAATACTGTCCATTTAATTAATTTCAAGGCAGGGCTGGCCATAACTAGATGACTACATGCTATAAGACATAGTACATACTATAACACTGTATGGTAAGTGTTGTTTGCATATTTGGTGCTTCCTCAAACAGTAGTAAAGCCCAAACCCTGACAAGGGTAGAAGGAGTGATTCCTTGGAACGCATCCTTCCCCAACAGAACAAACACACATCCCACCTAGTCTGTATCTGGGCAAACACATTTCCTGTTAAGAACTGGGGCATGGAATTCATAGATTAATAACACCTTTGCAGAGCTGTGGCAGGAGTGATTTTCAGCACACGGAGCCTGTTACAGCAAGTTCTATTAATATTCACCAAAGGAAAACCTGTTTGTTGACCTAAAGTGCAACTGTTTCCTATTCTCTTCTTGCAAGATTATCTAGGTCCTGTGGGACAACTGTACTGAGCTTTTGACACAAATATTAAAATTCTATTTAGATGTACAATGTTTTAATGCAAATTTTTACCATAAAACCAAATGCTCCATTCAGTTAAATTAATAGAATTACAAAAAGATGTAATGACAGCAATTAAGTCTTGAAAATGCAAATTTTATAGTCAAGGACAATTACTTCATTTATAGTATACTGGAATGATGCCAGATGAAGGTAATTTAGATCCCCCTAGCTCACAGTTATATCATGAAGGATATCTTAATTTCATTAGTACAACAAAGATGGGTGAGATATTAGAGAATACAAAAAAAAAAAAAAAAGGATGGGAGAGAAAATTTGACCTTTCTCATTTCATTGCATCTAGAATACATAGATCTTACTAAAGTATTAGTAATATTTCTTTCTACTCCCTTCTCTGAAAAAAAATGCTCTTTTTTTTTTATTAGCAGCAATGGAACATTAGTATGTAAAAGGTCAGCTTCATTTAGATACTCAATGTGTCCGTGCCACAACAGTTAGAGACCTCCCCTTATTTCAGTTTTAAGGATGCATACAGTATTAGCTCATGGCTTCAAAGGTCCCAAGCCATGCCCTCAGGGACATATGATTTTGACTACAATAGGAGTTAAAACACTCTTGAAAAACTCTGTTCACTTTTATAGAAGTAATCTCGCCTCCCTCAAACAGGGAAGTCAAATATCATTAGCTTTTCATTAACACAGCGAAAAGGGATCAAGTAGACGTAGAATACAGAGGGATATAATACAGATTTCCTAGCCTGCTAGGGTGTATGTATACAAATAAATAAATAAGAAAGCCACTGTTTCATATGGATACTTCAGCACATTACCAAGTTCAAATAGTAGCTTGAGAGACGCCAGAGGTTCGTTCTTTCTTCCAAAGAACTATCCAGGGAAAGACACATTAAATATGCTTCTGTGTGAAGTTCCAATAAAAAGTCTTTACATGCACCACTTTTTTCTTCATGGCCTGCTATAGCCACTGCAGAGAAACTCAAGTCCAAGAGGGATGGACTCATCAAAGAGTCGTATCATCCTAAATTATTCTAGTTATACTGAATTCCCTTCCCAAAGGGAAGGCTTTGCTTCCTTCAACATGGTCTTGTGAAAAAAGGAACAGACCCAGTACTTTTTACCCCCTTCTACTTGTTAACATGTATGTTCAGGCACACCTGCAGTGCTGTCCTTCCTCTGCACTGATCTCACCAGTGGAAGTCTGACCAGGCTGAAGAGAGCCGGGGAGATGCCACTGACTTCAAGGGCAGGGTTCCACTCCGTGTTTTCTACAAGTCAAGGGTTCCATCAGTCATCCCTGTTCTTGAAACCAATAGATGATATCCAGGATCATGGAAAGTCATCAGCTCCTTGTGGGGTTCAAATTGCCTTCAGTCAATTCTGTCTTCTGTAATCCAAGAGAAAAATTAGGTCTTGTACCAATATTGACTTTATTACCTGCTTCTGAGTGTTAAACCCCTGTTACACCTGACAGGTTAATCTGAGCCTGTTATTTTTAGGTATTTATTTACATATATGGACTGATGTAGGATTCTAAACTCTTGGAAAGTCTTTGTGGGTGTTGTTTGGAGATTTGGCTTAATGAGTAGCATTGGATGAGTTAAGCTTGGGTATGTTTGTACCATGTTGAACAATAGAGCTTAAACATCCCTGTCATTTTATTGAAAAGCATAGATTTAACAAGCTAATAGTTTGTGAATCTGCCAAGTCTCAGCTGTTGCAGGGAGAAATGTTTTGTCCAAGCTATTCCCATTGTGTCTCGGTTGTTATAAAAATAAAAAAAGAAAACAGGCTCTGATCGTAATAGGATATTGATTAGTCCAGATCCCATACAGAGCAGAACTTGATTCTTTGGTGGACCACTAAAAGGTCATATTGCTTGATTGCTCCACAGCTTCTAAAACACAAGAAATATTGAACCAAAACTGCTTTCAATTATACTCATGTTATCTGAGGCCTGGGAATGTAACCAAGGGCAGCATTTGGCCCATTTTGTGAAAAAATGGGGTGGTTCTCAGGATTTCATCATTGGCAGAGCTGAACATCAGCTTTGTCTACTCTAATTGATGTCCTGAGCTAAACTTTATTCCAAAGTAAGAGCTGCAAATCTATTCAATCCATAAATTCGCTTTTGAATGAACATGACATACAGTGTTATGTGCTTAGTATTACTTGAAAATTGCATTTTGGTTTACACATATTCATATGTATTTCTGCAGAACAGGATTTACAACTTTTAATGTACCCCCGATCTCCAAATTCCTCGGTCAATTTGATTGTCAAAGTGATCTCAGGTCGGCGATATGATAATGACTTACTGTTAAATAGGATATAATCAAATCATGATGCTGTGGTCAGTGAAATGAATTAGCTTTTTGATGCTAACAAAGATGTCAGCCAAAATTTATGTAATTCCATAATATATTGTGGAAAATACTATATATCTGACTGTTCCTTGTATTACACTGACATCACTGAGTTTGTAAACACAGAAACCGGTTTCCAGGAAATGTTAGAATATAAGAGAAGGAAAAAAAGTTCTTTTCTATCTTCTTCCAGGAAATTCAATTTTCTGGTCAGAACTCCAATAGAGGAAAATCCATTTGTGGTCACTCATACCATTCAAGACAACCATAGAGAAACATTTTAGCAACAAGTCAATTATTTCCTTGATCCTATCAGAAATGTGTGTTAGATTTAGCTTGATATTGAATTCCACTAAATTCTAAAATGCAGTAAGGAAACAGAAGAGTCATATGTGAACTTTAGCCAGTCTTGTTCCTAGTTGTTCTGTCACTTGGAAAGTTAGAAAATAACTTCTATAGTGCATATTTATTCCAAATTAATAGATCAGTTCCGAAAAATAATTACTAGAAATATATTTATGGTATTATTTATTTATTCCTATTTCCAATCCATACTGCAATGCTTCATATGGAATGCAACCCCCTTTTCACTCCTGACCTGCTTTGAAAGCTGTATGGATGGGATAATTTCTTCTCTGTTTTGTAATGTTTTTCTTCTTACTTTATGCATGCTCAGAAGTAAGATTTTTTTTTTGTGATCATTTTCCATTTTCCCAACTTTCTGAATACTGAGGTGGGTTTCTTTTGACCTGTGATTGGAAAAGGATTTAAGGACCTGCATTGAAAAGTCTATATTCCCGGAAGTTGCCTGTGATTTTTGAAGACTTGGGAGTCTGTGAATACAGTTTAGATTTCCAAATACTACTTGATTTTTAAATATTTAGATTAAGCACAAACAAGGCTTTTAGTGTTCTTTAGGTTCTTTAGCCTTATTATCTTCATAATGTATTTTATAAAACTCTTACTTTTTAAAAGCTCTTGCCTTCCATGAATTCCATGGCCCTGTGAAGAAAGGTGATGGGAAGACGGATTAAGCCCAGGTTCCAAGTTTTCCTGATTCAGGCACAACTTCTTGTCTATTGAACAGCTCTCAAAAACCATGGCTATCTATAAAATTCAACAAACAGAGGAAATCATTAGCAATATTACATCCAGATAACGGAAAGCCATTTAAAATGTTTTGTTTGTTTACTTTTTCTTAAAGGTGAATAATGGCTTGCCTAGATAATATATATAAAATGCCTTTTTTTTTTTTTTACGTTGTGAAAAGGATGCATTATAAAAAGAAAATTTGCAAGACAGAAAAAAGAGGTATCAAATTCCAAAGAATGAAAAGGGTATTGCAGAAAAGCAGATTGCAGATCCACTGATACTGTCTTGTTCACAGAAACACATCAAGTAATTTCAGCTTGTTAGTTTAAAACGTTCTGATACAATATTATTGTACTCAGTAAGGGCTTTCATATGGTTTCCAATATAGTTTCTAACTGGCAGTATTAGCTGATGCAGCAGGATAAATAAAGAAATGTCTAGATTGCTATGGCTCCCAAAGGTAATTTTTACGAAAAGATCAGGAAATATGTTTCATTGAAATTAAAAAGAAAACCGTATCAAGTTTAATAACATTGTTACTGTAATGACATCAAATTCAGTGAGATGGTGTACTGCTTAATATTTGACTGTCAGCTTTCCACAGTCAGGCTGAGAAGTGTGGAAGCATTTAAACTTTTTTAACTGAAACCTTTTTCAATTTTATTGCTGTTTCGTTACTTCGTTTTCCTTTCCCCAACCCTCTTTGCTACAACACGACTTGTTTTTTTGGGTTGAACCTGATGTTTTCCGTAAAGTCCAATCATAATTCACAGAAGGACGCCCCTCAACTCCCAGGGAGACTTGGTGTGCAAAGGCATTCCTAGACAGCCAAAAGCTTTCTACTCCAAGTCATTTCCTCAGTCGAGATGGAACCCAGTGCTTTAGGGCATGGCATGGGGGGCACTGCCAGGACAAAACTGCCTTCTGGGATTTCTCAGCGATGGCATCATCTGAGATAGCAGAACCTGTATCAACCCTCAGCCATTCTGGCAACGGTAGAGGGTCCAGCTGGCATAATGCCATTGCCCCTGGGCCTGAGTTCACCTAAACAACCGTAAAGACAACCAAAGCCAACACCTGCAAAGTCAAAGCAGTCTATGACTACACACGGCCTTTTGTTGGATGGGATGCTGACCGCTAGAATTAGAGAAATTATAAGGTTATAGCTTGGCACAAATTTGGCTCAGCAAAATTTGGATTTTCAGGTTAACTAAACAAAAAACCCCATTGTTTCCAATGCTGGAACAGAATGAGTTAATACACATAAATGACATGTAACATTTTGAGATCGAATGTGGGGGTTTTTTTTTGTTTTGTTTGTTTTTCATGTAAGCTTGGTTTAGCACATTTCCCCAGGATGGATTTTACAAGATTCGTTTAAGAGTTGTTTGGATTCACGAGTGCAGGAAACAGATAGCTGTAAACGTACTTGAAGCACTTATTAATGTTCCTGATTAAGCAAAAATCTCTGTGTCCTAGCTGCAAAAGTTACTCTAAACATTTCAGCAACTGTAAAATCCTGCCTAGCAAAGTAATTGGTGCATTTATAACAGTATTTAGAGGCTGGTTCATAAATTACTGTATGAATTATATAATGACTCAATTTGCTCTTCATATATGAGTATAATTTGTAGAGTTTTACCCCACTCTCACCCTTAACCATCTTTTGGCACTAATCACAAGAGCGACTATATATGTGTGTGAAAAAAACCAAAAGGGGGCACAGTTACCAACATCCATTTATATGACCTTGTTTCTTGACTTATAGTGCTGTCTAAAAAGCGCTCCCAGTTGTCAGCAGAGGTTCTGTGCTGCATCTATCACAGGCCATCTGTCAGGTGGGGCATCATCCTTTCTCCTCACCCCTCCACAACACCCTCGCAGGACTCGCTTCACGTGAGACACAGGCAGCCTTCCACACCTTCAAAAGATACAGAGCTGTGGTTTTTAATTACTACAATGCTGAGGTTTCAGGAGCAGCTGAAGGATTCCAGGAATCTCTGCAAAGGAGGTTTTAGAGAGGAGAGAACAGAGGCAGAGAAGTTACAGTCTCAGGATAGCTGTGCAGAGCCTTGGTCACAGACACCATGCTAGAGGAAAATATTTATCAGCCTGTTTAACTCTGTTCTTTATTTTTCATAGGTGTATCTTATCCTACTAGTCAAGTATGTCCACAACTGGTGTGAGGCCAAAATTAACTGTGGGTGAGGAAAGACAGATGTCCAGGGGCAAAGGGGAGGTGTTGTTGGTTGGTGAGGTCACATGGAAGGGGACGTAGCAAGGGAGCATGAATTGATGAAAGCCTGGGGAATGGTGCAGATCTCAGCAGCTCAAGCCAAACACAGGGGTTAGAGGGCCACAAAATTAAGTATCTGGTATTCAGGGAGAAAATAGAGCTACCAAGCAGTTATAAAAATGAACTATTTGTTAATCACCACAAATTATCAGGTTTTATTATTACACAACCAAGAGGGACTATACAACAGTTTAATGGTTCCCTCAGCCTTGGTGCCTTGTTTGAATGTAGTATTCTGTGTTATAACATGCTGAAAGCTACTGTGTGGTGGGACACAGGTGGCTCAGGGTCTTAGAGATACAAAGAGTGGGCAAAGGACTGATTAGCCCTCCCCACTATCTCCTGCAGAACATCAGCCTGTGGTGTGCTAAGCCAGAAGGTGAAAAAAAAAAGCCAAATCTCACCTTAGCAATGAGTCCTCTCGCTGTTCAAGGTACAAGTCGTCCTGGGTGAGGTCAGATTTTCACGGTGACTCGAAAGGGTGATGTTGCTTTTGTCAGCAGAAGCTTAGCTATGGTCCCAGCCACAGGTGTAGACACTGCTGCTCCCAGTGAACCACCTGGAGACTCAACAGGTTGCTGCACGTAGGAATCTGGGAAGGTGGATGGAGTTTGGAGCATCAGCATGAATGCTCCCAGCCCAAGGTTATGAGTGAAGGGGAAGCTGCAGTCTGCACGTGGCAAGGCCAGGCATGTTGTGGAATAACCTGGGCAGCATCAGGTCCTTTATTTTATTTTTTTTTCCTACTTCAAAGGCCTCACCAAGGCATTCTGGGCAGCACCAGTGTGAAGAGGGAGAGCCCAACAAGTCGCTGCTGGCACTCTGCTGCTCTGAACCACGGCTGCTTTTTGCTTACACGTGCTCTGTTGTTTCAAGCTTTTATGACACCAGAGTAGTCAGTCCTTGACATGTGCTCCTGGTAAATAAAAAATGCTCCAGGTTTCAAAACTTCCATGAAAACCCCCGGGGAAAAGATACTGAAGTTTTGGGTTTCAGTGGGCTCTCTTGCAAGGCCTGAAAGTTCAAAATGATGAGAGAAAGTTAGGTTTTGCCTCCATGAAAACAAGTAATTTTTAGATTGGTCCTAGTGATTAAATCACTGACAGCTATTATCTCACATCAATGGACGTGCTAGGTACCGTGCCAAAAGCTCATTTATGGAACTGCTCCATCATGAGCAGCTCAGTGGTGCTACTGTGGTCCTTAGGACAAAACAATTCTCTAAATAAAATAAAATTAAAAAAAAAATTAAAAAAAAAAAGATGATTCAGAGTTACATCGCAGAAAATGTGTCTGGGTCTATTCTAGAGAAGAAACAAATCTGCAAGAAAAAGCATAAAGTGATGGATGGCACTGTTGAATGGTGGCTGCCATGGATGACACACGAGGTAATGCAGACCCTTGCCACTGAATGAACTTCAAAGCTCTCTAGTGGCCCTTGCTTGCTGTGATTGTTTTGCATAATTAAATGAAGCTCAAGAGGAAGTACAGTGAGGTGAAGCCTAGCTGCCCTTCCGTGTACACTGCTTGCCAAACGCTATCGTCAAGTCGCTCGCCAAATCCAAGTTGCCAGGTGAAATTGTTGAATTTGCCTGCAGAGCGAAAAGGTTGCAACAGCAGCTTAAATCACATGGCACTACAAATACTATTTAGCCAGGCAATGCTGGGATCTTAAAAAAAAAAAAATCATAAATTGTACTGGATTTATTACACAGGCAGAATCTAAAGACTGCCAACATGCTGCACGTTGGCTGGATACCTGATTTGCCTGTCCTTCAAGACCTGAAGATGCGTCATCAGGAAAAATTGAGGGCTTAGATATTAGTAATGTGTGCATTCTTCTGTTACTTACCATGGTAATCTTCAAGGAGCAGTGGGCGGGAACAGCCTTCTTTGCTGCGTGGTAGAGGAGATGCCCACCTTCAACATCCAGGACAGGAAGATGAGTCCCACTCTTTGATCACTTGAGTTTTTTAATATTACAAGTGTTGATGGCCTTTGCTGGCAAGGTTTTCTTCTGCTTGTTAAGGAGACTGGTTTTGCAGTGTGTAGGTGGGTGACGCCAGTGCAAATCCTAGAACTACAATCAAAGCTGTCTTTGCCAATCTGTGAGGTGGGACTTCTGCTGCTGGTGTTGTAGGAGCAGAAAAATAATAGAATCTGTGTCTATCCGAGGGGCATCACCAAGTGTGTCAGGCCATGGTACTGCAAAGACAGAGTGCTACCCTTCGCATCTTAGTTTAGTCTGTCTTTCTTTAATGAGGAGTGAGTTACAGTCAATTAAAGGTGACTGATAGAAACTATGGGGAATACATTTGTAATCAAATATGAAAAATTACCATATACCTTGTGATCAGGGTATACAAATTACATCATGGACAGAAAGTAGCTATGGTTGATTGGAGCAATTAAATGTTTTCTTTAAGAAAAGAAGAAAAAAACCCCCAAACCCTCCAGTGAGAATATTTTAGAAAATGACTTTTTAATCATCTATAGAACTGCTAGAATTACTCTCTCTTAATAGTTTTAAAGTGTTCCTCAGTTAGAACTATCTGCAATCCCTTTGCAGAGCAGCAGAATACTTCCCCAGGAACCTGTTTACAGGAAACTTTATTTTTAATCACAGGATCATATCCATATGCTTTTATGTACTTCAAATTAGAGCACAGCAGCTCCGAACATGTTTCCCTCCTGTGCAAACATCCACAGACTTGGAAACCATTGCATGGGAAAGAACATGTTCTAAAACCGGTCAGGAGGACACAGCACACAGCAAAATTTACCACTCCAGCGAGAAAAAATATTGATTGAAAAATCAGGAGTTTCCAGTGCTATCTGACCTATGTTAACCAGCACCCTGCCACATTAATAAACCAGCTAATGCCTTCAGCCCTTCCTGTTTCTTCATCTACCATTGTCCCTGCAGGTACCGCTAGTTCTGCATGGGTAAGGACAGATTTTGGGAGGGGAAGGACTGTGGCCCACCTTGCAGCAGAAGAGAGGTTCCTGCTCAGCAGCTGGGAGGCTGGGAAAAGTAAAGGAAAGGGTAAAAATTGCTGAACACAGCCTGGTTGGTTGTGGAAGAAACCCAGAGTAGTTTTCCTATAAATGTGATCTTTTTTTAATCTCGGTGGAAAATTCACAACATTATTCCTTTTTTCTGCCAACTTCAACCATACCTTTCCTTTGTGCCTGCAAAACAAAGATAATTATTTTTTACTCACCTGCATAAAATGCTTGAAGAACTCCAGATGATTGAAGATATAAAAATGGAAAGGAAATGTGTGTATATGCACGTTTATATATAATTGTTATTATTGTTACAGTCTGGCAAGAAAACAAAGATTATTTCTAACAAAGCTTTGGGGGGTTTTTATGGCTTTAGAAGCTGTTTAATAACAAGTGATCAGATGAAACCCAACTGCTTTTGAAATCAATGAGAACTAGATTATGTGTTGGAGAGGAGGAAGCTCTAGCAGAAAATGTTTATATTACATAGTATTTGTTATCTTATATAATTGCCATTTCTGCCTACATCTTCCAAGAAACTCATTCTGTTGTTCTGAAAAATACGTAACCATTTCAGGATAATTTCGGAGGCCAAAACCCCTGAAAATCTAAACCCACGAGCAAGATACTTACAAATAGTGTTGCAGATCAGTAAAATCAGGCTGAAGAGGACAAGAGGAGAAGCCCTGACCTCAAAAACCGCAATACATTTTTTCTGTTTTCTTCTCCCACTTTTAGTAGTCTTTACATTTAGGATTTCAAATCACTTTTTTTTTTTTCTTTTTTTTCCCCTCATGTATATGATATAAATCAGTCGATGTTAATAGAATGCCTCCTAAGCATAGGGTCATTCTCTTCCTGTGAGTTTCCTCCACTATAAAAGATAGCAGCAACTACAGCCATTCCCTCCATGGACTAAATCCTGGCTACTGCCCGTTTCCAGGAAAGCTGAAAGAGTGTGTGCATTTCATGCAGATACCCTTGTATTCCAGGAGGAAGTAATTAGTGACCTACTGAGTCATCTGGATCCTCACAAGTCTATGGGACCAGACGGGATCCATCCTAGGGTGATGAGGGAGCTGGCAGNCTATGATTCTATGATTAAAGTGGATCCTGGTGTATTTATATAGTCATACAGTTTGGCTCCGAGCTCATTCATGACCTGCACCATATCCCTGCAGCAAAACTATTCTGTGATTGAGTTCTTCTGTGGGAGCTGTGCTGTGCCCAGCAATTGCATTGGAGATGTTAAGATCTGAGCTGGTCCTTCCACAGTATCACGAACTGCCTCTACTTCACTGAGGAGAAATGCAGATGTTAACTCACACCACCATCCATATTTTTAACTAACCTATCTACCTTCTGAATCAAGTGGAATCACTCAGCATTTCTCAAGCAATAGCTGAAGCACGACACTTCTAATCCACATAGCACAAACCCACCTGCACTGTGTAGGAACCAGGCTCGTGGTTCAGGCTCTCAGCTGTTGTTCTTCACTCCTCTTAGGTCTTGGTGATGTAAAAGACATTTTGATATAAAGCACATTAGCCCACCTGTTGGAGTGCTAGGCCTTTCCAGACTGTATGGACAGAGTCACTAGCACTGTGAGAAAGATCTGATTTCAGAAGACTGCAGTAATACCCTCTGAAGGAAAGCATTGGGCTAACACCAAGGAATAAGAGTCTGGAAGAGTGCCTGGGTTCACAAGAAAAAAAAACAAAACAAAAACCATAGTTTTCACTACAGCTTGTCAATGAATATTGAAAAAATATGAGTGATGATTAAGAGTTTAAAATAATCTCCTTTCCACCCTTTCACCTGCCTCCAGTCAAACCGTAAAGCCAGCCATGCCCCTGGCTTAGATTATAATGGAATTATTGTTGGTGGAGGTTTGGCCAGTCAGCAGTCAATAGCGAAGAAATGACAAACGTGTGTACGAGGGAGAGCCTTTGGAAAGCAAAGAGAAAGGATAGAAGAAAATTTATTATTGCCAGTCTACTGATGAAGGCAGGGCATTAGAATAGCAGATGTAGAGTGCATAAGGGGCTGGAGAGGGAAAAGCTAAGTGTTGCCTTAGAGCACCAGGAAATGGAGCCAGGGTTGGGAAAGCCATCAAGCCGATTGTGCTCTGCATTCCTTAACGCACAATGAAGCGCTTTGATAACCGAGACCAAAAACCTTAAAATGGCAAGCGCTTCCTGCGAGAACCCTTGAAATAAGGTTTGCTGCTAACGTGGGGTAGCTGTCAGCGGAAGGGAGAAAGGTGGGAGAACTGGAACTCTGTGTGCTGGAACGGGGGCGTTCGCTTCAGCACGTGGGACTGTTGCTTGGGATACAGTGAACAGCGAGAAAAGCACTAGGAAGGATGCAGTCTTTGCTCCAAGGTAATGGATAATCCAGAAATAGCTGTTTCTCTTCCTCAACCTTTTTTAAAAAGCCACAGGAGACCTCTTTCCACTCAGAGCTCAGTTATTCTTCAGCATCGACTTCTCAACACACCACTTTGGCTTTCACAAGTAATCTGTTGGACAGGCGAGGAAACCTGTGCTGAATTCCCTCGTCTCCAATGTTTGGCTTCAGTTCGGAGAAGATTTGCCCCAAGACTAAACACGTGTAATATTAAGTGTAACCTTTTCTCAGCTTTATTGCGCTTGCTCTTAAATCTAAATTATGTATACCTTGTGTGTGTTTATGCGTGTCAGAGCAAGGGGGAGAAACTCAAACGGGCATGGCAGATGTGGGCTCCAGTCACTGTGCATCCACTGTAATAAGAACAGACTCACAGAGGTGTGTGGGCATATATAGACTTAACCCCATCTACTACAAAGAGGGGAAAAAAAATCCTGAGAAGGATTTTGTCATGTTTTCCATTGAAAATGCGGGAGCTGTGGAAATTCAAAGAGATCACAATAATGTTTCTTCTGGTAGTTTGTTTTTGATGTTTGTTTGTTTGGGTTTTTTTCCCAATGCTATTTATTTTTCCTGTGCTATTTACTGTTATTATGTTTTGTTGGGAACTCGACAAGTTTGTGAGGTGGGTTTTTTTTCCCCCCTTTCCCCCATATCTCAAATATATGCACACATTTGAATTATGACTTTCCTACAGGAACTAACAGCTGTATGTGCAAATCATGCATATAAATCAATTACCGAGGCCTATGTACTATAAATGCACCCATTAATTAAGCAATGTCAGATGCTATGAACCATGAAGTTCATTACATCTTTAGCATTCAAACCAAGGATTATTTGAAGAAGCAATACTACGTTTACCTAATAGTTAATGAAATTAAGCCGGGTTGTTGCCAACATTCTTATTTTATGCCTAATTCAGTGTTTAAATGTTTATGAATAAAACACTAACTGCTGAAAGCAGAAATGTTGAAATGTAATTACTGGTAAGTTATAACGCACTTGAGGACTCATTATACCAGACTTGGGAGTTTTAAGATCACCAGTGTAACACAGTCTCCAAAAACACAGATTTTTTATGGGCTAAAAGCTGGAAAGACATAAATGCTGTTGAATTTGTCCTGGCTGAGTGGAAATTTTGATGATCGTGGTACTATGATTTATGGGTATAACATTTTCCAGTCATTATGTGGTTGCATTTCAGCATTCTGACATGATTTGCATATGTGAATATCCCTGCAAATTAACTTCTGATGAGAGCTACATCTGCCTGGATTAAGAAGCTCCTATCTGAAAACCAATCCAGCTGCTACCCTGAAGGACCTATTTGAAAAAAAGGCAATCTGCAATGTCATCATATATAGTTTTTCCATATGTATGTCCTGATTTAGATTTAAATGTAAATATTGCATGACAGCATTGGTTATTTTATTAGGGTTTATTCTGCCAAGTAAGAGGCACCCAGTGATGTAAACATTTGTATTATCTCTGCTCTGTAGCACTCTCACTTTCCTCTATTTCAATAACATATCTACAGATAGCTAAGTATCAAGATCCAGAATAGTATCCATCACTATTGTTCAAAGCCACATGAATAAACAAAATCAAATTTAAAAGAAAATAATACAAAGGAAAGAAACGAAACCCTAAAACTCTCCAGAAATAACTGGGGAAAGAACCCCAAAGATCTGTAGCCAAACACCATTGTCTGCTGGCTCAGCACTTCCCAGAGCCAGGTTTTCTGCTGGAGGAGGCAAATCCACAGAAAAATGGTACAGACTCTGACACAGAAAACTCTTAGATGGGCTCTGAATGCAACTGATGGACACAAGATAAAGTCAGACAGACAGGAGAGCATAGAGTGAAAATTAATTATTTTTTTTTCAGCATAACAGTAAATTAATATCAGATTCTTTGGGAACATTTTCAAACCTCAGTAATTCCTTTGCAGAACACTAAAAAAACAGGAGCTTGAAGGAAGAATTTAAAGAAAAGTCACAAGGCAGAGCTGTGAAGAATATTTAATAAGGGATTTGTGGGCTTTTTTAGGGAGAAAAAAAAATCAGCTCTTTTTATTTTATTGGAAAAATTTTGGTTTTTACCAATACCAAGTTTTCAAGATCTATAGCAGTTATTGCACTGAACGTATGAGCTTTACCTTTCTTCTCTCCTAGAAATTCACATTGCTGCCGCTTAAACATGCTACTTCTGCTAAAAGCAATTCCAACGAAACTTTAAAGTTGTGGCAATATAAATAAATTTGTAATGAATGTCACTTTTTGCATGAGTTAAAACTTGAGATACAGAAGTCAATGGCCATACCCACAGGGATAACTGGAAACTGTTTCAGCAGCTCATATGCATAGTCTTAACTGAGGCTCCACTATGTAGAAACCAAAGCCACACAGTAATATCCACAACACGGTTTTAAGAACTTTTGAGCCCAGTGTTGTAAACTAAAATATTAGTAGAAATACAGTTCAAAAATGGTTAAAAACAGTAAAAAACCTGTACTCCCACCGACTCAATAAGAAGCAGTAAATATCAGCATGCTAAGCAACACAAAGTCCAAAAGTTAGAAAAAATTCACACACATACAGGAAAAAAAGTTAAGAAAATATCCTCAGGCAAAGGCATAAATAAGCCATGCCCCTGGAGCTAAACATGTGCAAGTACATGATCCCACTCATTCTTACACTGAGCAGTGACTTACTTTCAGACCAGCCTTCAGCAGAACACAGATGTCACCAAGGGAAGGATGGCAGAGTCAATGCCACAATTGATGTGCATAAGCCGAGCAGGACAGCTCACCATGGCAATAGGGCTGTGCTCTGGGGCTTCCAGAGTGGAGCTGGGTTGCTCCTGCAGGTCGGTGTAGAGGCAGAGCAAACATTCTGCCTACAACCCCCTGCCTAAATCTAAACCTGTTGCTTGAAGCCTCAGAATCTGCAGATGGTCATTGTCTGATATAACAAGTTACCATCTTGATGGGCTACATGGAAGATGTTCAGCACTGCTGAATGCAATTGCATGTGAAAAGGTTAACAAGGGAAAGACGTATATTTGATCTTGCCAGCATTCACGAACCTCAGCAAGATTCAGTCCAGTGCTAGTAATTCTTCAATCAAGAGCTCTGTTGGCAGATACAAACGCAGGCTTGGGAAAGGCAGGAGGGATTCTCTCTCTAAAGCACAGCTGATCTCCCAAGTTAAGGAGGGGTAGAGAGCAGCCTGGGGAAGACCACGCAATCTTAATCCAAGGGCAGGCTTTGCCTCCTCATAAAGCAGCTGCTTCCACATCCCACAAGTTAGAAACGCAGAGTCAGCAGCACCAAGTGAACACATTGCCTAATTGTAAGTTCCTCCTTATAATAAAGTGTTGGTTTTATTACATTTTGAGATCAGTAGAGGTGAAATTCCTGATATTGTGGAGGGGCGTTCCCAAGGAAGTTTCATTTACTTATTACATGCAAAAAGAAATGTAAGAAATTTCTTCCAATAAACAGAGTTCACGGTGGCCATAATCACATACCCATGCCAGTATAATTCCCAAATGGCTTTGTGAAGATCTGAAGAAGCAAAGGAGTAAATAAAGTCATTCTCCATCAGATTTACAGTTGTTTCTTCAAGAAGGACTACCTTGATTGCTGTCTGTCTCTGTTGTTCCCAAGTGGGATCACACGCAGGTCCCTAAATGATGTCAGGAGCAGAGGGAGCTAGGGCAGTGACATAGAATGGCTCTCAAATTATTGGGAGATATCTTGATTTTATTTCACCTAGCACCAGTGGTCACTCTTCTATGAAGCATGGAGGAACACAACATAATAAGCCCTCACAAGGGAGAGGTGAATTGAAATCCTATTATCCTACGGCATCAGGTGTTCATTATAGCCAGCAATTAGCAAATCTCGGGTGTTAGGATGCTTATTCAAGACTTCTGATGCTACACTATTACACAGGAAATACAGTGAAAATCAGGTGTGAGAATGCCAAGATTTGTGTTTCTCAACATTTTGAAAAATACCACCAACAAAAACAAACAACTCTCCCCTTATCAGTTGGCACATCCAAGTTTGGAAAGAACACAGTACTGACTCAAGCATATATATTTACTTATAGAAAGGTTAATTCACGGAGTTTAATTGTAGGCTTCCTTAAGGTTTTGCTTGCAATCCTTATCTAACAAGTTGGCAAGAAGTTTTTCACCGTTTTAAGTAGACTGTGAGCCTCAGAAGACACTTGCTGTGTTTGCAAATATGGACTAATGTTTTACATACGTATATTTTAGATTGGCTTCGAATACAACAATCCTGTAACACCAGGATTCAGTTACAGTTCAACCACTCAAATGTCTGTGGAAAAGTTAATTTTTGGTAGTTGCTTTAGAAAGGACACAATTATTGAAGAACAAATATATCTTTTATGGTTCTCAGTCCATAAAATCTAACCCAAGAGCACAAAGGAACCACCTGAAGTTAATGGAAAGATTCCCTTTGTTTTCTGTGGACAGTGTGCTTTTACTGTTGGATCATTATCTTGTGGTCAATGATACTGATCAAAAATACTTTAGTCTCAAAAATATTTTGGTCTCAGTCCTCACAATCAGGACACACTGTCCTTCACCCATTTAGCATCATGTTCTGGAGGGATACCCAGACTAGTAGGACAAGACAGAAAAGCCTGCCTTGGCAACACTTCAGCTGCACTTGGGTGGTGGATAAAGAGAGTGCTTTCATTTCTGGGTATGTTCATGAGAGGCCAGAAAAAACAAGGAATTCGTTGGCATTATAATGTAAATCCTTCAGCAAGCGTTCTAGGTATGCCCTAGATAGATGGGTATGTGGATTTACTTTAAAACTAGATAAACTGATCTTTTCATCATTCTGTTTAAGGTCAGAATAAATTTATTTTTCATTGTTTTTAAACAATTGAAGAACATTTTCCTTTATCTCTTCACTGTGCTAACTTCCTCTGAGACCATGACTGAATAAATAAATAAAAAATTACCTCTTTTTCCTCCTGTTCCTTCTCAGTAAGCTCAAGAAATTTAGACAACACAGGCAGGATTCTGTGTCTCATCTAGAAGCTCACACAGCCAGAGAACTTCTACCTCTGTCTCTTTCCTCTTCTTTGTTTTCTATTTATTTTGATTTCCATGGGAGTTATTAGCACAAGCAGCTTTTCTCAGAATATTACACCAGCAGCTCTATCTTGCTCACCCTAATGACCTAAGAAGTTCTGCTCTACCTCAGTTGCCTGAGTAATTACTAATTATTTTCCTGTGTGAGGTGAAGGGGATCACATCCCACAGTATTGTCAGAGGGAGGAGAGTTTTATCCAAAGGAGTACAGTGAATTTTGCATCCAGCTGTCAGGTGTTGTGGGCATTTATTGCTCTCTAGTTTGACATAACTCTTTCTATACTTTGCACTCTGTTAACTTCAGCCTGGTCAAAGGCAACTTTGGACTTACCATCCTATACCCACCTATTCACGTTGCTTTAGGTCTCACCCCTCGGCCTTATTCCTTCTCAGCTTGTGCTCTTGGGTGCTGCAAGCATCCCTTCTGTCAGGTCCAGTGTCTGGCAGCAAGCTGATGTGGTACTGGTGAAAGACAGATTTTATTCATCTTTCTGTAAAGCACTGGGCTATTACGAGGCTTTTTCAGTGGAAAATGAAGTTCAGTTCAACGGCGCTCTGGGGTAGCAGATGAAATGTCATTTTTTTCCTCGGGTACCTACAGCATGGAAGAAAAACCTTAAAAAATCGTGAGAATTTCAACAATAAAAAAGTAGAATGTTTTAACAGAAATTGTTCTTGCATTGTGTCAGCAACAGCCTCATTAGTTTTTCTTTGATAATTAGCTGGAACAGTTTAAAAATTATTGGCTGCGTTGAAACAAAGAGACTTTTGAAAGAGAACCAGCACGAATACTTACTGCTAGTGAATTAATTCGGGAAAGCCTTGATTAAGCAATATACACCTCATTTCACTTTAAAATGCTGATTTCCCCACCCCAAAGATTACCTGTGAATTCTATTAATATGAAGAAAGTTCTGGCTGCCCTTTGCTGGTTGTCCCTTGCTCTCCTACCACCCTGGCACTGATTTGTTTGTGCCTCTGAATACCCTTTCTGAGGCCTTCTGACAACCAGGGCGTGCAGGAGAGGTGCAGATGCTCAAGGGTTAATTGCTGGGGTTGTTGTCTCTGGGTTTCCTATCCAGGTCAAATAACACTCAAACGTTGCTTCCAAAGGAATCCTTGGCTGCCTAATGAAGGAGGATATTCAAAAGACATACATAAATTCATTTCTATTATAAAAATAGAGTGATTTAAAACTGCGGGAAGCATACAATACAGATTTGCAATTAATTCTCCTTTTTCTTCCCTGGAATTCAAACATACCTCTTAGAACAAATGGGCTGAGGCCTGGGACAGTAATAGGTCTTTGATTTTAATATAATTTTGAAATAATCACACATCTCTAAAAGATTAGGGAAATATAATTTTTATTTTAATGCGAGTAGTATTTTACTGGACCCTGGCAGGGTATTAGAGAAATTATCATTTTCTCATTAGTCTAACTGCCAACTAGCTCCTCTTACTTTCCTTTTCTTCACAATGGAGGGTGTCTTAGACAAAACGCTACTTAATCAAATTAATTAAAAGGGAGTAGAGTTCCAAAGAATGGGTTTCAGGAGGAATCAGGCCAGAATCAACACTTCAAATGCTTTCTCAAGTTCCAGGCTTCAGCGGTGTTTAATTGTTTTCTTGAGTCAGGTCCTAATAGTGTGGCTTTGGGATTAAAGCAGGGAAAAGTTTTGCTAGACAAAAAGGTGCCATCAAATGGATTTATGAAAATACAGGCATGTTGCTGAACTTTTTGTCAAAATAATTTTCTCCAAGAAATTCAGCTCTGTCAGTGTAGTCATTTTGTAATTAAATGTTTTGACAATTCAGGCTGAAACAGCCGTTTGTTTCAAAATTCCTTTTTGCTATACAGTTGTGAAGCCTGAAATCAAAACCACATCTGACTTGATCTTTTTCTAATCAATTGTTCAAAATAACTGAGTGTTGTGCCAAACTGAAATAATTATATTTTTTTTCAGCTGTCAGAAGTGTTGATGAACACAAATATGAAGAAACTGGAGCAAAAACAGTTTGTGTACAGAACTCAGAATTTGTGGGCTACAGAAAGAAAATCCTTCAAGGATAATTCTTTTATAATTTAACTTCTTCTGTTGTCATATGCAGTTGTGTTGACTGCTGTGAATACAGAGTAGCTACACAGCTCATTTTAGTGTGTACATTGAAAATAATACTTATTACCTTAACTGGGATATATTCATCTGCAGCCTGTTCTAGGAAGAAATATCCAGTTGCTAGTCCCATGGGATTAATCCTTCATAATTGTATAAAGCTCATTTGTAAAAGGTCATACGGGGCCACCTGTTGCATCAGGCTCTGTACAAATCGGGACAGTGAAATATCACACAGCCTGGCCCACATCTGCTGGGTATGGCACTGCTGGACCTCGGTTTGGTGGAACCACCATCCCTGTTCATCGACCAGATAAGATAGTAAAATACAGAGGTATAGCACACAGCTCCTCAAGGGTAGAAGAACTGTGCAGACCTCTGGTAAACATTCCAAAGCTAAATTATGTTCCCTTCAGACTGATCTCACCTCTCAAGTCCTTCATGGAGACTCAGGTCCTCACCTCTGACTTCCAAGTCCTTCAAGGAGATCTGGTTTCACTCAGAGTGACCCGATGCTGGCAGCAAAGACAACCTTCTTGCGTGAAGAAGGAACAGCTGTTTGAAATGGTTTCTAACCCTTTTTGGGGAAAACCAAAGGTCTTTGCCATGTCTGCTCTCTGGGGGGACGTTGAGGCGAGGGGATGGGGAACGAGGCAGGAAGGGGAGGAGACACATCCACAGCTGACAGTCCTTTTCTCAAGGAGAGTTCCTGAAGAGGAAGACATCAAAACTAGTGAGAATAGATCTTCATTTTCTTTGCTCTTTCCCAGGTCTGTGATCCAGAGGGTGTAATGTGAAAATGTGTGACTCTCTTCTGAAAGGACAGTTGCGGCAAATGTGACATTCATGAAAACCACCGGAATCTTGCAACAACCTCTGAAAGCTCATCTCTCTATCCCTATTTACCAATCCCCCCCACTTCTTCTTCCCCCTACGGCATCATCATGTTGCAAAGCCTCCAAGGAGAGGTACCAAATAGGCTGAAATAAATATTTTCATAAACAAAGAAGAAGACATATTTTTAAAGCATTACAACAGATTGATTTATTCTTTTTTTTCCTTAAGTCAATTGAAATCAATAATGAACCTTAAGTGCAATTAGCTGAGATTGAGAGGAAAAAAGAAAAATTGGACAGAAATGTTTCTGAGAGTAGCTATACAGAAATGAAGAAAGTCATGTAACCAAGAGCAACACACTGCAGATTTTTGTTCTAATTGTTAAAAAATGTTCTCTCCCACTCTTGGAACTTCTAGTCCAAGTTTGAGCCTGAAGCAAGTTTTTACAATAAAGTTATAAACCCTTGAAAACAGAAGTTTATAATGGAAACACTGGCACAATCCTAACTAATGTGTTGTGCCATGGGGTGCCTCTGTAATAAAAAAAGTCTCTGAGTTTGCAGGCCAGCCAGAATAGCTCACAACACCCCCTGAAAAAGGGAAGGAGTAGGTGAAACATCATCAGCACCAGCTTTCTGAGCTAAAACAAGCACATGAACTCCGACAAGGTAAAGTATTACAAACAAATAATTTGTCACAGCTTTGAATAAGTACAGAACAGGAACCATGCTTTGAGAAAATGATGAGTTATTAAGGTATGGAATTTAATATCATTGTCAATCTATAAAACTTTTACAACCTAGTCTTATTTGCACAGAGATTACATCCCCAAAGCTCAGTGCCAAAGACACATGTTAATAAGCTCACAACTTTTAATTAAGCAATATGTATAAGTAGATTCCCATTAAGCTGTGATTTGTGGGCTAGTTCATTACAGTGGGTTCCAGCCACCAGACATATATTCAATACAAATCAAGCAGCCTGCATATTATCCAGCTTAATGTGAGCCTACTTGGGATATTTTATCACCAGTTCAGATTGGTGGTTCAGAGAACTGTATTTTTTTTCTAAGATTGGGGGCAGCGACCAGAACCTTATAATGACCCCATGTTGTTTTCTTAATGAAACTATCCGTCTGAATTGTTAAGTTGCAACTGGTAATTATTCATACAGTTAATCATAGTTCTATTATATACAGCATATATAGGACATTCAGCCAGAACGCATTTGCTCTCATTCAAATTAAATGTGCAAAGTAAGGCATAAAAAGAAGGAAATACGGATTTTAATGAACGGAGCAATAAAAATAATTCACACGTTTTACTCCAAAGGGATTGATGACAACATTTTCCAGATCTTGGAATAACTCTCTTTTGAGTTCCTGAATTATGCTGAAATTTCTGCCCCCAGTTTGTGGCACAGTGTGTCAAGTGGAAATTTTTCAACCAGCTTTACTTATGACAATGTGGCATGACATTTTACATCTTTCTTGCTTAGACATATTTCCCACTCATTACATACAGCAATCTGATGCAACAGTCTTAAGGACAGTCCAGAATGCTTAACGCTCTTCTATTTTTTGCAAGAGTTTTAAGTTCATGTGTCATTGGATAAGGGAGAAATTACTACAGTTGGATTTCCGGAAAATTATACTTTATCATAGCATTTTCTTCTGGTACTCCCACCATAGCAGTAAATTAATTAATTAACTTTGCTACACATTTACAGTATTCAAGATTGACAATTATTTTTAACAGCCCTTTCAGTAAGGATTCTACTGTATTTAACTGTAAGGAAATAAGCATTTTATTTACTGACTGACCTTCCTTCTGTAACCTCTCTTTAGCGTCCATAAAATTACACAAAACTCTTAGGGTAAATTTTTTTAATTTTTTTTTTTAATTTATATTTTCTATTTTGAAACAAATATTCTCTGAACAACCAATCTTAGATAATGTAATGATTCAATTGAGAGCTTCCCGGTATTTATTTGGAAAGATGAATTTGCTGTTGAGTACCAGATCCATCTTATTCAGTATCTTTCTAACAGATATTTCATGAAACCAGGGCAGGAATGAGACCCAGTAGAGGAGTCTCCAGGCTGAAAGAGAAAGGAGTGAGCTCCTGAGAAGGATATGTGAACTACAAATCAAGAAGACGAGGAGAGGAGAAAGATCATAATTAGCCAGAGCTCTAAATGTAAGGAGAAGAATTTTTCAATCAATAAGGGAAGCTGCTTGCAGCCAATTAAAAGACTGTAAAGCAGGGACAATGCCATATGTAGATTAGGCCAGTCTCATAAAAAAAAAGCCTTAAAGCAGTGTTGCATAGTCCGTGAATTGATTTTGCTTGAAGGCCAAAGAAAAAGGAGTTGCAATAAGCCAGTCTTACAGTAACCAAAGCGGTACCTTGGAAAACTCCATTCAGTGGCAAATGATGCAGTCACAGGAGTTTTACACATCCCTGTTTTGCCAAAGTTTCCCCCGTCCCAACCAATTTTCACGTGATCATGCTGGCACAAAACTATAATGAAGATTTTTATTTTTTAATAATTGTGTTATTTCTGAATTAACTAGAGCAATGCAGAGCTGGGAAAACCTGGACCTCTGCCTTCAGCTTTAATTCACTGCTGAATCCCAGCACTTCGCTTTTGACAGCTCTGGGGGATAAACAGAATTTGGAGGAGTGAAGGAACTACTGCATATACCAGAAGCTAAAGTGTTAAAAACCATCTCCTGCAGCCTGCAGAGGAAGAGTGGAGTCAAGCAAAACACCCAGACGTATAGCTGTTGAGACAGGAGCAACATTACAGCCATTAAAATCAAATGTCAAAGAAGGAACAATGCCTATTAGCTTTTGGAAACCAAAAAAAATGCACAGTTCGGCTTTATCAAACAAATGGGTTGCGCTATCCAATTACTAACTTCTGATAAGCACCACGTCAATTTTGAAATTGTACTGCTGAGCCCTTGGAGAAGGAAAAAAAATAAATCTGAGTTATCCACATAACAAGGATAAAAGGAAGCCAAACTACTACAATCGTGACCTAATTACCCAGACAAATCACTTCCCTTTCTGGAACCTTGTAGAGCCAGTAAGAACACTGTAGCTTTTGCTGACAAAGCTCTGACCTTGTATGAGGTCCATTTCCTCTCCTGTTCAGGTCCCATCAGATCAGAAGCCTTGAGAAGTCCTCTCATTGGGTCCCTCACCTGAAGCAGCGTCCTTCTCAGCACCTTTTTGTTTCATCTGACCCAGGGGTATCAGAGCTGGAACTGTGCATGGCCCAGCTGAGGGGACTTCAGAGGTCTGCAGCCTGAGGAGTGAAGAGGACTCCTCATCCATGGCACATAATTTGACACAGAAAAAAGTTATTATGAAAACAGCAGCAGCAAATTAAATAGCATTGAAATAATGAAATGATAGAAAATAATAATAATAACCTCATAAATTTTATTTATTAAATGACATTTTTTATTCATTAAACAACTTTTTTTTCTTTTTGAAAACATGTTAAGGTGGTTAAAAATGAAGCCCATTTTTCATGCATTCTTATCTAACATATGGTTGTCCCATACCTGAGTGGCTGAAGTCTTGAACACAATACAGCTAATGCTCCCTTTGCCTTCCCCAGGAATGCATAAGGTCATTGATTCCCCAGATATCCTGACAGAGCTGAAAGAGGGCTCACACCACCAGGGACGCAGCAATATAAGGGAGAAAGCTAATACATTATGAGGAATATTTTAAATAGTTTAAAACATGCAGGTATTTAATTACTTTCCTGACAACCCTACTACTGCTGGGAGTACGGAGCTGAACAGGTTCCCCTAGTGGACAGTCCTCAACTTTGATACGTTAGATGGACATTTTACATCTTTCCTGCTCCCAAACGAGGTGGCATGGGTAACTACAGAGGTAAATCTCTTTAGATGAGCTTTCAGAACAAATTTTCCCAAAATTCCCACTTAGTGTGCTTTCTGCTTCACGCTGCAGGTTTGGGGCACATCCAGTGGGTTCCTTAGCTGAAACTAAGGAAGGTGAACTAAGATGAACCAAGGAAGATTATTCCAACTTATTCCTGAAAGCTTATTCCAGGAATAAACCCATTTAGTGCAGTGCCAGGTGGGTGTTAAATCCACAGAACCAGATTACAACTAATGAGAAGTAAATCTGCACAACCTGTGTGGCACGGACACCAAACCTTCTGTGCCAGATGTAGGTCTCCAGACCTGTTTGTACCGCCCTGTGCTGTTGCTAATGTAGTGCAGACTCTTCGTGTTGCTTCCTTGCATATTCTCACGGCACACACTCCTTGGTTTTATTTTGGGTTTTGATATTTTTTTTTCTTAATCTCAGTCTAAAATGAGCGTTAAAGTCCATGTGTAATCCCCAACCGCTGGGCTGCCTGTGAGGACTCAACTCAAAAGATCTGTTGTATCACTCACAATATTCGTAGTCAAATAAGAAACACCAGCCTTCCAAACAAAGCTTGAACCCAGACAGACGGACACACGGAGCAGAAATCCACTTCAGCTGCAGTTGTGCCAGATGAAGGAATAACAGCCCCACTCCTACCCGTCCTCACCACCCTTCTCTCAGAGGTCATTGCACTCAGAACTGCTGGGAGAGCTGCTCCTGTGGATGTTCTCCCACCTGTTGTGGGTAAACATATCCCTGCCAGGCTGGAACAGATGGAACAGAAGGTGTTTGCTGCTCATCCTGAACTGGGTGAGGGAGAGCTCCCACGGGAGGAGCTTCTCCTGCATGAGGAAGCAGCTGTAGATGATCCCTTCAGGTGGCACAGCTGCGCTCAAAGGAGAGCGCATGTCCACAGCAATAGCAAGGAGTGGGGGAAAAGAAACCTAAAAGTTAACAACCTGGATGCAACAGCCCTTAATCTGTGCTCAATGTTTGCTTTTTGAACTAAGTTGTGTCAGTATCGAGTCTTTTAACTCCTTCTGTTATAGAAGGAGACAAAGCCCTCAGCTTACACACACAGCCTCAGACTCAAAATATTGCATTCCTAATAAGCTAGATACATGTGCATAAGGCCATTGATTCATAAGGAAAAGCCAGCATTTAAGAGTTGTAAGTAAAGCAATGTAATGCAGTAAGCTTGCCAATGCTTAAAAAAGAGAATGGGGTGGGGGGGAGGTAATAGGAGGTTGTAATCAATTCCTATCCACCATTACTTAAAGAAAACAAAAATCATGTGATGAGCCCATCAACAGTTTTAGACTTTTACATCTCTGATTTGAAAGATATTGTGAAAAAGTAATGCAGGTTCTCTGACAGTTCAGAGCCTTTCTAATCTATTCATAGATAATACCAGTGGAAAAAAGACAAAAGCCTTCAAACAATGATTTTTAATTCCAAAACAGGAAATAAAGACTTAAACATCATCAACAACTCACAAAACTCTGGAAAGGTTTGAAATACAGAGCCTCGCCACTGAAATCTGTCCCGCTATCATCCTATACACATGAGCACGCACATTCCTGCACTGGTTTGAGATGCAATGAGGGTTTTCTGTTGCTCCAAATTCACTGGCTCATGGTGAAGTTCTAAAATCTATCCAAGATAATGTTGCTCAAAGTGCTTTCTTTCTTTTTTTTTTTGAATTTTTATGATTTTCTTATGTAAGGACTCTGTGCCTTTGCAGTAGGAAGCCATCATAAATATATGTCGTGGTGCAGATGAAGAACTTTCCCAATTTCATTAACAAGTAGCAAGCTCTGTGCATATACCTCCCATACAGAATGTTTTAGAGATACGCCCTATTATGTCTCGTTAAGTCAACCTTGTATCATTATTTCATATTAGTGTATATGACAGAATTGGCATACCCAGAAAAGATGCATCAGAACCATTATGTGTCATCCAGGAAGATGAAAAAAAAGGAATTCCGTGTTTTGGAAACTAGGTTAAATATCATGTTCTCAGATATTTTGAGAAGAAAAGGTTATATTGGCACCAAAAGAATGTCTGTTGTTTTAAGGTTTAAGAAACACAGAAAAAAAAAAAAAAGGCCAACTTTGAAGTGCATATTTAAGTAGAAGAAGAAGACAGGGAAATGAAAATGAAATTCTGCTGCACAAAGAGAATGAAGCATAGCTTAAATGCCTTGCTTTAGCATATATAGCACCAAAAAAATGACAATTTTTTCCCCAAGGTATCTTATTGAAATAAGTCAAGATTTTGCAAAATACTTATTTCAGGTCCAACATTATTATCCTACACAATTACTAAGCACAACTTAAACACAAGTGAAAACAGTACTTGTTTTGGGCAGATCATATTATTTCCACAAAACCCCATAAATGCAGGGCCAGAAGAAAACTCAAAACACCTCCAGCCATCGTTGGTACTAAAAATAGATCAACTATATCTAGCCTATCCCTTAGGTGTGGTATGTTACCAAAAATGAGAAAGAAATATTTGCAAGATATTTAAGCTGATTGCCCCTTATTCTTCCTCCCCTAGCAACAGAAAACAATTGAGTGCCATTTTTACAAAGAAGAGGTGGTATTTTAGTCCATGTATGAGCTCCTGCAATTATGTGCCTTATGGGAGGTTCTTGGTTTTCGTCACCAAGTTTGTTCCTCACTTCCTACACATTTATCTTTGTGTGGTGGGTTGACATCTCTTGGACATCCATCGCCCACGGAGCCTGTGCCTCACTACCCTCCTCTGCAGGATGCAAGAGGAGAAAATAAGATGGAAAAAAGACCCTCATGGGTCAAGATAAAGTCAGTTTAATAAAGTGGAAGCAAATTAAAACAGAAGACTTTATTCTCTACTTCCCATCAGCAGGTGGTGTCTGGCCACTTCTCAGGAAGCAGAGCTTCAGGACTTGGAGTGGTTGCTCGGGAAGACAAATGACATAAATAACGAATGCCACTCTTTTCTCCTCCTTTTCCTCAGCTTTTATTGCTGAGCAGACACCCTATGGTATGCGACACCCCCTTGGTCTGTTTGGATCAGCTGTCCTGGCTGTGTCCCCTCCCGATTTCTTTTCCATCCCCAGCTTGCCAGTGAGCAGGAGAACGTTGGCGAGATGTCAGCAATAGCCATAATGCTGGTGTGCCACCAACACCTTCTGGATACCGATGCAAAGAACAGCGCTGCGAGGGCTGTTGAGGGAAAATTAACTCTGTCCTAGCCAAACACAAGACACTTGACAAAGAAAACAGCTTTCAAACCTAGTCATAAATGGAAATTCGAAAGGGCATTCCACGTAGAATGGCACTAGGGGGGAAATTCAGGACTCGAGACAGCTTCATGTGTAGGCTCCCTGAACTTGTAATTTTTATACCTGAACTTTGATTTTCTCTCCTTCTAACATTTGATCATGCTAGTGAAGATGCAGCTGTGGCTCAGACCTTGAACCATCTCCCAGGTGTGCCATTCCCACCAGGACTTTAGTTGTGGAGCTTCTGGCAGGTGGCTCCTGTTTAGGAGGAGGCGGTGGCTTAGGAATGGTCTGAGACACAGGAAGGTTTAACCCTTTTCACATCTTCCATGTGTTCAAACAGCACATTTGACTGTCTCCCATTGACCATTGCCGTGGAGGAAATAACGTTGCTGTGGGATAGAAAGGTAGACCTCAACATCAAAACCTCTTGCACTGTAAATCCTCACATCTCCATTGTATTTAACTGAGCAGCCAAAACGTACCCGTGCTGAGGATCAGGCTCCCCATCTCTAGATTACTGGATAATAATATCCTATCAAGGAGATATAAGAGGGAATCAGAAAAGCTCATCAAAATGTTCAGTGACATGGCAGCAGATTTATGAGAAAAAGATGTCATTATAAAGATGGAAAAAAAAAGTAAAGGTCACATTCATTAGGAATAAAGGAACATCTAAAGAAAGTACAGGAAATTACAGGTTTGCCAGCACTTCGGAGTTTTGTTGTTTAGAGAGAGGGAGGTTTTCCTAGCATAATTAATTAAAATTTACTCCTCTCTTTACTTTTACATTTTGAATCTTTTTATTATCATAGCAATATGTCTTCTACTGCTTCCTTAAGCATTAACAGCTGATTTATTTAATAAAACTGAGGACTGAGCATCACTGGAAATACTGTTTCCAATGGAATGCTCTCATGCTGTGATTGGTGAAGTGCTAAGTAATTTGCTTTTAATGCTAGCACATACCACTTAGCACTATATTTAACTGAATGATGAAAATCACTCATTTTTCATCCCCTTGCTTAACTGCTGCTCAGTGTAATCTATCTACTGTACTGTGAGCCTAGCGCCCAATATATTCAAATAGACCTTGCTCTCCAATCTACAACAAGCATTTTAATTTTTAATTCATAGTTATGTCTTTATCCTTTAATAGAACAGAACTACAGATGGGGAGTATGCTTTAGATAATAAGAGCACAGTAGGTACCCAGGGAAACTACACCGCTAAAAGGATTCTTTATTTACACTTTTCAGTAATGACTACATATATATAGCTACACGGGAGAAAATTGTTGTAAAGGAATGCTACATAGACAGGCAATTACTCTCCAACTATAACTGAGTATTATGGATGATGTTGCTGATAAGAGCACTTCAGAAAACAATTTCAAAGCCAATGCCACCCACTGTATATTGACCCAAAAACATGGGAAGTCATAGGATGCAAGTAATCAAAAGTAATAGGTAAGATGTTACATTTTCTGGGGAGAAAAATTAGTAAGTTAAACTTACTTAATATTTAAGCATATTTTAAATTCAGCTTTCACGAATATGTAGCATACAGACTTCTACATCACAGATCAGATGAAAGTCAGTGTAGAAAATAAAAGTGGCCAAGCAAACCCTTCATGCTGAGCAAGGTCTCAGGACCACGTTTGTCAAAACATCAGCACAGTCCTCCCAGAACTGAAGATATGGTGATTCCACACGTTAAGACAGTCTTGCCATCAGACTAAATACCAACACTGAAGTCAAAATCTCACAGAACCAGACTGGCATATCGTAACTCAGTGGTGGGAAACCCAGGGTATAATATTGCTCAAAGGGATTTTTACCATTATAGTCAGTCATGTTGAAAGACAAAACTGAGGCCAAGAAGGTGCACGGAGTATAATGCTGCCCACAACATGCTGTCTTCTTGGTACTGTCACCCAGAAACTGCAACAGGTTACAGATCACCACCTGAACTCACACCCGAGGACAGTCATGTGTGCAAGCAATCCCATCAGCCTCCACCACCACAGTGTGTATGTCATTAATTATTGCAGGGTAATTGACATTATTCCAGATTCTGGGGTAATTGGTGAAAAGAGCAACTCTGCTCAGGTAGAAAAAAAATCCACAAAAAAATTCCAGAACCAGATGATTTCTCTTCAGTTCATTTCTGGTTCAAAGTTATAGACAACAGTTTTAAGTGTCAACAGGCAAAGCAAACATTAAAAAGGCAATTTTATTCCTGTTATGACAGAGAGAAGTCATCCAAGTAATATCTGATGCAATAGGAGCCACAAAAATCACATCACTTCTTGTAAATATTCAGAAGATTTAAACACCATATCTGTCTGAGTGTAGCTTAGAAAATAACCACACACATTTGCACAGAAATAAATGGGGGGGGGGAAAAAAACCACAACAAAACCAAACCAAAATAACCAACAACAACAAAAATTGGAAACCACATTGTTATCTTGCAAACCCAAGGAAAAACTCTTCTCAAGAGTGACATTTAAACATACGGGTTACTACTTAATATCTTTTAATGATTATTGAGGGGCATGAGAATCATAGATTTAACTAACAAAATTAATCAGTAACAATATATTGGGTAAAATCTTGAAAAGGTAAATGCAACAGAAAAACTTTTACCGTACCAGTGTAAGAAAAAGGACAACAGAAAATCATACGTGCTAGAAAAATGTCACTGATTACTATGTTAATAGATTACAGTATTCTACAGAAATTGTCCAAAATAGCAGTCAGGTGAGATTCTTCCCTTTTCCAACTGCATTTTCAGGACGAAAAGGATCCTACCACAGGGAAAACTAGAAGTCAGGGAACTGGCAGTCTGCCCTATATTTCTGCATTTGCCTCTGATTTCCGTGGTCTTGCACAAATGATTTCACCTTTCTCGCCTGTGTCCCCCTTTCCACCTTCTTCTTCTCATAGTTCTTGCTTTTGGGGCATGGATTTAATTTCTGATGCATTTGTATGAAGCTAAATAACACGGGCAGTGACTGGTTCGAACCAATGAGCAATACCTTAATACTACTAAGTATGAGGATTACCTCCAGGTTGCTTGAAGCTGCTGTAGCTCCCAGAGAAGGAGGTATGACCACCATGAACTCTTCAGAAAAACAGTCTCTGGGATTTTGTAAATTGTGCAGCCTGGTGGGACTTAGCTACAGAACTGGTGGATGAAGCCATCATTGTTCCTCTTCTGGGCATTTTTGCAGTCTCGCAATTACAATTACGTTGTGCTTTGAGCAATTACTGAAAACACTGTCAATGTTTTAGTCACGAAACTTGAAAGACAAACCAGCAGCATTTCCCCCCCCGCAGCTAGCAGGTACAAGCAAAACTGAAAAATCAGGAACAAGCAAACCTGAGAAATCTAGGAGTGTCCCACAATTTGGAAGGGAAAAAAAAAAGTCATATGAAATAATTATGTTTGCACGATCCAATCTGTGATCTGGTCCCATGAGCTCACCACGCTGCAAAGCTTTTTGAAGCCACAGAAGAGCAACAAATGGAGCATTTGCAGGACGGCACTGTAGGCACAGAGACGTGGTCATCAGAAATGCAAATCCTATCAGACAATAACCATACCATGGGTGTGGATCAGGATGCAAACAGCTTCATGGAATATGCATTACTGCAGGAACTAGCTCTTGTCAGAGACAAGTGGATTTCCTGAAGATTAGAAAAAAGAATACAGAGAAATTCATCGTGTAAATACACCAGTGACAGAGTACGACCTCCCTCCCCCAACAAGAGGGATTCAGGAGCAAGAGTCCATGCACTAAATTTATCAGGTTTTCCCTAAAAAGCTATGTCTTGTGTGCTCACATGTTTTCCAAGGTTTCTGTGTTAGCAGACGAGATTACTGTGGATTTAAAAGTAACACAAAGTGCTTTTAATGAACTTTACTCCTCAAAAGGCATTGGGAAGCTGGCCCTGGCAGGACTCAGCTGAGTGCAGGAATCTGGTGGGGTCAGATCCGGTACTGTGGCCCTGGATAAGGGGCAAGAGGAAGCTGATACCTCACAACAACAGGGATGTCTAAGGATACCCAATGCATTCTGTAATTCCCTGTCACCAAATGCCCTGATACCACCTTTAGTCAGGAGCAACTTGGATGAGCAATTGGACATCCATGGGCTTGTTCCACTCTGCATGTACCTCTCTGGGCACTGGGAGGGCTCCAGTGGCTCTCAGCACACAGTGGAAAACAGAATGCAAGTCTGGGAGATTGGCACTTTCCCACTCAGACCAGTACATGTGGATGCACACCTAATTATATACAAAATAGCTGATTTAAGCCTGTCCCCAGAGTTCTTTAAACGCTGCCCCTGGCTCAGGATAGGTTGGTGTGGATTGCGTTACTCTATTGAGTTTCTGAACAGACAGAGTGACAGGGCTTGGTCAAAGGGCAGCTCTTCAGCATTCAGGACTCTTGGAACAGCTGATGAAACTCCCCAAGGATGAAGACACACTGGAAAACAGCACTGTGAAATTTCAGCTCTAACTGATTGCACCTTATTCTTCCCAAGAGAAACGATGTTTTCAAATTGTTTTCCTCCAGCCCTCCCATCATTTTATGCTTAGGTATCAGTATTGTTTTTCAGCCAGGTACAGAAACTGCTTATAATACCTTTCCACCTTGCCGTGCTCTTTTTCCTCTCCCTCAGCTTGACACACGCAGAGGTTCCCAGCACACTGCCCATCTCACTTATGGGCTCCTGGGCCGTGCTCGTTTCATTACACAAAAGACTTTCTTCGCCAACATCACCAAATGCCTGAAAAAACAGAACAGGCAAAACCAACACATTGTTATGGCATCATTCAGTGAAATATCAGAGGGAGCACAGATGACTTTGACCGCCCTTCTCCACCCCTGTCTTCTTGCTTTCAAAATATCACAGCTTAGAAGCTCCTCTGTGTGTGTGTAATGTTGTTCTGTCATACTAATAACCCAGCTTTGCAGCAGCTTACAGTTGGGCTTTCATGGTTCAGTTCCACTCCTGGGCTTATAACAATTTTTCTAACAGTTCTGCCAAAACATTATAAAGTAAAACTTACTGGAAGTGTATTCACTAATACAGATAGAGCAGTGAGATTAACAATTTAAACACATGTGAAATGTGAATTTGCCTAATTTTTCTCACTCTAAATGCTTTCATGAAACAGTGGAATGGGGATTTTTACGCCCGTTGCTTTTAATAACTTTTTCTTGTGATGTTCTTGACACATGGAGAAGATTTGAGTGAATAAAGAATAGACCCTCAAAGAAGAAAATCATGGCCATGAGGAGATGGTGTTATAGGACTGGAAACTGGTTATAAAGCCACGAGTGCATCAGACTCAGCTCAGTTCATTAGTAGTTACCACATCACACGTCAGACCCTCAGCTTGTGTCATGTGGGTGGCATTTTGCACAAGAGTGCCCTGGCTCTGATTGTTTTCATATTTGGAAGTGCCCATATAAGAGAAACTTTGCTCAGATGAATGGGAGAAGGAATCAAATTTCAGACACTCAGAAGTAATTGAGTCTCAGCTCTATCTAGATGCTGTTACTCAAATGTTAACATGAAAAAAAGCAGGTTTTCTCCAGTATTACAGTAATGTTTTAAATTTTTCTGTTCTCAACCTGTTTTAGCACAGCTGTAATAAATTATACGAACACTGGTATATGGACCGGAATAATATCTAATTTCTGTTGTATGTTTTTTCTGTATTGTTAAAATCTGTCTGTTGATGCATCTTACAATCTTTGTTGTACTTCTGGGTTTGATACATTGTGAAGCTAGAAAGTGCTGGAACAGAGGGATACAGGTAATGCAGAGAACATTCCCCACCTCACATGAAAACCCGTGTCTAAATGTTGGAGTGGTCTGGTGCATCCTACATGTCAGGCAACAGTTTTTGAACCATGCTGCTCTTTCTTCTCAGCTAGATACCACTTACACAGAACAGCTACTACTTTATTTCCTATTTTAGACTTTTAAACTAAGAGATAGTCCAGTTTTAGGTTGTCCAAAGTGGTTTCTCTCATGACATAAACAATCTTCAGGGCAGGTCAAAAAAGAGGTGCAAAATCAAGGCAAGGCCTCACAGCAACACTTTTGCATTATATAAAGTCAAGAAGACAAAAGACAAAAAGGGGACCTATAGCATCAGCGAGCTAGAATAAACAGAAGTGTTTTTCCAATTGCAATAGTCTGAGAGAAAAATGTGGAAGTATCATCAGGCTATACCTGGAGGTCTAATCCTAATTCCTCAGAAGTTGTAACACTGATTTCATTTCATAGAATTATTAAGGTTGGAAAAGACATTTAAGATTGTTGAGTACAGCCATAAACCTAACTCTGCCAAGTCCACACCAAACCATGTCCCTGAGTGTCACATCTCCATGTCTTTTAAAGGCCTCCAGAGATGATGACTCAATCGTTTCCCTGGGCAGTCTGTTTCAGTGCTTGACAACCCTTTCAGGTTGTCATATCCAAACTAAACCTACCCTGGTGCAACATGAGGCCATTTCCTCTTGTCCTATCACTTGTTGCCTGGGAGAAGAGACTGACCCCCACCTGGTTACACCCTCCCTTCTGGTGGTTGTAGAGAGTGATAAAGGTCTCTCCTGAGCATCCTTTTCTCCAGGCTAAACAACTCCAGCTCCCTCAGCTGCACCTCGTAGTTCTTGTTTCTTTGCCGAAAAAGAGGACATGGGATATTTAGCTTTGCCTTTGGTGTTAGTTAACACTTACCAAGAGCTCTTTCAAATCTGGTCATTCACATACCCAGCATGAATGACTGAAGCAACAAGAACCCTTTGCCACAATTAAGGTGCTATCATTTACTTGTGTACTTTAAATCGAAGCTCGTATAGGTATGTCAGATTTTTAGACTTGATCAGATGCTGTACAAGAGTTACGTTCTTAAATTAAAGTCCAAGTTGTTGTTGCTGAGAGTGACTTAATAGCAGTAACCTTATGGTTAATCAACCGTGTAGTAAAGTTTGCGTGCACTTACTGCAGTGTAATTATAAAGTGAGCAAAAATATAATTGATGCATTTTGTCAATCTGTGTAGCTGCAAGGTACTTTTTCAAAGGTTATTTTTTTATTCGGATAAAATAAGTTAATGCTGTTTTGGCAATTATGCTTTGACTTCAGAGATTTTACTGCTGATTCATGTAAAACTATGTGATAGATGAATAAAGATTATAAGCATTTAAAAGTACAAAATACCTTCTGCAACAATCAGTGGCTCTGCCCTTGCAGCATAAAATCATTCTGAAAATCACTGAAAATACAGCAAATCTCTGTGCTTAAAGTAGTTTGAACCTGAAGGAGATTTTTTATTACAAAATAGCACTTTTAAAGTACCTCTTAATTATCAACACTGCTGTTTGTTACACAGTACAACTACAGTGCTACGACAGCATTTTTCCCGTGAGCATTGGCTCAGACTGAATGGATGCGCTTGAATTTGTTTCCATCCCTTCTGTGAACAGGAGACAGCTTCAAGTCTTTGGCCCCCGCAGGAAAAGTAATGAAAACATCCATGAAAATAATATCTTTTTGTAGGTGTCGGTTAGGTATGCAATCCTATGCTCCTCGTCCCATATTCTCTGCCAGTAATAAAGAACCAGCATGATTTAAAATTGTGACTTCCTATACAGAACAAAAGGCTATAAAAGCTGTAGTTCTGGTATTACAGTAACTTTTTTGGTTACCTATTTCAGGACGGGGCTCATATGTCACATGTGACATAAGCTGGATCAATTCAAGAAGAAAGCACACGAGCGCAAGATTTCTCCAGGAAATCTCTTTTTCTTGTTCTCATCTTTGCAATGGGATCAAAAGCACTGCCCTGGACAACTAATTTCTTTCTTAAACTGCTTATCTTTAATCGAATTATAGCATTAAAGGGGAAATACATATTGGTAACAATAACTTAAACCAGTCTGGTTTACTTCTTATTTGCAGTGGATCTAGCTATGACACCCAACAAAAGGGTGGTAAATTTTCAGGCTGTCCGTGGGAGTATCCCCCCAGCTGATTTTTGCCACGTTTGATTCCCAACTGAACCCTCAGGCGTGTCGAGGGGGATCATCCTCCTGCTGACTATTATTCCTTTCCTATGGGACAAGATGAAACCCCAGAATTAGGCAGGTGGCACATGGTGAAGCCTATTCAGCCCAGGAGCACGTACACACCTTGCGTGCACTGACGTGGGCGGAATCGCTTTTGTGAAGGGTAAATCTTTGCTGTTAATCCCCTATTTTTACGGGAAACAAACTCGTAAACTGGCTGTGTCTGTGGATAACCTGACATCATTCCCTTTGCCCAGCCTCTCCTCACCCAACTCACCACGGCTGACCCAGCTCATGGAAAATCTGGAGCTTGTGCTGTTCGCTCCGTGGGGCGTGGTGAGATGACAACAATCTTTGATGACGGTGAAGGTCATTGGGTAGTGTATCAACCTCCCTCTTTTTCTTCTCCATAAAACTTTAGCGACCTCTGGAATGAGACTCTTTATGGAAACAGCACGGGTTGTTTCTTTCAGTTCTGGGCCCCTCAGTTCAAGAAAGATATTGAGGTGCTGGAGCAGGTCCAGAGAAGAGCAACAAGGCTGGTGAAGGGACTGGAACACAAGTCCTATGAGGAGAGCCTGAGGGAGCTGGGGGTCTTTAGTCTGAAGAAGAGGAGGCTTAGAGGTGACCTCATCACTCTCTATAACTCCCTGAAGGGAGGTTATAGCCAGGTTGGTCTCTTCTCCCAGGCAGGCAGCAATAGGACAAGGGGGCACGGGCTTCAGCTCTGCCAGGGGAAATTTAAGTTGGATATTAGAAAAAAATTCTTTACAGAGAGAGTAATCAGGCATCGGAATGGCCTGCCCAGAGAGGTGGTAGATTCTCTGTCCCTGGAGGTTTTTAAACTGAGGTTGGACGTGGCACTGAGTGCCATGATCTAGTAAACTGACTGGAGTTGGACCAAGGGTTGGACTTAATGATCTCGGAGGTCTTTTCCAACCCAATCAATTCTATGATTCTATGACTTGCAGTGAACTTGGCCAATTTATTCTCTCAATGAAATTAGAGCCAGGAAAAGCTGCGCTCACGTACATGCCTAGACTGCGTCGGCGTCAACGGCACGGCTTGTGCACATACAGGAAAAAAATAGGGCCTAATATTCATATCAACACTGTGTATAAAGAAAAGAATTTGCAGAATTAAGAATAAAACATGAGGCAATTTGTTGATTTGCCCAGGGAATACATGGGAGCGACAAATGTGTAGATTATTCTAAGGTTGTTTTTTAGTGTCATTATCAGATCCAAGAACTGTATATAAAAGCATGCGGTCCCTCACATGCTAAAAGTATAGTTTGCTCAAACAGTTCTAAAATATTCAGTATTCTTAAGATTAAATATCTGAATATTGCTTCTGAAGGAACAGCTGTCAGCTTAAATCTAAAGTCTAGTTTGTTTACTGGCTGTATTTTATATCTGTTAGAAAATGACACCAAATGGCAATAAAATTGTTGTAAGTATTCTACTGGGGAATATAAATGCCCTTTGGTTACAGTGTACATATCTTTATACATAATTCCAGTATATTTTCCCTAGAATGATGTTAAATATGTAAAAAGCCTTTTCTCATAAAGGTAAAAATGCTAGATGTTTCCAAGCTGTAATTTAGCATTAGTGTCAAGATTGCTTCAGAAAATAAGCTATGGTTACTGTTTCATTCTTTTTAAGTGTCACTCAGCATAGCATATCTGATCTTGTATTCAAAATAAACTTATATGATTTTATTCACTTTTCCAGAAGTGCAAGAGGGTTTAGACATAATTTATAGCATATGGATTGATGTAAATAGCTTAAACTAAGTAATTGGCTAGTCACCTACTCTGTCTTATCCTATTACTGCTAGGTACTTTTCAAGTAATTAGGGAAAACAGATCTCTTTTACGCAGTAAGTTTAAATTGGATGAATCCTTGACATTTGTGAAGGCTTATTTGATAGATAAAATCATACTATACAAAAACTTTCTCTACGATGCTGAGGTTTACTAGGCCTATAACGGGAAACTGATTTTTTGTTGAGTTAAAGTGACTTATCTTTGTCCTTTTAATAAGAAATCAACTCCAGTCAGCAAAAGTCAAGATAAAAATCACCAAGTTGGTGTTATCACCATGTAGGCAGCAAACACAAACCACTGTCATTAACTTTTCTGTGCACGGATTTCAAATATTTTTAAAATGCTAAAATTCAATAATTTCCTGTATATTAAAATAACATCAGATTAATGAATACAGAAAAGCATGAAAAATGATTTATTTTGGGAAGGTCATTCCTTGGTTAGCCAACACTTAAACTGAATTACTATAAAGGAGAAATATATTATAGGTAAAAAGGAAAATGGTTTTTACTGCATGTGAATTCTATGAGTTTTACAATGCTTATGACAAAAGGATTACACCTACAAGCTTAACCTCTATAATTTTTATGCTGCACATTAAAAAAAAAAAAATCTTTGTATTTAACATTTCTAGAGCAATTTATACATGTCACCTTGTACTCAATGTTCCTTTTAAAACAGTTTTGCCTCATCCTTATGAAACCTATAAAACTACTTTTCCTACTGGACATGAAATTTCTAGTTATACCAGGAAAACTGGACCTCTAATGGGAACACCATGCTTAAAGATATAAGTAGCTTAAAGAAATTATTGCATACAGACACATTATTCCTAGCTAGTGTACTTGTACACACAGTACTTACAAACAGGGGGAAGAGGGAAAAAGGAAATTATTATTAAAATGAGTGTTTTGTTTTGGCTCTTTGGATAAAATTGAGTTCACACTGAATTGCTTTGCTGAATTAGAGAAAATCTTGCTTTCACTGAAATACAGAAGAGCAGGATGAGGTTGTAAATATAAAGTGAATTCCTTATGAGCATCCAAGGACTTCACGGCAAGATTATGCAAAATTCCTCTTATGCCTGTCAAACAATATCTGCAGATACAGAAACAAATCTGAGGTTGAAGCCACCAAGAGTTGAGCACATGAATTTGAGAGGGAATTTGTCCTGGTGTTTACAATACTGTTCTCATGTTAGCGTGTTTGGCATGAGATAATAAGAGGAAACTTCTGACCATATAAGCTGTAAGTATCCAGAAAAATCATTCCATTGAATCCCTGGGAGCTAAATATCTAAACTAGACTAGGGCTAGGTAAACTAAACTACCTGAGTCTTTAGAATTATCTCTAAGTATTCAAACTGAATATTTATACACAACAAGTTGTTAACAGAGGCAGCAGATTGAACAGATTATCCCAAGAAACTCAGGCAGCCTTTCATCTCCAACACCCTAAAAAGCCCTACATAAGGTTGCAATGCAACCCCTCAGCTCCAAAATGATCTTCTAACCCCACTCAAGTACCACTGCTTGTCTTGCTGTAGCAGAGGCAAAAAAAGCCTCTTTCTTGATGAGTGACAACAGCAGCAAGTGGTGAAGCTCAGGTGTATTTTACCCCATGGCAGGAACCATGTCACTAGTCAGTATGTACTTTTAAAGTTCATTAAATAGTCCTAATTTGGAACTGAAGTAGAAAGCTCTGACCTGTAAAACACACAAATGTATAATTACATCTCTTATCAGCTAAATGTAAGATCTGTATATAGGTTTTACTGCAATTATTACTTAAGCACGTTTCTTATGTGTAATTGTATTCAGTTCTACAAGTTAAAATGCTGAAAAGCACACACTGATCTCCTAAATTAGACATGCAGCTTTCAAGATGATCACATAAGACTCAGCCATGTGAATTCTAGGGATAGGTTATGTTGTGATCCGGTGTGGGAAACTGTCCAGAAGTGGCATGAGCCATCTGCATTGCGCAGTGCTCACTTTGGGGATGCTGGAAGCTTCTCGAAAGCTCACCTGGGAAAGCAAACCTACATTTTATGGAAATGCGTTTTTCCTCTCTCAGAAACAGAGAAGGGATCAATGAACTGAGGCGGTGCACTGGGATAAGATTGCCTGGGGTGTTCAAAGACCCTCCTTCTACAGCCTTGTGGAAGTTGAATGGAACCTCATGACTAAAAAGCTGGGAAAAACCATTCTGCAAAGAGCTACGTTTGAAACAGGCAGAAAGTAGGAACTGGTCTGCGTTGTTGACCTCAACCGGGCAAAAAGTGTTTTAGAAACAGCCCAGGCAATTATTTGTATGTGGAGCTTCTTCAACAAACTTAGGCATGGACCTGGATTTGCCGGTTTCTCTGTTCCAGTAATTAAATTCTACTTCATGTAAGCCACGTGCCTTCTCTTGTTTTCTTTGACCAGCTCGAAGACTCTGGTGTCTTCACTCTGGTGAATCACAAGTTCCCCGGGCAGAAAATTATGTTTGGATTCCTTGAGGACAGTTTCCTTTAAATTAAATTTTCTTTTAAAGGCCAAGTAGGGCAAAGACATTAAGAATAAAATCTTTAATGAAGAAAACAGCCTCGAAACATTAACCAAAGGGGCAGAAGCGATGTTTGGCTCATGCTGGAAAGATGTACTTGAACCTTCACCTGAGAAGTGTGCAGTTGAATATGTTGTGCTTCATCGTTTCTGCCAGTTTTGGTTAACAGGCCCCCATTATGATGTTCCCACTTCTTTTCTGGGTACGTAAAGCGATATTCTTTCACTCTACTTTCTCTTAAATGCCAATGGTTTTTTTAATAGTCTCTCAACACAAGACCAAAGGCAAAAAGGAAACGCAATTCCTCAAAGCACTTAGAATAAAAATGAAAACAATGAACAAAACGCAGCCTATGAAACAAGTAATGGGAGATACTTCTCTTTAATGCCGCCCTGTATTATATTTTAGTGCACAAGCTGCTAAAAATCTGACAACATCCAGGATTCAATCTAAAACATGCAAGATGCTAGTAAGCAATCTCAGTGTGACTTAGCTCCGAGTATCTGAGGATAAACCAAGTGAATGACCATGCTTGTAGTACTAACTGTCTAATAATTGTGCACAGCACTTAATTTGTGTATTTATATATAATGATGCCTGTCCAGAATGACCCTACGTGGTTCCAAGCGATACATATTTATAAATAATCTCTCTGTGTGTGGTTTCAATGTATATCTTAACATAATTGCCTTTAAATGGCTCTATAAACAATCCCAAATTGCTACTTTGCGCTGCAAAACTTTAACTCATTGACTTCACTGTTTCCGAGCGAGGTTTTCCTATGGAAGGTATCAGTGTGTATTTTGGGAAGGGTCAGGCAGACTTATTTTCCCGTTTTGACGCTGACCTGCTTCTGAAGAGCACCACTTTGCCTTCAAAATCTGAGAAGATTGGACCTACCTCAACGATCGCCCCATCGGGTAGGCGGAGGAAGCGCCTGTAGAGCTCCTGGAAGCCGCTGAGGTGAACGGTGTAGACAGAGATGTGAACAGTGGTGCTGCCTTTCCAGCTGGCCGCGGAGCCGGGGATCTCACCCTGGGGCTGGAGGTCACAGCTGGAGACACCAGGCTGGCTGGCATGGTCCTTCCAGACGTAATCAGACACTGCCACCTAGTGAGACAGAGGGTCTGTCCCCCCCCCCCCAGACACACACACACACACACACACACACGCACAGTTCCCCCACCCCCCACCAAAGGAACATATTTAATTAACTTCTGGGAAGAGCTGAACCGATTTAAAATGATTTTACAATAAATCTGCAAAGCCTGTGCCATATGCGGTGCTTGCACGCAGCTCTCTACTACATATTTTTTTATGACATAGATCTAAATAGAGGAGATAGACAAATCCCTAGTGTATATTCTATAAAGTTAATTCTGCACAGATGAAGCTGTAATTGACTCCCGTATTAACCAAAAGTAGGGAGATCAAGCAGGGTAGGTTAAACAATAAAATTCAATGCTGATTAAAAAAAGAAAGCTTCCCAAGAATTTCGTGAACGAGTATTTGTATTTCTCTCTCTTTGCGTCTGTACCCACAAGCACTTTTTAGTCTCTGATCTCTGTGCAGTATAAAAATAACCTTGTGCTGCTAACAGAATTGCAGATGAGGCAGAGTAAATAAGGTGTATTTTAGTGCGTTGTGTAAAGCTAGTTTATTGACACAGTTACCTAGTTTCCCAGTTTGCTCTAAACATATTTGCTTTGGTAGGTTTTTTGCCCTCCCTGCATCAGTCAGAATTTCCATTTAGCCTTTTTCGTGTTAATTATTTACACAGGCAGAACAGAATTCAATAGTTCAGATGGAATATAACACATGGCTTAAGCACCCTTTATCTTTAACTAGAACAGGCAATGAGAAGCATTTTTTTTATACTCCCCTTGAAGTGCAAGCTTTTTAACCCTCCACTTTTGCAAGACCTTTGCGTCACTCATTTTCTCCCAGGAGATGCTACTCCTGTTAACAGAAGGAAGGGGTTGGTGACATTGGTACCTCCTTACAATACACTGGTATGCTCTTCCCATGCACTTCTACTTAATGTAGAGGAAATACCTCTTTTGCTGGCCTAGCACGTGCCCTTTTTTTTTTTTTTTTCCTTCAAGAAAATGTATTACACTGCCTGAAAACACTGCAATTTCACCACGCAGGTAGGTAAAGAAAAAGTCCAATTTAAGACAGGTACATCCAAAGCGTCTTTTGCATAGCTTGGCTTTTACTTTTTGCTGAAATGAAGAGCTCAGATTCCTACAAGAGACCTCAAAAATCACCAGATACAAATATTGGGAAAAGTTAGATTTAGTTCATTTTGCTTGTGTTCCAGTTCAAGTTTCCTTTGCTGTTCTTACGCATTACGAGGAATCCCGTAACTGGCACAGTGTGTCAATGCCACAGCCCTGACGTGCATGCTGCTATTCTCAGCAACTGCCTGAGGAGAGGATTTGTTTGAGGTGAATTAGGAAAGCAAGAGCACCTGTAGGAAATTATCTCCAACCCTTTTCCAGGAACAACGGTACAATAGGATACTTTCTGCCTTCATTTGCATCAGTTCTAATCAAATTTGTTAAATTTTAAAATGAGGAAAGGTCATCTGAAATTTAATGTAGAATAAGCACAGTCTGGGTTTCCCACACCAGCATCTCTGGGGTTAAAAGGTTTTCACTCAGGACAACTTGTTGGGAACATGTGGCAGCTTTATGGAGAGGACAAGCCCTGCATTTTTTCTGTCTACCATATAAGCATGTTTTACATGCCTGCCATACTCAGTGCTCCTTAAGCGTTAAGGTGACCAATGCTTTCATGAAAGCTGGAAAGCAGCTTCCCTTGGTTGGCTGGAGCATGGACAAGTAGCTCCAAGAGATGTCACACCACAGCTTGTGAAATGGGAACAAAGGCCCTGCCATGGTTACCCTCTTCTCTCCTCCCAGTCTCTCAACACCAAGAGCTCAGACATGTCTAAATCAAGAGCATCAAGCCCTTCCCAGCTTTGTGTCTCCTCTCTGATTTATGGCTTCAGGAAGGAGAAATGCCTGGGACATCCAGCTCAGAAACTCAGTATTCAGCAAACACAGCAAATAGGATGATGTCTGTCATGCTCCTCCTGTTTTGCTAGATGCATTTTCCCCTGTGCTGCTAACTTCCTTTCTGCCAAGTGTTTTTCCTCCCTCCTCAACCAGTCCCACATCTCCCCCTGCCTTTTTTCTGACTTTCATCTTATCCCACTTTCATTGAATCTGCTTGTTCTCTCTTGTGTTTGCCCCTACCAAGTTGTAAGAGGCTTCTCTGCCGTGTGTTTTGCAAGCTGTGGATCGTTCCCTGTGATCTCTGCACCCTTCTTTGCATCCCTGTTTTGCCTGTTTGAGCTGTAAGCTCCGGGGACCTCAGACCACCTTCCCACAAATAAATTACCACCTTTATTTTCAATCCGTGTCAGAGTGGAGAGTAATTTACAGCCTACAATTACTGTGCAGGAAGCCAAAGCCATGTCACTCAAAACTTTGCTCTTGAGCAAAATGCCACCATGCCAGGGCAAAGACCTCTTTTGGAAGTTCCTGGCACTGGGTGCCATCCCTGTGGTGCTGTAATATGTATGGCACCAGGTATGGCATCACAAGTCTCTGCCTTGCCACCTCCCAAAAAGCAGACAGTTCCGCAGGGATTACACAAACCTACTGGACCTGTTGTCACATTTCAAGTTCTGGTGAACTCCCTCTGAGGACATTTAAATAAGCAACCAAGAGAACCTGGTGATATTGATCAGCATATCCTCCCTTCCCCAAAAGCACCGATTGATCATCAGACAACAGAGGGGGAAAAAAGCACCCCCAAAACTGATGGTGCTGTGCCGAGGTGCATAGCCTTAGTCCAGGGTAGGCACAACTAGAAAGGAAGGAAACAAGATGCTTGGCTGGAGCATCACTCATTGACCCTTCCTCAAAACCATCTGGTAGTGTGAGTTTGCCTGAAGGCAGACCCTGAAATACATGGTGGGATATGAGAGTCAAAAACCAACAGCAAGAAAGGAAAGCGCAGCGCTGGGTATGGATGTGGATTTGGAGACCCCAGCTCAGAAGGACCCTTCAATCACCTCCTCGCTAGAACCATCTGAAAGTACTTGGCAGCCAGATGTCCACTGCCTTGAAACTTTCAAAACACATTTCTGTGAAGTGATAGGTCGCTAGAGAGCTGCCGTGGCCTACATAACCTGAAGTAAGCTCCGAAAGTAAACTCTACTGTCATCTGAAATTTCTATCATTAAGTTAATCAAAAATGTCCATTCATTTCTACCGGAATACAATATGAGTTAATAAATCCGCTGAGACAGGCTAGTCAAGAGACTGTGCATATAGGACATGTCAGAGAAACTGAAGTTAGAGATGATCTAGATTCACAAGGGCTGACAAGAAACCACAAAATGCCAGAGCAGTGTACAGTAATCCTTAAATGAAATTCATCTTTCAGCAGGAAAACACATTAAGGATGGTAATTCAATGATAAAAGAGGCAGGCCAGAACAGGTTCAAATGCTGAATATTTCACGACATAACTTAATTAAAGCGGGAATGCGAGGCTGTTAATCGCTTTATAATAGTTCAGCTTGAAATGAGGTCTGATGTGAATGCCCTTCTAGTTTATTTGTTTATATTATTATAATCACAAAATGTTATGTCGACCTAATGCAAAGGTACAGTTTTCATTGGCCTTTATTATGTTGGCTTTTTTTTTCTCCTTTTGGCTGCCCTATCTTTGTGCGAGAATGCGAAGGGAAGAACTGGGAGAAAGGGTCATAAATTTAGGTCAGATCAGATGATTCAGTAAGTCTCATGTGGTTTTAAGTCTTATTAATAATTTTAATACATTCTTCCTTGACAACAATGATTTCAATCACTGATCCTTTAACGTACGCTGTGACGTAAAAATACACAGGTTTTTAAAAGAATGGAACACGCTTCTCATACAAAGAAGGTAAATTATGTCAACCCTTTGAAAATTACAGTACATGACCTAGAACAAAAGACAAAAATACATTTGTAAGTAAAAATGCAAATGTACTTTGTTGTATAACTATATCATGTCATGCCAAGTGTAAAGAAATATGTTATTGAAGCAGAACACAATAACATTTTAAACACAAATACATTAATAAATGTATATTTATAAATATATTACGCACTTGAGGCACAGCCAATTATTATTAATATTTTCAAGGTCAGGGTGCAGAAAACACCATGATAATGCGTAAAAGGTACTATGACCTTTTCTATTGTTCAATAGCTTTTTTGAAAGAAGAAAGGAAAAAACATTTCCTCAAGTTTTCTGAGCTTGAGTTGGAATGAGAAGATGACTGACTTTTAGTGTCTTAAAGAGAGGCATCAGCATAAAAATGTTCTTTTTAAAAAGTTGAGAAATATACATATGTCCAAACGATTATTATTAATACTGATTCTTAACTGCTTGTAGTATTATTATTGGCAATGTCATGGGAATCAATTCCAGCTTCATGCTTTTCAAAATATATAAAAGAATTGTTTGAAAACAGCATTCAGAGAAAATGCACAAAATGAGCAATACAGACCATATCAACCAGTTGAGAATGGGTGGAACAGAGAGCTGGTCATGACAAATAATTAGCAAAAGTTACAAACTGTTAACTTTAGGCAAGCGGGCAAAAGTGTTGAAATTTTAGAAAAAAAGAAAAAAAATACATCAAAAGTCATGCGTGATGTATTTACTTCAAGGAACTTTCATAAACATGGTAAGTGCATTTTCTGTGGTGAGAGTTGTAAATATGGGAATTAATGTCCTGGAGGCAATCTTTGTTAAACCAGTGTAGCACTACAATTAAAAAAACAAAAACAAACCCAAAAGCCAGTTAGTTCTAACCTCTAAGGGAAGCACAGAACTCCTTAAGCATTTCAAACCCCATCCCTGACCCTCTCATGCTAAAAACCTTGCCAGCAACTGCAGGAAAAGAAGAATTTACATGGAAATGTCTGAGAACACCCTTTCTGCCCGTGTCAAAGGCACCTTGGTGGTGTGCCCTGCAGGTCTGGGTGAGGCTATCACGGAACCTCATGCAGAATTAGCTGTGTCAGTGGGGAAGGTTTCCAAGCCACTGTAGGAAGGACGGGCCACTCCACAAGGCACGAAAACAAATTCGCTTTGAATAAATAATGAAACTGGAGAAACGTCAAGCCAAGGCACCAGCAAGGAAAGCCTATTAGGACTGCCAAAGACCTTACCATGATGAGAACTTCATGACCATATGCTCCTCATTTAATCCTTACATACATGAAGTATTTACACAAACTTATACATATATAGCATCCTCTGGTGGAGTGATGTGCTCTCATGCCTGGGGAAACACTGAAGTATGAAAATGTCTTAGTTCAGCAAAGACCTTTGGTGGGTTGTTGGCAGAGGACCCATTCCAGGCACGCATGACACAACAGCCAGACTCCTCCAGAGCCGGATCGGCAGCAAACACCTTCAAACCAGCACGATACCCCCACCTACGACTGCCCGTAGTAACTCTGCAGATGGATAACTTGTTCCTAAATTGTTCTATTTATGAACAGAATGGACCAGCATAATGGACCGGCAGCACCCGAGAATAGTTTATTTCAGTCGAATTATGGGCGCCTGAAGCATTGTTGGTACAATCTTCCCTGATCTATTTAATAAACTGACTGGACAGACCAAATGATTAAAATAACCATATACAGAGACTAACCTCTTTGTAAATGACTAAGGAGAAACCCTAGAATAGATTCATGGAAAGCTGCTTAGCATCTTAACACTAGGAAACAGCAGAGGGTCTCCTGGTTTCTGATTTGCAACAGCATTATATTTATGGATATACCCAATGAACAGCAATGCAGGTCTTTTCTAGGAGATGATTTTCATCTCCTTATTTTAAGTATTACAAAGCACAGCCACATATTTCTCAGCCACAGAGCACCCATAACTAGTGGAGTCTGCTGCTTACCATCACACCTTTCTAGAACTAAATTTTTTGTGGCTTTAAGTCTCCACACTTGAGTCATTCTTAAAAAAAAAAAAAACAAACACATACAGATGTAGAAACAGGGTCTTCCAAGCAATAATAAATTTGGGGGGGGAAATGTCATCTCAAGAATCAAGTAAAAGAAAGCTGATATTCAATGCAGCAAAAACCTTAGTGAGCAAAAATTAAAGGCCGCAGCTTTCTTGCATTTCCCTGTGCACAGCAGTGCCTTTGTCCATTGATTTGCCCTAAGGAAAGGAGATAAAATACATTCCCTTCCTATTCCAGAGAACCCTGCTCTATTCCAAGCCCAGAATGGGTTTGGTTCAGATGGGCAGGAGAAATCTCTCTCCATACCTCATTTCCCAAATGTTATAAGGAATACTGGAATCAGTTAGTTAAGAAAGCCTCCTCAGTAACTTCAGACAGACAGGATTTTATATACAAAAGTGTTCAGGAAAAGTTATTTTCCCTATGGAAGTCAGGATTTTAATGCATACAAGGGCATATCTGTGTAAATAAGAGCGTCTGCTATTAATTAGCTGCTCATCAACATTTGTTATCCATTACTCATCTGTTTACAAATGTAATGCAGTCAGAAAGCAGAAATAATACTATATGACTTTGGTGACCAAACATACACCAGAAACAACAAATAGTAAATAGATCCATGGAGCAGTTCAACTTATGGGCTAAAATTTGCCCACAGACCACATTCTGCAAAAAATTTGTGAAAATAACCCTGACAGATCTGTAAATAACAATGCATTTCAAAAATAATATGTAAACAGAAAACAAAGGGGCTAAGTTTGTCAATTAAATTATTTGCAATGAGTATTTTATTTTATTTTTACTGTTTGGACTGATTAAATGCAAGGGAAAGACAGTTAGAAATAAGTCTGTGTTCACAGATTTCATTCAACATGTCCAAGACCCTGTGCATTCAAGATGTACATCTGGGTTTGAGACATGCACTTATTCACCTGTGACTTACATTGGATAGACAGATCTGTTCCTGGCAGCCAAATAACATTTTAAAGCCTGGATCACTACATGGATAGCAAATCAGTTGAGAACTTACATAGGTTGGACTAGTGATTCCTATTTGCATTGTCTTCAGAAAATTTCCTCCTGTGCAGGCAGCAGGATAGTGTATCCTTGTGCCAGTGGAGTACAACATAAACAGCAGAGGGGATCTTTTGTTGAGTATCTGACTGAATCTGGATTTTAATTTTTTTTTTCCTCCAAATGATAGTGATATTGAGATAAGTTTTTACTAAGAATCAAAATGTTCCTATTTTCTCTGCTGAGACCCAGGTTTCTTTTCAAGTAGATGGAAAGGGGCAAGGAAAACGAAGGTGAAAGAGAAAAGCAAACTTCAACACTTTTGGTAAAACATATTTGAACATCCGTGTTGCGTGGCTCTGTGATCTTTCAATAGTCCTAACGAAGACACTGACTACTCCGGGACAGATATTAATTATTAGCAAACATTTACCATAGAACTATGTAGAATCTCTCACTCACGCTGCAGTCCCATTGCTCCAACAGCTGTAGGGACAGGTAGAAATGGGCTGCCTGCAGAACAAAGGGTTAGCAATCTATGCAGAGATCAGAGCAAGAGCTGTATTAGCACATATATGTGGCTATTTGCTTTAGGCTAAATTATCTTATCTAATTATCTAGTTTTCCAATCACCAGCAATCAGATGCTTTCTTGCAGACATCACTGCAGAGGTAGGCCATGGAGGAAGGACTGAAGGAAAAGTTTCACAATCATCTTCCTGGCAGGGTAGAAATTGGTAGAAGGGCCTAACAAATTTGTGTGAGCATTTGAAGTCTTATGACGTGGTTTCATTATAGAAAAGAAGAGAAGAAAGAAAATTAAGATGGCAGAGGTTCAGGTCTTTCATTGTGCTCAAGACTGGCATTCCCCATTTCCATCTTGTCCCTTCTGCCATCTTTACCCCAAGGATGTTTTTTCTGCCTCCATAGGGGCAGCATCCCAACTGCAAGCTTATCAGAACCGAATACAAAAGTGCCTCAATTGCTAAGGCATTTCCTCGCTGTCAGTTTACTCCTTCTTTCTCCCAGGACAAAGAACATTTTAACCATGCCTAGTACTGATGCTTCTCTAAAAAATCTAGAAATGGAAATCCACTGTAGCAAGCAGAGCAAGAGTGAAAGGTTCAGGGCAGTTTGCATAAGCCTTCGACAGGGGATGCAAACCAGTTGGGTCTGCAGAACTTGTAAAAATAACTCACAAGATCATGCTGCCTCCTGAGGCTCTCCAAGGATCCCAAGAGCCTCTCAGCAATGCCTTCTTCCCTGCTTCAGTTAAGAGACCAGGTTCTTCTCACCATAATATTTTCCCCTTGTAGCACACTACTGCAAAAACAGCCCCCTTTGTGGTATTTCAGCAGTTCTGTCTTCATTTCAAGCGGAAACCATGATATGCACAAATAAAAAAAAAAAAAAAATAAAAAAAATTAAATTACTAGGTAAAAGTGACTGCTAGGAACCCTAACAAATGGTTTATGGCATCGCTTCAAGTTTTGGGCAAAGGTGCGATGTAATTTTATGCATGCAAGAAAGGTTCTGCTCACATTTGATTTCATCCTAAGTAGTTTGCTTTTCCTGAATTAAAAGTTACTGAGATACTCAGAAACAATTGTATTGTATTACTGAATTTGATGTGCTTGGTTTGTCGAGAAATGGTTTAGTGTACTGTGACCAATTGTCTATTATAGTGAAGCTTCTTATAAATGGAGTATATTTTATATCCTTATTTTTTCATTCTTGGAAGATAGCAGATTTCAGCGTCTGATAAACACGTAAATTGCATTTTTCTTTTCACACAGGACAGATTTCAACTTCTGAACCAGCAGTCAACAAAGATTCCCCCAGCTGCTGGGGGGGGGAAAAAAAAAGGAAGTATTTGTGAAGAAAGGCATAATAAGATCAGAGGGAAGCCTGTCATAAAAATGCACATTGCGTAATACATGATGGATCAGTTCTATTATTTAACTTTTGCATAGATATAACAATACAGAGATATGCTAACCATCATAGTCAGCATTAATTTACAGTGGGAAAAATAATTAGAATCTCACTTTTTCTGAAGAATGGAGTGAAAATGTAAACAATGCTTCCCTCCAGGCAAGTGCTTTATCAAGTTGACAGGTGCATTTGAATTTCCATGGGTGGGGGACATAATAGGTTATTTATGTGTCATTTTAATAGAAAGGCCCAACCATCAAGATGGACAGGAGACTTTATCAGTACTGCTGTTTGCAACTAATCCACCAATTTAATACCCCATGAAAATACCTGCAACAAAACCTGGACATTTTTCTTTTCCACTCCATTATAGGCAAATCAATATGGGTGCTATTCATCTCAAAGGTTTGGCTCAGCAGGTACCCGCTGCACAGAGCTCCTCACGGCGCTGGTGCACTGGCACAGCCACACAGGCACAGAGGCTTTGACTTGTGCTTCAATCAGTGACTCCACAACAGCATCACAAAGGTGTGCTTGGATAACTCCTTCACCCCCAAACAGAAGGCAGCAAGACAAAAAGCTTGTTGGTTTTTTTCCTTTTTCTATTCTTTGAGAGGAAGAAGATTTCCCTGGTCTCTTGGGAACTGATCTTCTTCGGTGTGGTGGTTGTATTCACATCTACACAAACATGCATGTAACTTATAGTTAATATAAAATAAACAAAATTTATTATTACACTAACAATTAAGTATCCTAGTAGAGACAGCAGCATGTTTTGACACTGGAAAAGTCCAGAACAAATTTTAAGAGTTTTTGATTACTATAATTGCATTTCAAGTAGCCGCTCCCTAATTTTCACAAACGGGTGGTGTATCCCTGGCTGGAGAAAAGCCACAAGCCAGGAAAACATTATATATCTCCCTGACTCAACATGTTTCTTTACACAGATTCGCCATGAAAAAGAAAGCTGCTAAAATGTGTCCTCCAGTCACACCTCCTTGTGCCTTCGTTCATTAGCCCCTTTTTGTCCTGTGTGGGGCTGTGAGGTTGAATGACACAAAGCCCTGATCTGATCCAGTGTAAATTTGGTCACCACGCTCCCAAATTCTTCCTCTTTCCTTGATGCTGTTCATCTGTACCAGCACGTGGGTTCCCCCTGTACTTGTCTACAGTTCTCTTGCTGCCACATCTGTAACACAGAGCACACACTGACAGCCCCCCAGTCCTTCACTGGGTGTGCTCGCTGGGTGTCTGCACAGGCAAAGGCTGGCCTGATGCACACCAGGAAAAAGAGTATTTTCCATTAGGGAATATTAAAACAACAGCAACAAAAAAAAAAAAACCAAAACAAACAAACAAAGAAAAAAACCACCACAAAAAAAAAAACCAAAATAACAAAAACACCCCCTTCTTTTTCAAGAGCTTAAGGGTTTCATTATTGCAAGTCCATCGTCATCTGTGTGCAAAAGTCCAGTTTCTAGATTCATGACCCACCAAGGGTCTACATGGACTGGAAAGACAGTTCCTGATGAGTTTTGAGTTTGAAAAGCCTTAGAATAGATCTAAGGAGGACAGAGGTAATGAGATCATCCACAATTCCCATGTCCACTCAGAAGCATGCTCTAATTCTGTAGAAATAATTCTTTTCTAACTAACTCAGGTACGGCTCCAGAGACATTGTAAGTATGTAACTGGAAGTGTCTTCACACCCCCTGGGTAATTCCTTAGACTAGCTACTCCTGAAACTTTTTCCAAAAGCAGGCAATTCATAACGACATAAATTTGATTAAAAACAGACCTGGGACATTTCCTACGCTCAGTCTTTCAGTCTGCAAAGCTCATGAATCCCTGTGGTTAATTAGGAAATATTACTCATAGTAAAATCCAGTTATAATCAAATGTATGTTGCCTGAACACAGCATCTTAATAAGTTTCAGGAACAGTCACTGCCCTGTTTCCTCCCACTATTTCTAACGTGGTGACCAAGTTCTCTGGTAGGACAGGACCACTTGTCCCCCTTTCAGAGGGGGACTACATACTGTCTTACCTCTCAGGGCACGCAGTCAGACCTCTGACCCAACATTTCACTCATATATTACCATAAGAGCATATCACAAGCTATGAATGGCAAAGCGTGGGAAAGAAACCCAAATAAATTAACTTTACTTAGTCTCGATTAATATATTAGAAGTCTTGACAGAAAACTACGACAGCAAAGAGACAAAACCGCAGGATATTGAGTTGGCAAAACAAACAAAACTAGAAGTCTAAATTTTAACGAAGTTTTATACCAGTATCTATTTTTTGCCCTGTGACTCTCCCACAGGTCACACAAGGGATGTAAGAGGCACATCAGCCCACCATCCTCATTACATCAGACAGCTGATACTGAAAAGGAAGGTGACTGTTTACTCCGTAGTGATTCTGCTTCACTTCTGATAGCTTAATAAATGACAATTTTCTTACTCATTCACAGAGCTAATGAGATTTGTTCCTATTTTATACTAGATTTCTTATACTAGATTTTTTTTGTTACATAATGAAGATACAAAAAAGGTGAACACTGAAAATCACTTTGGTCTGAGTAAATGCAAGTGATTCAGCTTATGCTACATGGGAGAACACAAAAAATAGCACCTGTAACTGACACGTTTACTTTCAAAAGGGCAAATTTGGAGAAAATTATTAGGAAAAATAACAGCAGAGCTTTAAAATTATGCATCTAATGTCTTTTCATCATTTGTTCTTAGTAAATTTTATGCCTCTTACCATGGGATTTGTATCACATTATACAAATCTTCAATTTCAGTGGAAAACATACACTGTATCATAGCTTAGATAACACATAAAAGTAATTTCAAATCTCATTAAAAACTATTATGTTTTCTGCTTTGCACGTGTGTTTTATTCACGGCGTCTTTGCCTCTTTTATGCTGCTTTGATCAAGGAAAGTTAGAGTAAGTAACAGCAGCACAGGAATGTGTCCTGTCCGTACACTTCATGTTATTTAACTGTGACCAGAACATTTCCCCATTGCCACAGAAAAAAACATATCAATCAACAGAATGCCAAGCATAGAAAAACAACCATCAAATTAATGTGTTATTCAAGAAGAAAAGAGGCAAGTGTCCCCAAGAGTAGTGTAATGCCTTCTGAATTCAGCAGACTATAACTGACAAGCCCAGTTTTTTGGTTCATGTAGAAGTGTGAGTTTCCAATCAGGACACTCTGTACTATTTCTCACCTCTTCACAGGTTCCTTTTCTCATTATGTGCCTTATGGGGATGGCTGAACCCCACTCAGAGAAAATCAGAAAGCACTCAGCACATCTCCTGTTTCAAGCACATTTTGATGGCTTGGTTTTAGGGAAATACTGCCAAAAGACTGTAGACTTCTTGAAGTCTTAGCACACAGCAAATGGAATCACTCCATTTTTTTTTTTTCTCAACTTAAAATATATTTTGAGAAAACGTACTGAGAAAAACTATTTTGGGATAATTTCTGGGTGTTATTCTGGGGAAAGGTATTTATGAATTATTTTTCTTTCATTTTAAGGACTCATGGTATCAGCAATCTTTCTTGGCTCTCCTCTTATTTAAGCAGTCCCCAGCCAACTGTTCCTTGCATTTCCAGTTAACGCTACAAATTAAACTCAGGCTATGTTGGAATGCAATCACCCATCAAAAGCACCATTCTGTCTGACCAGGCTATTTGCCTTTTTGAAGCAGGACCATCTCCAGGCATAACCAAAGCAGGCAGATGCCTCGGATGTGAGTTTTGCTTCTCCATCTGCTTTGCCTGCAGCAGTGCCCCAGCAAGCCAGGCTGGTGCCAGGGAAGGTCCCTGTGCCGGGGCTGCTCCTCCAGAGACAGCAAGAGCAGAGGTAGCTTGGGAGTATCCAACACAATTGGGATGTAGCAGCAGAAACAACCCTGTCTGTGTGGTAGCAGCATCCCATTTTATCTGTGCTGCAAAGAAATCTTGGATTTGACATGCTGTGGCCAGAGATGAACAACAAGGTTTGTTCTGGATGTAGTTTAAAGCGGCCAAGTGCTGTAGAATCCTGTCTGGCTAAGAAGGCTAATTTGACTCCCAGAACTTGGTCCCTTGGAACCTGAGCTATCTTAAACCCTCAAGTGTGGTGTTTAACAATTTCAAAATCCCATTTCTATTTCCTGGGATAACACCAGTATTTGTGAAAAAAAATGGCCTCTCTAACTTCTAGTGCAAATGGATTTATATATACAATAATTCACTGAAACAGAATGGCTGGAAGAACAACTTTAGTCTGCTGTGCCTTGATACGTTGCAGTTCTATTTTCTAGACTTTTGTTTCCCTCACAGCTTGTTCGTGCCTCACAAATACGTTCTGCATTTGATATATGACCCTTTACTGATCTGTTTATCTATCCATAACTCTCAGAGATAAATGTATCTATTTGTATTCAAAGCTTTCATCTGCCCATCCAAGTGACAAAGGAAAAATCATAGAATCACAGAACTGTTTGGGTTGGAAGGGACTTCAAAGGTTACCTAGCTCCAAACCCCCTGCCATGGACAGGTTGTTCAGGGCTCCATCCAACCTGGCCTTAAACAACTGCAGCGATGGGTCATCCACAACTTCCCTATTCCAGGGCCTCACCACCCTCACAGGAAAGAATTTCATCCTAAAATGTTCTCAAAAGTTCCTCAACAGTCAGCATCCAAGGGAGAAGCGACCCAACTAGGCTGTGGTGCACCTGACATTCCTGTTGGTGAATTGTGAATTTCAAAAGGGATTGCTTATGGAATCAGTCATTATGTGCAAAGTAAAAAAAGAAACTGAAATAGGCACTGGGAGTGCAGCACAATCAGTCTCAAGCAGACTCGCAGAGGGTTGCAACCTCAAAGATGTTGTACAAGGGACTACATCCAAACGAAGAGCTGTGTTATACAGCAGGAAGGTATCAGCTGAACTAGGAAACTATGACTGTACAGCAGAAGAAAGATGCCTAAATTCAAATATTTTGGGATCATTAATACCTTCAGTGTTTTAGGTTTATTATTGCCAACGTCTGATGGGAAAAAAAAAATACATGCTTCTTTCATGGCTAACTCCTAGACTGTGTTAAGTTCCACTTCTACACTGGTTACGTATGAAAAAAAAGAAAAGGTACATACCATAAATTTACTACAGATTTTACGGAGAGTTTAGACAGCGTTAGATGCTCAGCTACCTAACAAATTACCTGATCTTTGTATCTTGTTCAGATAAAGGATTTGGAAGTGGCAAAGAATACAGAAAAAGCAATTGAAGTGATATGAACAAACTATGTTGATTTAGCAACCAAGCCAAAAAAAAAACCAAAAAAAACACATTACAATAGAGTTTCAAAAAGTTATGTTTGCAATTTAAAATACCCATAGGGCAGATCTGACTTACATGACCAACACTTAATGTATAGTACGTGATAAGATGACACATGCAGTTTTGAAACTTGGCAGTAATTCAGAAAAAGAATACTTTGCTGGCCATTAACAATTTCTAAGCAATGTATTCATTTATTATATATGTCCATAGTTGAGTTCCTGAGTGATTATAGTTATAACAGTGTCTTCCCATGTAATCTTAGGACACCCAAAGCTGCACTGCGAAATGAAACTAAGGATTAATAAACGAGCTCTCTCTTTGTTCGTGCTAACAGTTCACCAAATTCACATCCTGAGCTTGCTTTCTGCCAGAGAATGCAAATGAAGAGAAGCTGCCACAGATCTACAGGGGTACAAATGATACAAGAACTGAGCTTGCACTTTTGCAAAGGCCCTTGAGGGGTTTGGGGGTGTGTGTGGAGCAGGAGCAGGATGAGCATTATACTGAAATATTTTAGCTTTCTTTAATGTACCTAAGTAGTCTCATACAGGGAACTCAAACTAAAATAGCAGGCAACAATGAGCAATTATATTTTCAGTTTTACGCTGGAGAAGTTTAAATAATATGTTAAGACTCGGGGGTTGTTGGGTTTTATGTTTGTGTTTGGGGAGGGTTTTTTTAGAAGTGTGTGCATATTTTTCAATGGAGCTGATGCTGGCTTGCAGCTGTTTGATATTAGATGCAAGACCTACCAGCCTTCAAACCTCACATTAGAAACAGACCTTTGGCCAAGTTGTGTCTTCATTTAGACCTTGGCAACCCTGCTTACATCAGTGGGGGTAATTTGACCTCTCATTTGAATAACGCAGTGGGGCGATATGGTTCTGGTTTGTATTTTCTGGGATTGTTTCAGTCTAAATGCAACAACTCCCTGGATTGTGTGCGAGATGAAAATGCCTTCCAGAGGTAACAGCGGCACAGATATGGGGAAACACGTCTGGTCTGACAAGCCATGTGGCAAGGACAGGCCACAGCACCGTGACAGTCTCACGACAAACATATCTGCCAGGGCTGCTTCTGATAACTTTGCACTGAAAGGATCAGAAAAGGTACTGTGGGTGACAGCAAGACAGGAAGAATCCTTGGAGCAGAGGGATCGACTTCCTGACACAAGCAAATTATGTGCACGTACATGATCTTTACAAAGAAGACATATCCCTTCTCTCCCTTCCCCAGACACTGTGAAGTTCTAGAGGAAGCAAAATTAAGCCCAGAAGAAAACTTCCAGTTGAAAAAACTGCATCAGAACAGGATGACTGTCATCGTAAACATGCTTTAGCAATCCACTGAAGACATATCCCAGCTGAGTGTATCATTTTTCTGAATTTAGGGAAGTTACGGAAATGGTTGGTTGTGCTCTGACTGAAACAGCTTTTACACCCTTAAGGAAACAAAAAAAAAAAAAAAAAAAAAAAAAAAAAAAAAAAAAAAAAAAAAAAAGGGAAATGCACTATCAGAGTCCTTCAGGAAATAAGCAAAAGTCTATGACCTATGGTAATTTTCAACCTCACATACTTAATATAGATATGAAAATGTCATGGGGTTGAAAACATGAAAAAGTACTGTGAGTTCTCTGTTTATTTTTGTTGGTTTGTTTGTTCCATAAAGCATCTCCTTGCTCAATTGTAGCGATAATGATTCTCAGAAAAGCCTGGGCTGAGAGTCTAAATCCTAAGCTTTTAAGTCAGAGCCTTTGCCTGGCTACACATCAACCAGAGAAAGAAAACAACAAACTCTGGTCATGATGATGTCACATCACCACGAAAACAGAATGAATGCATTTGAGCTGCAGCATCTTTGCCTTATTCAAGAATTTCCATTAGGTTTCGTTGAAACTCTACAACCTTTCTTGTGCAGGCAGAAGAGAGGTTTGCTCCATGAAACTAAAAAAAAGGAAAGCAAAATAAACTATTAAAGCCAAGACATTTAGCTTAATCCATCTCTAAATCCCATTACACATTCAACAAATGACAATAAAAACCCTTACCGGCCAGAGCCGGCAGAACAAGCGGAGTTTGCCACTGATTAGCTTAAGGGGCACTGTCAGGTTCACAGAATCCCAGAATATTCTGAGTTGGAAGGGATCCATAAGGATCAAGTCCAGCTCTTAAGTGAATGGTCCATACAGGGATCAAACTCACAACCTTGGTGTTATTACCACCACGCTAACCAACTCCGCTAATTGAGCTAATCTCAAGGTACTGAGCTAATCTCAGCGTTCAAAAATCATAAATCCCTTCCCCTTTTTATGCTGCTCAGGCCTTCCCACACAGCTCTGGCACATCGTTATACCCACGCTACAGCTTTGTCAAGACGCCAGAAGGGCATAAATGAGAGTCAGACCCCAGATATTTAAAGCAGCCACAATTACTTGCACCATCACCAGTGCAAAAGCAAAGGGATTTTATATTTTTTTCCTGGTAAATTTGACTCACTTATTCTCATGGTGGTTTGCATTCAGCTTGGAAAATAAGTAAAAATTTAACAGGCATTTATAGTAAATAGTAATGACGGAAGTTTTGCCTCACTCCTGATTGCTCACCCCCTCCAGTACCCCCGCGTTTGGAGTGCAAACACTGCGGGAGAATGTTATATTTACATGAAGATGCCAGCATTGTGATTTGGTTTTGAGGCTTTTTGTTTGTTATTCACTATTGTTGCTTTTTGTCCTCCCTCCCTGTCCCCCCAAAAGCCCATTCCATTTGCTTTTAGTCCTGGTCACAAAATACTCATTTGGAAGCTGCCCAAAGGGTTGGTTTCAAGTACTTAACAACATATACAAATAAATTAACACCAAGAGACGCTGCAATCAATATAAAAACTGTTCTTGTAATGTTTGAAATCTGATTATGGCTTCTCGAGCTGGATATGTGTGAGTGACAACAATTGTGGTCCCCATGCACGCTTCTCAGAGTGTAAGCACAGCAAGAGGAAATTAAGGGTTAAGAGTGCAAAACAATCACAACCCGTTGTCATATCATTCTCTCTCAGGCACACGTGTTTACGCTTTTACTTGCAAATACTGAGCAAGAAATTATTTTAGATACCTTGCTATTGCTGGGCCTCCTTTCCTTTTAGCCACTCTGTCCAACATCCAACTGGATGCCTCAAGCTCCCCGGCCATGAGGCACAACATGCAGGGAGCTGGGGCACCTTGGTCCCTGACCCGGCACATGTAAGGACTTCTGTGATGAAAAGTGGCCATTTGAACCTGCTAGGAAGATTTTTCAATAGGTGTCTGCTCTCCCCATGCCTGCTAAAGCACCCTCTCAGCCGCTGGCAGGGCGCCTGGTCAGGTTCAAGACATCCCAAAAACTCACGGTGCTTTTGTGATGAGCAGTACCACTGTGTCACAGAGGGTGCTCCTCAGCCTCCAGCTGTTTGAGTGGAGATCTATTTTCTTTAAGGAACACTTCCCAAATCTTAAAATCACCTTTAAAATCTCTACACACTCATACTGAGCTGGCACCACCACAGGGATCAGGACTTGCTTGTTGAGGGACAGAAGAAAAAGACTACGTTGCTCCCCAGCTACTTGTCACACAGATGGAGGGCAAGAAATGGTCAAATAAAAATGGCAGGGCAGGCACAAGGAAGCCACAGGACCAAGAGAGGAGATCCAAACCCAGGGGGTGCACAGACTCTGCAGGAACCTCCATCAAGTTTGCAGTGGAAGAAAACCAGAATGAAAGGGTCTATAGCAGAAGGAGAAGAGCTTTTGAGAAGACACTTTTAAAGTCAGGCACTCTGCATCTTTTCCCATTCCAAAAAGGTCTTTTTCTCTGTCACTGGTGTTGTGTCCACCACCCTCAGACTCCGATATCCTGGAATGGGGGACGCTGACAATACCAAACAGCAGAAGATCACCCCACAGAGGAGGGTGTCGAGGCTGATGCAGTTTGTGTGTGAATATGTTTCTCCAACCTTGGCAGCGCTCTTTGAAGGGAAGAGTGATCCACAGAGGATTCTCTGGGCTGCAGCTGATGGAGCTTCTGGCTCCCTCATCCTGTGGAAGGACCTCATGAGTTCTGCAGGGCTTAGATCTGCATCACACCCACCTGCAGAGCCAAAGGCACCCACAGCATATCTGTAGCCCTCAAGATCTGAACACGTGCAATGGACACTGCCCAGACTTAAGCACGAGGTGGGATAACTTTTGCCAACAAGAAAATTCCCATCTGTCTCAAACAGTAACAATTATCTGAACCCCACAAAAACCACTAGAAAAGTCACTGGTTCTCAAACAGCTAATTAACTAACACCCTTCAAGTTGTTATTCAAGCTGCAGTACAGTCTGCTTCAAACAATGCCATTTATAAAGCAATAATGAAAGGAACTAGTCTATAAACCCTTCCCAAGCAGCAGGAGGGCTTAGGCTCCCAGGTTCACAAGCCTTCAGTTTATTTGAAGCCCATCAGACTTCAGCAAAGAGGAAATAATCAAGGGAAAGAGTAGAGTAATCCTAAAAAGCTTAACAAGACACTACCGTGTATGTTTTTTTCTCCACCTATATTGACTTTGAAATCAAAAACCAGCTTTCTACATTTCCTGCCTTATTTCCCACTTGTTAAATGACAATATAAAGCCCAAGTGTGTTTAACAAGGCTAAAATAAGCATCCTTTTTTGTGAACTAGTGAAGGAAAGATCCAGCTGGCTGGCTTGCTCTCTCAGGCAAGACCCATTAATGCAAAAAGGGGGTTATCTGAGAAAAGTCTAAACTACAAGTTCTAAATGGGGAAACTCAGCTGCAAAAGAAAACAAGGCTGGGGAGGTTTTCATGCCGTGACTGAGCTTAAGCTTCAAGCCTGCAGGCTAGCACTACTTAGAGTGTTTCTGATGGGATAATTTTCTATGCAAAAAGACTGATTCATTGAAGAATTACTCATGTCATGGCCAACGTGCCAATTTCAATGGCCATTCAGCTGACAGGAGCAACAATCCCTTCTGAAATGTTTTAAATGACCAGGTGCAATTCCCCTATTTTTTAAATAACCCTTCGTGGTTATTCTGGCCACAGACTCCAGACAAATACCCTGCAAAACCAGATGGGCTGCTCCCACTGCTGCAGCCCAGGAAGGGCTTTGGGAAGAGCCCAGCTCCACAAGGTGCTCGCTAGATTTACCCTGCCCCTTTTTCTCTTTTATTTTGAGGATGTAGGAATTCAGTCCTAGCGCCTGATGGTAACACTGCAATTTTATATCAACATGATAATGCTGCTGTCACGGGGTAAATTAGGCACCTTAGGGCCATTATCAGGGTCTGTGTAAATAAGTCCCTGCACTCCATCAGGGGAGGAGATAAACACCTCACAAGAACTGCTGAGGTGATCCCAAACTTCTAAGTTAGGTACAGTGAGAGGTGCTCAAAGCCAACAGGAGGGGTGGCCCTAGGATTCAGGGGGAAAGTAGGTTGTCTGAACAGTGCCCATTAGGATCAAGGTGTTGTGAAGCTTAAAGTTTGGCTCCATCTTCATCAGAGCGTGCCAAAGTTGGATGCTGCTGACCCTTTCTCTTGGTCATTTCTCGACACCCTCTCCAAAACTGTAGGATTTTATTCCAAAAAATATTGATTTTTTTAAAGTTCATTCTGTTTTGGACAAAACCAAGTTTCAAAACAATAAACCCAAAAGATCTGCTGTACTTACATGTCACCTCTATGGCAAGATATTTCCTCTCTGCCCACCCGACCTGTTAGATTTTCCCGTTAATATTAATACACAAACCCTTGCAAACGCAACTCCCATTTAACTGTTTCAGCTAATATTTCGCAAGATGAAAAGAACAGCTTTCAAAATACAGGAAAAATCCCGAGCACGCGAGCACATTTCACAGGTCAGTGGCTGGGATAGCAGGGGCTGCTGAAGGAGAGCTGGAGGAACACACTCGCTCAGGGGCATTTTAGCACTCTTGCGATACGATACCCGTATTCATCAGCATGCAACAATCCCCTCTCCAGATGAAAAACACTACAGATCATGTTCCTAATAAAACAGTCAATTTGCCTCCTTCTCTTTTTTTTTTTTTTTTTTTTTTTTTTTTTTGTTTGGGNGTTGTTGTTGTTGGAAGGAATTCCTTACAACCTCACCTCCCTGGGGCATGTCATCCTCTCCCCCTTTGTCGAGCAGGGAGGAAACAAGGCTCTGTGCAGCAACAAAGCCTTGCTGACTGGACTCAGATACACTCGTGCCAGATTTCAGACAGACCCAGGAAATTACCATTGGTTTAGAGGCCCTGCTTATTGCTAAGATAGGGGAAAAAAAATGATGTAGGTAAGAAGCATGGTGAGAACACATCTCTGCTCCGACAAACACATCAGGGTGAAGATCGTGACCCCTCCAGAGAATTCCACCACATAAGATGTGGACAGGTCTGTCAGGCTTCAGCAGAGGAAGTTTAATTCAGCCTCTATTTCTAAACAGCTTCAAAGGGCGGCTATTTCAAATCTCGTGCCAGAGATGGGCTTTCCAGCCCACTGGCACCACAGGTTTTAGCATATCTACACCAGGAAGGACAAGTGTCCCCGCTGAGTCCTATGACCTGCGTTCAGGCTGCTCACACTTGGTTTTAGCTCAGTCCAAGCTCACCTGTAGGCTCACACAGAGTCCGCTTTGCCTTCTGAGCTCAGGTTAAGATAGAAAAGAGGCTGGACCTGTTTGTGCTTGAGAGCGAGTGTGCATCTCAAAACCTCAGCCATCCCACCAAGTCCCCTCAAGCTGTTCTTAGGCACAGCCAGACCTTGTTCAGTGCTTTCTACATCCCACCAGCCCCATCTGGCAGGCAAGGAGATATTGCCCTGCTCTGTGCAGGTGGCTTCAGTAGCCTCTGCCCTAAGTGTGGAATTTTATATTTAAATATCATTAGTTCCCAGAATATTTAAAGGTCCTTACTAGAAAGCAAGCTACTTGAGGCTTCATCTAAAGTAATTCACTCTTTGTCCCCAGCATTCTGTGCTGACAGTCACACAATGGTAGTAATTTCCTTTAAAGGCAGAAGTAAAGAGCCTGATCTGCAAAACCATGCTGGTAGTTACATACACATTGACACATGAACTTCACGTATTTGCATATGCAAGCTCACAACCACGTGGTAATTTAGATGTTAAGTATTTTTTAAGTATTTCACTTCCCCCTTACCTGACTAGATCAATGGGCATCAGCAGTACCCTGCCCAACTCAGAGGATGCCTGCCAGAGTTGTAAGAAGATGAGACAAGCCAAGTAATTAGAGAATACTGAGATTTCTAAAATCATATCCTTGGAAAAAAAGAAATTATTTCAACACCAAGGAGCATAGGTCACAAATAACTAAATAAATACTATTTTTTAAACAGTTACACCCACCCATACTGGGCACCACCACAATAACTTTTCCAGAATGTGAGTTTTTTTCCTTTGGCCCCATCTGTTAGCAATTACCTTATGTCTTTAAATCATCGAGGTTGCTATTTCATATAACATTTTTACATACTATTGTAACTTCGAATGTTCTCATTATTCAGATATATTGCTAATTCTTTTCAGAATCCTGCTAAGCCACTGGTCTTAGAGATGCTGCATATGCCAAATGAGTTATGTATGATAATACATTCCACGAGAACAAACGAGTGCAGGGAGTCAAAATTGTTAAGGTAACCTTGTTTACAGCACTACCCAACAACTATATGAGATACCTATTGGCTAGTTCTGTTTCGTGCAAAAAAAA
>VWZG01003885.1:281305-292955 GCA_013396735.1 Grallaria varia | reverse complement strand
AAAAAAAAAAAAGAAGAGTCAGCTGATTTTTGTTACAAAGAATAGGAATCGCCGTTTTTAAATAAGTGACTGTCCTGGGGGTTTTCAGGACTGCTCACATCATACTTCAAGCTACCAAGGGGAGGAGGGAGCCATGGTATGAATTACTTCTGCAATATTTCATGAGCTAGTAAATTTTCTATGGAAATTATCCAGCTTGATGAAAATGTCTGTATTTCAAACCTCACAAGAGTCTGATTTAGAAGAGAAATAGTGCTCGTTTACTGCAGCTTCATTGAAGACAAAGATGGAGAGAACCTGAAGTGTTGAAATGTTAACGTTCCAAGAAAACTAATTATCATATTTTCACTTGCAAACTTCAAGCCTGCTGCTAATTAATCTCTGTGGAAAGGCTGTGTATGAATCAAATTATAATGTAAGTCAGATTATACAGGATGAGATGTATAACATACCCTGCCACTGAGGAGAAACGAAATGGATTGCTTGCACAGAAATGACAAAAAACCCAAAGAGCTTGCTCTTTATGAGCGCACCGATCTGTACCAGCCGGCTGATGACAGATCCACCCCAACGGAGGGCTGCAAACCACCTTGGATTTTCAGAAGTTTGCCTGTGGTCACAAATTATCTAGATGCAAGGAGAAAAAAAAAACTATTTGACAGAGCCAACCTTGATGTGATACTCACTGAGTTCTGTTGTGAAAACATCTTGAGGGCAATCAAGTGCCATTAGCACGTGTCAATGAAGCCTCCCAAGAATTACTACAAAAATTACAGTTAAGCGTACTCCTCCTCCATCACTGTCCAACCCTTCTGACAAAACAGGTTGGATGTCTGTTGAAGTATTACAGAAATTATCTCCTTTCTGCGAGTATTGTAATCAGAAGCATGTCAGCAGACTATTCATTTCGTTCATCCACACTAACACCTTTATACAATTCATTTACTGATTATAGGATTAAAATGATTTGTGTCCATTCACTCTGGAAATATTATATTGTGCATATAATGCAGATAGCAAAGGAGACTGGGATAAATCAGTTCTCACTGAAAATGGAAACTAAATACATATTGAAAAGGAAAACAAGGTACATGTTTTCTAAACACAAGATCATGTTTACATCCTCTCTATATAAATTCCAGGGAGTTGGACTAAATAACTTGGTTTTCAATTCATGGTCTTATCATGAACTATCACATGCCAACCAAAAAAAGGCATGCTGTAAGTATCTCACAATACTTGTATCTGTGTAGTTTACCTTTCTTTTTATCCTTTTTTTGTATTATTATTATTATTCAATTAAGTTATTGTCAGGCAACGTTCAGATTTGTAGAAGCTCACAAAGCTGTGTTTTTTTTAATTCTTTTTGGGTTTTTTTGTTTGTTAGGGTTTTTTTCTCTTTAAGATGAGATACAACATGGAATCAAGCCCTGTGCAGTGTTATTCCACTAGCTCAATTTCTAATGCCGTTTCCATTGGTTTACTTGTTGATGATGTCCATTTTACCATTGTTATAACTTATTACAAAGCCTCTTTTTGTGCGCACATCTGTTTTAGCAGTTCCACTCATTAGACCTAAGCACACAGGCAAAAGAAGGTTTCCTTTTACCTAGACTTGCACATACACACTTTCTGATCAATTACTGATCAACAGTTGTGAGGTTTAACTGGGTAGGGTCAGCATGGCTGGCTATTCCAGATGCTTCCAACCATCCATATTTCCTCCTTTTTTTAGCCCACCACTGTCTATGGACTAAACACCCTGAAAGAACAGAAAGCAAAGTGTTTCAGGACTATCTGGCCACTTTGAGCCTACACAGTTCAAGGCCTTGTTGTTTCATACAGAAATAATTTTGTTTTATATCTAAGAGGTGACGGAGTGCTACGCTCTTCTCTGACCTTACTTTTTGCTCTTTTTTCTGTAACATCCCATTACTGGTCTGAGCCTTCCCTCTGCTCATCTCATCACTTTCAATCTCTATTTAATCTTTAAAAAAAAACCAAACTAAAACAAAAAAAAACCCAAACCAGACTCTGCCATCAATAATTTATCCCATATGAAAATCTGACCTTGTATACACAGATCACACAGAAGTTCAGTGAGACATGGCCCTATTTCCTCCCTTCTCCTTTGCTTACAGAGATGGATGGAAATTCTGGCCCTAATAAAGTCAGTGCAAGCTTTGCTGTTGACTGCGAGGGGTCAAGGTTTCCCTCCTACAATTTCTGTAGCAGACAGGTGATTACTTGTCACCTCAACATGCTGAGCTGAATTGTCCTGGACCAGTGGGGTGATTTGTACTGCTTGAAACAAATTTGCATTACCCCAGATCAACACAGCAACTTATTCATACTGGTGCTTAAGGAATTAAATTCTGTATTACTGCTAATTTATCTGGGTATGCTTTCCTGCTGCTTCCTAGTCTCCTATGCTACTCTTACAGCAAACTTTGTTTTGATTCTTTGTAGAATCTAAATTGTTGGAGACTGAGAGTTCCAATTCAAAGATTTTTACAATATGGGTTAAGGTTAGGACAAAGAAATCTAATTGTGAACTCATAAAATGCTTAGCTTCATAAGATCACTGAAACTAGTTAAGGGAAAAGAACCACAAGTCAAAATTATAAGACCTTATTTTCAGGAGCTTGAGTGATCTTAGACATTTCTTATTTCTTAAAGACATAACAGAGTGTACATGAGGTAGAGATTACATATATATATATATATGGTACAACTCAGTCACAAAGAGTTTGCAAACAGAAGATTGAATAAAAAGGATATTTACACTTTCTAGTCTTTTGGTTTCTCAACATGTTTTTGTGTCTCCATTTGCAGATCAGTATCTGAATCAGCAATTTGAGGAGAATTGCTGTACAGAACCACGATTGTATAGTTATCTTTTCACATCAATTTCTCTTACTTTGCATTTCTTTCAATTTCTTTCCATTTTCCATGGCATGGTTTTGTCTCCTGCACAAATTCCCAAATCGTTTTGCAAATAATTTTACTTCTTTTCTCCTATTACCACCTTGTTCTTTGCTGACTTTTCCTTCAGAACCCCACAATTTGTACCATGGTATTATCCCTTCCAGCTTGTTTCCTCAATCTATTGGTTGTTTTTTTTTTCAAGTCAAAATACTTCTGCAACTTTTCACCTGTCTTTTGGAAATCAGCCTTCCCGAAAGGCAACAGCAAAATTTCTGTTTGTGTTCACTGGAAGAAATTCACCCTACAACTTCAAAGAGATCAAATTTAAGATGATCAGATCTATCAGATCCACAGAGATGGGCTGACGTTCTTTCTCACAACTTGGTCTGGTCTCAGGATGGGTTTCTTAAAACAAAAAGAGGCGAGAACTCACACTCGGAGTACTGCTAAAGATTCGAACAGAAAATACTCCAATTATGATCCTTTGGACTTTCTGGATCTACACTACAGTCTACTTACACAAGGGGATCCGACGAGCTTGGATCTGGGATTTCGAATTAGGGTATGGTAGGAGATCCCCCTTTTTCTGTTTCCAATATCTAACAGCAAGAAAGCAATACACCTATTTCCATTTCTCTCTACACACGATGTGCTGCACTTTCCTCAGCCTCCCTCCAGCTCTCAGATTACTTCAATTTTGGCCTTTCACTTCTCTCTGTCCATCATCCACCCACCCATGCAAGCAGACTCCAAACTCCAGCACGGCAGCAAGACCAGGACCTTATGAACAGACAAATCAGGGCGATCTCAGGTGTCTTCATCATCCTCCACCACCCATGGTCCAGCAGCCTTGCTCTAGAGACTAACTCTAAGACAAGATCAAAAATTGACCTCCTTGTGCTAATTGTCTTAAATGACTTGCTCTCTGACAGCTCTTATGACTCTGACACGTCCGACATTGGTTTCCTCTCTTGCCAGTGCTGATCCCACTAGCAAGGGCAGGATTTTGCCCTCAACTGCTCACAAGTAATTAATGCATTATTGAACAGGAATAAATAGATAGCAATTAAATAACAAGTATTAATGACTTATTTATTAACATATTAATAGTTGGCCTGAGAGTAATAAATGCAAATTAGTGTAAAGTGGTACCAAAAATTGTGTCGATAATAGGCCCTGAAGTAATTTTGTGTGTTCAAGATAATTACAAATATATTTTCCTTTCAAAAATCTACTGCCGGGTAATTTTTTTATGGTTTGCTATAATATCATTTTAAAATTAGAAAATTAGCCCTAGTCTCATTAAAATAATTTTGCAGTGCATCAGGCTTTATTTCAAGTGTAAGTTTCACATTATCTTCCTGCCTACAGACCTTGTTTGGGTTTTTTTGTTGTTTTTTTTTTCTTTAGAAACCCTTCTTATGTGCCAATGTTTTGGGTCTATGACAACTATATTAACAGCATTGTTTTAGCTTACTAGCTGCACAACTTTTACTCATCATTAGTATTGTTACGTAAAAAGTCCCTTTGAAGGTACCTGGAGGGCAGAATTCCATATAAAAATCTCAAAGGGTCAGAATTGTCCCTTTTTATTCCTGCTAATAGCAATTTACTCCACAAACAGTACAGAGGTTTTAAACGTGAGCAAAGTGATGCACCAACCAGGCTCTGCACACCTAACAACCCATCCAGCCACAAGGGATCCCACTCAGACAACCATCTCTGGTCAGCTGTTTTACTAGAAAAAAACCCTCAAAACTCTTTTATTTGTTTAGACTTCATACCTTGGCTCTGAACTGTTACTTAACTCTGAAAAACTGATTCCTTGGTGAGGACAAGAAGACACTCTCACTTTTATCACTCCTACTAAAAAGAAAAAGGCTTGGCCAAAATCCCAAGTCCCGACCTCATTACCGAGGTGCTGTCAATGGAAAGTTGTTGTATTCCTGTCTGCCATTGGTCCTGATTTAACCCCTTCTGGAATCAGACACACGTTTAACTTGTGACCACCTCCAATCAAAGATCTGTGAATATTCAGCTCTGGCTCCGTATTTGTAACAGGCTGAGGGATGGAGGTCCAGGTTTCCTCCTAGCAGGGGCTGCAGAGAACATCCTTTGAGCAAATGTTTGTTTCTATAAATGTTTCTGGCTGCCTTTGCAGGTGGTGTTGCTCTTCTTTTTGGCTTTCCTCCTTTTAAAGGCTTTGTAAATTACTTCTTCCAAAATACTCAAGTCCATTTCTCTACGGTGGAGGGCTTTGGTGGCTCTCTCCACACAGTGCCTTCCAAACCACCCCGTAAATGTGACTGTGGCCGTGTAATCTGTGTACCTGGAAATATAATTCGTTTGGTTGCTAATGAAGGTCCTACGGCACAAATTTATTAACGGTATACTTTTCCATGGGATAATAATTGGGTCGATAATATTAAACTCATAGGCTCATTATTTAATTGCAAGGGCAGATTATGAATACAGCTTCTAAAATGTATTTTAATGAAAAACACTACATCCTGACCTAATCATATCAACCTTATGCTATCTAATTAAGGATGCAAAAAATCATTAGAGTTGCAAAATATTAGTTCCAGCTCCATCAGGCTGTTAGCTGCCCCTTCATGAATATATATATTTTTTTTTTACTCTATGATAAATAGTTAATGAGGTAAAAATGACAAAATTTGCATGTAGGCAAATTAGTTTAATAGAATGATGTCTTCCTGGTCTGCAGAAAGTGACCTTTTTCCTACCAAAAGAATGACTAAAAATACTTTGAAATGATGGCATAGATGTCATTCCACAAATGACAAATCACTTCTCTGAACAATATAAAAATTATAAAACGCAATAACCTTAAATTCTCATCATATTGTAAATGTGTCCTCTGCTGCTGCATTTATCAATTTAATAAAAGGAAATTAAGCATATTATAAAATACCCATTTATGGGGCAATTTTTAATCCAGTGAATAAAAATGAGAAGCATATGGTTAATAGCAAGAAAATATTGCAAAAACGTAGACCTATTTTTTCCAGAGGTTTGACTGACTATTTACTTGAATGACCTCCATTTAAAATATATTTTTTATATGGAGTTATGTAAGATATGGCAGTCTCATGCTTCCCTTTATAAAAATTGTTCACAGTTAATTTCGTATCTTATTTAAAAATGAACACATTAATAATGCACGCAATAAGGCCTAGTGATGTGTCTTCCATACTGATTACTTTGTACAATTAGACATACAAAAAGAAAGGGACAAGACAAATACTTTATGCAAATCTATGGCAGAATAAAAGGGTTCTTTCAGTATCTGCAATGCCTGGGAGCATAAAGGACCTGCAAATATAGTTCCTGGTGTTGCAGGGATATTCTCCGCATGGAGAACGTATTTCTCGAATGGAGAAAGTTTTTATTACAAAACTAGATTTGCCAAAGAGCTACCAAAATTTCATTTGATGGATATGTAATAAAAACAACAACAACAGCCTAAGAAGCGGGATGGGGAGATTTTGGGTTTCTGCAGAACATTGGTTCTTTTTTCACAGTATTCACGTTTTGCACAGGTAACTCAGGAGTTTTGGACAGCAGGCTCCACTCACAAATTTCCCCCATTGTGAGGCAGACCCTGTGCCACTGAATTAAATGGTAGAGATCCTGCTGATGCCAGTGATGCAAATTCCTGTGCTCTTTCCACATTATTCATATGTGTTTTTATCATACAGATCAGTATACGATAGCACCAGTATGTCCCATAGAGAACAGGAATATTTAACACTGCCCCCAGCCTGGCATTTGATTAGGGCTGATATAAAGGAAAAGGCATTAAATTTTCCTTACTGGGGTAAAGAAAATAAGTTCTAGCTGTATAAAAAATAGGAATGTCTGAGGCAGATGGCTGTGGAAGTACATTCACTCCTTCAAATTCTTTTCTCACCCTCTGTTGAAATACCATGTGCTGCTCTGCACTTTCCCACAAAAATTAAGCTTACAGAGTATCTGCTTTTTCATTCAGTTTTTTTCTTTCAGGGTCCAAACTGTCATCATGGGGTAAAAAAAAAAAGTGGAAAATAATTACAGCTGTGGCAGATGTTTATAACAGTGACAACTGAGGCTATATATTTATATAAACTGCTGATCTTTCAGAGGTAGCTATAGAGACTTGAAAAACCTGCAGACCCTAATCTGAAGTCCCTTGTTCCAGTGGGTTAGAAAAGAAAACCAAAACAACTCATACATACTTAAGAGGGCTAAATTCCTTCCTATCTGGAGTCTGTTCACTGAAGCAGGAGAGTTACCAAACAAAGCATTCCACGCAGAGGTATTCAGAGATGCATAAATCCAAACGGTGAGCACTTCGACAACTGACCAAGAGCTGGTTTGTAAAACACACCTATGGGAATTAATAACACTGCTGCAAAGCTAGAAAACAAGGAAGAAAAACCCTCACAGAAGGAAGAAAACGTCCCTCACAGTCTGCTGGTCACGTTAATTCTGTTTTCAATCCTCTGAAAGCAATTACGACCAGAAGCTTAATCTGTGGATGGCAATCCCAACAACACTGGACACTTTGTAAGCACAGATGAATCTCCTGTACATCACAGCTTAAAGTCTGCATTTGGGCCTAGATGCTAATGGCTTAATGGAAAAGAAAGAGGGATGTTTTTTGGGTTTTTTTGGATAACCAAAGTAGAGTACCTTCCCCTGCACATTTCCAACTTAACCCTCTCGTCTGGGTAATCCTGGAAGGAAAGGGATGGTAAGCAGAGCACAGCTATCATATCTGACTGACCAATCTCACATTCCTTCTTCAGGGCAGCCCCATCTATGCCTTTTTAAAGAGTGAATTCTACTTGTCCATGGAACTCCCCAGTTTGCTCAGCTGGCTGAGAAATCATCTGACACTTCAACAAGTAGTACATCATTGTGACCCAGTCAAGAACCACCAGATGGCACAGATCATTTTCAGACCAATGATGCCTCAAAGTCTTTGGTCACTAAGCAGATTGTAGCCACTCATGATGTTCAGGCAATGTGCAACGTCACAAAATTCTCCTGAACATGCTTTTTAGCTTTTCCCTTCAATGAAGTATCCTAAGACTAATTTTCTAACACCTACACCCTTTTACGCAGCGCTCAGAAACACAAAACATTAATTTGGATGACAGACTCCTTTTGGAGACTTTGTTCGCCACTCACCATCCGTCTTTCCCCGTTGATTCCTCTCCACTGCTCAGCCCTTTTCATGATGTAGCTCAGCTCCTGACTGGAAATCTCTAAGTCCAGGGGAACAAAGAACGTGCCTTCCTCACTATGGATACGTCGAAATATATCCGAGAGCCAACCTTCGCTATGCAGCCTAAGGACAGAAATTACACATTTGGTTCATCTTTGAAAGGACTCCTCATACACAAAAAAGAGAAGCAGGTATTCTACAAAAGTTATGCTTTCATAGACTTCTAAATCTTGATTTTCCCTTCATGGCTATGCTCTCTGCCCTTGAGAAAGCAGCTCCTATCCAACAAGTTCTCCACCGTACAGCCTCTCCCCAGCCCTCTGTAGAATTTACAGTACCTGAATCGAATCACATAAATGCAAGCAGCAATTTATTCTAATTATTTAAAAATATTGACTTCCCAAAAAGATCCTGATCTTCCTTTCTTTCAGAAATGTCTAATGTGTGTCCATAGCATTGGGCTGGGTAACAATTCCAGTACCACAGTCAGACATGAATGAAAGTCCTCCTGCGCCAGCATTCAATAATGGGCAAACCACATCATATAGAAAGGAACTACTCACCATTTTTTTTTTTTCAAACCCAAGCCTGAAGTCTATACAGTTTAAACTTCTCTTGATGTTAGAACAGTTCATTTCATTTGCTGGCTTTGTTTTTCTATGGCATTTCTGTGCTGTGGTAAGGAATTGACTAAGAGCTACACAGTAAAACTTTCTACCACAAGAAAGGCTTGCTGTGTGGTATTTCTTAATGTAGGTGAAACCAAGAAATATTGTGAGGCTTTTGGGAAAGGCTGGTGTCACATTTTTAGCCTAAGATGAACTTAAAAACTTCAAAACACTGCTGTTTGACTCAAATCAAACCTCTTCAATTAATCTCTTTTTTTTCATTCTGCTTTTATTCCAAAACCAGGGGATTCAGAAAACAAAGATCAGAAAAATCTGGAACTTTGGGTACGGATATTTAACTGAGGTCTTTCCTTTTGTACCCTTTTTCAAGCTAAGACTTTACTGCAATTCAGCCATCGCTTGGTGCCAGCTTCAACCATCGCTTGGTGCCAGCTTCAACCATCGCTTGGTGACAGCTTCAACCATCGCTTGGTGCCAGCTTCAACCATCGCTTGGTGCCAGCTTCAACCATCGCTTGGTGCCAGCTTCAACCATCGCTTGGTGCCAGCTTCAACCATCGCTTGGTGCCAGCTTCAACCTCTTTGTCCTTCCCAGAGACTGGCTGGGTAGTCCCGTGAAGTGCACGGATTGCTGTTTGGGCTCTGCCACCAACAAATTGCCTGGATTTCTGGGGGGCTGCACTGGTGGGAGACAGAGCACAGGCAGAACTCCTTGGACCCTCTGCACTCTCATCCTTCTCGTGTACAGCATAGCAGGAGCAGCTCATGTGACCAGTCCTTGTCCTTGGGTCTTGTATTGGCTGCTGAACAAATTGAGCGCATGGGAGAGGCAGAGGGTTGCTTGAGTAAACCAGGATGAAGTTGACATTCAGCCTGGTTCCACCCCACACTCTACAGCGCTCCCTAAGAGCAGAGAAGCCCACTCAATGAGCTCCTTAGCACAACCTCTGCCCACGACTGAGATTTAGTGCAGAACAGAAATAAAGAGATGCACCAACAGGCTTTTTTTTTTTTCAACTTCATCTCATGAGGAGCTTTATATCCCTCTCTTCAAAGGGGGATGTGTACCTTAGGGTCAAACTCTATATTCGAGATTTCTGTGATATGGTAGCTGTTCTGATACAGAAATCTCAGCCTGGCTCAACATCAGATTAGGAACTGGTGCTTTACTGCAAAGGGGCTCTCTGTACTTTTTTTTCCCCCCACCCTTCTTTTTTTGAAACATTCCGCTTTGAAATTGCAGCCCTAAATGTGATGTAATTTCCAAGGTGTCAATTTGGGATTCTCTTATCAAAAGGGGAAGATAACCTGATCAGGAGTTAGGTAGTCCTTGGAATATAAACAAACTGGCTTCCAAGAAATCATAGAAAATGCTCAAAAAGTGTGAAATGTAGATCAGCGCAAAGGTCAAGTAAAAAACTAAAGCATCTTAAAATGCATTGCAGTAGAGATTATTTTTTATAACTAACTAATATCCTTCATGGAGTGATTGACCAAGTTCCCCTTTTTCCTTTAAAGAAAAGTTTTTCTCTTAATCTCTGGATCTGCATCAGATGTTCTTTTGGCACAATAGACACATTTTTGCAAGGATTGATTTGCAACTAAGAATTATCTTGTGCTTAGTTGAAAAACTAGCAGTCAGGCTGGTGGGCTTTCTGACCTTCTGCTCCTGTTGCAGCAATATTATTCCGTGGTGTTGGTATTTGAAAGTCCAGGTCAGCAATTTAAATGACTTGCCACTTATCTTGCTAAACAAGGGAAAAGACCTTGCCATTTATTTAAGCTCACTTAATGTAACATTCTTATTTCAAATTAAGTAAAATTTAATGCAATTAAATGACTGTCTACTTGCTGCCATAAACATTTTCTATATGAAGATTTTAAGCACATGGTTATAAACAATATAATTAACTTTGAATTAATTAAGGATCATGAAGGCTGTCTTCCAGCTTATTTCTTTTTGTCCAAAAGGACTCAGCCTGCTCTTCTTACCTGCTTTCATTTCTTTTCTTTGGCTTGAAAATAATAAAACACTTCTTATACTTTAATTTTACTTTAATTTGACTTGTTATAAATATGAGAATAGTTACTTCCACTGCTAATACAATAAAAAACCCCGCTCAGACTATGTTTTCTAGACATATGAGAATCAGTATAATACCTTACCAGTTATTTTATTTCTCTCTCAGAAATAATTGAAATTATTTGCTAACCAGAGTCAAATACAAAAATAGGCTTTTCAAAGAATTACACAAACCAAAAATTTAAGGGTAGTTTTAGCAGTTCAAAATAATTTATTACTTCTTCACTTGAGCCTTTCTCATCCTTTTTTTTTTTATTTTTGAAAACCACTGTAAAAAATGCAAAACCAGTTTTGCTGTTAACACTAAAAAATGTAGATTTTTGAAGCTCTTCCCTGAAAAATGTTTCAATACCAGGAAATGCAGACTCTTTCCAGCAGACACTTTTAGTTGAGATGGGTCTGCAGTTTCTCACAGTGCAGAAAACATTTCACCAACAAATTCCTCTCTGTTTCTAATGTCTAGTGGAATTAAAATGAAGGAATTGCAACCAGTGCCACTTCATTTTTCCAGAAAGTAATTAGAATATCTCTCCATGCTAGATGCACTACAGACTCCCAAGACACCGAAGGGAAGCCAGATTTATTGAGGTATTTTGGTTTGTAAAGACTCAAATCGATGTCTACTGCTGCTTATCCCCTGCCCCTGATTTCATTAGCTCCTGCTTGTTCGTCAGGGCTGCTGTGAAGTTTTCTGGCTGTGGCAGAAAACAGACACTTCCCCTGCTTGCTTTGGTGGCCCTGTGGGTCCTGTGCTCTTATTCCTTTTTTTTTTTTTTTT
>VWZG01003885.1:263976-281293 GCA_013396735.1 Grallaria varia | reverse complement strand
TTTTTTTTTTTTTTACACACTGTCAAACCCTTCAGTTTAATGGCAAATTTCTGAGTAATTCTAAAAAAACAGCATCACCTCCTCCATCCAAAGGCTGGAGTCTTCCCTGTGGATTGAGGTCATAAGACACAGAAGATATCCCTCAGTATTTACTGTGTTTTACCTTACAAGAGAAAAACAAGGCGGCTGTCTGTTTCAAAATATATGTTTTTGTGAGCTGAGCAACATGGCATTTGAATATATTTTAGATACAACATCTGTGAAATATTTACACAAAGGGATGCTACTGCCTTGGTTATAATATTTTTTTTCTTTTGGAAACAAATGCTGTTATATCAATATTCAAGTAACAGTATTATAAATTGCAGAGATGTTTTCCTTAAGAACATTCGAAAAGGTTTTAATGCTATCATTTGTTGGACTGACAGTGTGCTGCTCAAGAGTCCTACCTATGTCCAAGGTTCCCACTGTGTTGGGCTGTGGACATGCAGGGAGCAGAAAGTTGATCCAATTGCAGAAGCTCGGAGTGTAATCTGACTCTGCACAGACGCCAGTATTCAAAATGTTTTCCTTTGTTATCAAGCAAAGAACTTCAAAGACCTCATGCACTGTAACAGATTTCGTTATTTTCCTTTTGCTTTTGTATTTTGCTATGAATCATTTTTAACATGTGTTATGCTAAGACAACTTTTTTTCCCCCAGAAACATTATTCCCCCACCCCTTTATTGGAAAACATTATGGGAAAATTGATCCAGAAGGAAAGGTACCTTTGATGATCTTGCACCTGTTCCCCAGACAATGAAGATGTTAGTAATATTCTCATAAAAACCTGCCTTACAAATGTTTTAATTTAAATTAATTTTCCTGAGTAATAAACGACAGCAGCTAAAACTTATGAAGCTATTCAAAACTATTAAGTCAATGATTAAGAAGGCATTAACGTCTCAAAAACTAATTAACTAGACTACCAGTACATTGGAGTTGTATACAGCTTCCAGGAATGCAGGAGCTTTGAAATACTTTGCAGAAATTTAGATTGCCATTTATCTTTTCCTGCCTGCTGCAACAGTTTTTGGGAGGGAGACGGAGCAATGATTCTGTCATGTGGAGGGCGTGTGCTGGGCTTTTCTATTCTTACAACTGCCTGCATCTTACCTTTGCATGTGGGTTTTTATTGGTGCTTGCCAGTTTTTATCACTGGATAAATCAAAGGCCAGTACAAAATTCATAGTTTTTACATACATTACAGATGAGTCGCTCAGAATAAAACCCCAAACGTGTTTTCATTCAATATATTAGACATCCTATTTAATTACTTTTCAATGTCCCACACCCGTCCCTATTGACTGCAAAGCTAATGGTGTCTACTAAAAAGGTGGCAAGAAAGGTAGCTGGTCAAATTTCATCAGGAACTGAATACCGAAAATAGGATGAAGTAATGGAAAAATTATTTGGATTGTCAGGTCGTGATGACCCAGTCACATCAAGTCAAAAATCCTGTGTCATCAAAAGGCTGTGAGGCTCTGGGAGCCATTGCAGACTCAGAGATTTTGCACTTCATATCATACGTAGCTTTCTGAAATTTGTCCTATTTCTCACAGAACCCCTGCTTATAAGACTAAAGACAGCATCTTCCAAAGTACGTAAATAAAAGGTACGCACACTTTACAGCTTAAGTCCCTGACACAGACACCATTGCCTAAAGCCAAAGGTGCAGAGACCCCTGAGTCCATGAAAAATCATGATATCAACTGTGCTCCTGTTGAGGAAATAAATGGCTCCACCTCTGACTTGCTGTGCCCAGGGTATAAAAAGTTAAGCAGGAGCCAACCCCTCCTTGATTATCTGCTATTCTGGGCCCTGGATGTGTGACACTGACATGTCTTTTCTGATGTCACCTTATTTTATCTAACAGGAGAAGGAGCCTCAGCTCCTAAGGGAAAAATAAGAAAAGAGACATACCTTAAAAAATACAGGTACAACACTGTCAATGAGATCATGAACAGGATTATATAAAGCATCACAGTGATTAAGGCACCAGGAACCCCGGATTCCTCTGCTCTTAGAAAGACCCAGGAGAGCTTTGCAGCATCAGCAATGGGTTTCTCGACACTGTTCCCAAATCGCTGCCACAGAGAAAAAAAAATCAGCATAAGAAAATATCAAACCTGATTAGACCATAGAGACAAAAGAACCTGCATTTGTTTGTAAGAAGGATTTAAATGTAATTTGTGGGGCACACAGTCTGAAACTTAGGAGTCTGCTAGAAAGAATTTGAAATTAACCACGAGATGTGAAATAAACTGTTTTCTGACTGATTTTAGTACAATTAAAATCTACCTTATGGAGGTGACTTATCGAACAAAACCCATATCGAGTGAAAATACTCAGAGTGAATTCTATTAATGTATTGCAGGACAAGTAGAAGGAGAAGAAGGCTGAAATTTGTCTTATTTCAATGACAAGGGAGGCATAATATTGAATGATTTCTTTTCCAAACATCTATTATTTTCCTTTTTTTCCCTATACCTAGTTCTTACGACCTAGCTACTGTATTGACATATTATTGCCCTCTGCTGGATCAATTTAGAAGAATTTAGCTACATATCATGGGTCTCCTACATCTCAGTGCTAAGATAAATTCCTCTCTTCACTTTTTTCCTTTTTAAAGTGACACGGTGACAGCCATACCCTGTTGGATCACGTTGACACGTTTTGCAAGGATGTAAAACTGCACCACCAAAGCATCCAGTGTTCATCATTCAGAGGGAGTCTGTGACCTTTAGGCTTCAAGAAACCTTCACCTTCCTGAGCAGCTTGCCTGGACTAATCCTTAGAAAGTGTCAAAACTTCTTGCCCATTTTTGGCTACCTACTATGCTTGCAGTGACTACAAGTCCAATGATGAGCTATAGAAGGACTGAGGTTCTTGAGTAGGTTTCTGCTCTCCCTTCACCATCTGCAACACTGCTAGGTTTCTGTAACGGAAATTAAAGGTCCTAGGGGACTGGTAATGACATATAAAAACTAGTCACTAATTCAGAATTTTCCATATTTGTTACAAAAATATTACAATGTTCCCATTCTGTTCTGCTTCCCTGTTGTGTCTTCTCTTCTTAGGAAAAAACCCAAACAAACAAATAAACAAAAACCAAAAAACCAACAACAAAAAAGCCAAGAAACTATCTACTGAGGAAAATCCTCTGCACAGCAGTCATGCCCTGGCATCCCTCCAGAGAAGCAAAAATCTGAATGGCAAGTAACAATACATTTCTCTCTTATAGAAGCAGTTCTTTCCAGCAAGGCAAAAATTACATGGGAGAAGTGTACTTTTCTATCTTTTTCTTCTAATAAAGATATTCTGTCAATCTGTTTGCCTTCTGTGGTCCTCAAAGACGTGGACCAAGAAAGGTGTCTTCATTTTAAATTCCTTAAAGAACATTTGTCAGCATCTCTCTCAAGTACTTCTCACGCCACTGAAGGATGGTCATATGAGCCTTTTGCAGTGTCTGTTGGTTTTTATGATGACACACATCCATGTGGCCAAAGAGGTGGTACTGTCTGCATTTTAGAAGCTACAGACAAAGTGAGTGGGGTCCCAGGAAAGCTCTGGCAGAACAGGAAGTTCAACTGCATGGGGATGTTCCTTATCGCTGGAACATCCTCCTACAAGCTGACAGTAAATCAAACCTGAAATCACACATTTGACAAAGCGTTTTGGACCGTGACTTGAAATCCTCCCCCACACAAGCGACTGTTCTCTAGCCTAGCCCTAACAATAAAAAACATTAGTTAGTAAACACAGCAACTTTTGTCTCCAGGGCTATCTGTCATCTTTCATAAGTATTAAGGCCATTTAGGATGCTAAAATACATTCCAGCACTAAAATAACTCCTATTACCACAACACAATATTTTACAACGGTTTGATCTAAAATAGATTGGCAAGTAAATCTGAAATGGCTGCTGAAAAAATGCCAGAAGAACAAAAAAAAAATTGCAAATGTAATAATGAAAACATATGTAAGAGATACAGTTTCATTTTGGAAAGGAGACACACAGTATATTGTGTAATATTTGAACAAATGAGTTTCTACCAAAGATAATCCTGGTGGGTAAGACTGCCAAGTTTTCAGTATGAAGTTCAGAGAGGTGTGCTAGTTTTTTTAGGTTTTTTACCCTTGTAATGAAAAACTAAGTTACTTTATTTGTATCTCGTATTTCCCCGTGCACAAGTTCTATTTGAAATTGGTAAGTGAACCAGTCTGTGTGGAACTGAGCACAGTTCCACCGAAGTCAATGGCAATGATTTGCTCAGTGCAAGTGTGAGAAAGATAAGGTGGACCTCAGCCTTTCTGCCAGTTTTTATGAATACACCACTCCTGGAGGGGAGAAAAAAAACATTTCAGCTTTTCAATATTTCTAACCTGGTTATTGCAGGAAAGCACCTTTTTCTCTTAGGAAAAACATATCTCAATCAGAATAATTGCAATTAAAGTTCAATCATGTGCATGGTTTGTATAATGAGATTTAAAAGTAAATAAATAAATTCGGGCTGTCCGAGTGAAAACTAGAGTGTGTTTCCGCGTGCTTTAGCCATTGCAATTACCTCCCAAGTGAGCTCCAGCTAAATTCATTGCAGGGCTGCATTTTAATTTTCAAAACCGCTGCAGCAGGAAAGAGAATGCAAAGAGCAGAAAAACACCTGCAGAGCACAGGTTGGCAGATGAGGAGCCGGGAGATCTGAGAAAACCTGATCCCCAGTAAGGCCAGTGGATTATTGCTTGATGTGAAGTGAGCAACAGGAACACAGATGACTTTGAAAGACCAACAAGGGCAGAAAGAGGAGCAACGTCACACCCCCAGAAAAGCCCTCGGCACCCTGAGCCCATCGGAAGGACCCTGTGTCACACACAGAGTGAGAGCCAAGTTTGAAAAGCATCTTCTGGGAGACTGGGCATTTACCTTGGCCGTGATAGAAGCACACAGCACGTACATAGGCACAGACAGAGCCGGGAGCTTGGCTCGCCTGATTTTGCCCATGATGAAACTCTTCCCTTAAAGATGTCTATCTTTAGATCGCGCAAGTCTTTTTAGGAGTGCCAGCAAATTATATTAACTACATTGCATGTCAGAGAAATGCACGATAACCTCTGTTTTGGTTTGGTTTTTTTTTTTTCATTTTGTCTCTTTCAGGGCTTAGAAAAATCTGAAGCGTTAATAATCAGGATTGCTCATTAACCCATCTTCATTAACATCCAAAATTGCAGCAATCCTTTTCAAAGCAGATGCAATCACTCCGGCAGTGGATTTACTTTCTTATCTCCATACATGGTTTGTGCAGCGCTCTTAATTTTATGTAGTGACTCCATTAGTTGGGAATTTTGTTAATAAAAAGGTAATGTATAACATTATTATTTAATTTCTTTTTAACTTTCATGTTCCATTGCCAGGGGTGGAATTTCATATCTTTCAGTGATTCACTGAATAAAACAAACTTCTACGTCAAGTTCTCATGTCCAAGTTATTTTAAGTGACTCACCCCCAGGAATGAATCCACTACGAACACTGCCAAGGGGTCTAACACTGTCCATAGTCCCATAGCTATGATAAACTTTGACAAGAAGGAAGGGAATGAGTCAAACAGCTGCTGACAGCCCCATCTGAGCAGGACCATAAGAAGCAGCCCTGCGTTCAAGGTTAGGGGTCCCACCACAACCATGACCAACTCTTCACTGGTGTGTAGCAAGGAGTTCTGGTAGCACAGTTCCACCGTGTGAGGGAAGAGCTGGAATCTGTAAACAAGCAGAAGGAGAGCATTTGTCTGTGCTCCTAAGCAAACCATTTAAAAAAAAAACAAAAAAAAAACCAAAAAAACAAAAAAAAAAACAAAACCAAAAGGTAGAATCATGCATGTTGCATTGTAAAGTTGCTTCCCTATCTGGGTGACAATCCTGTGACCAAAAACCTGTATGAAGCTACTCAAAAAAATAAAGTTTTCTCCTGTCCTTGGATCCCCTCTCAGTTTACTGGGTGCACATGCAGACCCCAGGAGCTCATCAGTCTCTGCATCCTGCAGCACCTCTGGGCACTGCACAAAGCAGACAATCTGATATGGGGGACACGGCTTTTAGCATGCCTAAAAGGATCGGAAATGCTCCTCTTGCCACCATGAGATGGTGGGATTTGCAAATTGCTGGCCCTGTAAGAGGCAGGAACTGCATGGCATTGCGAACAACAAACAGATGCTGAAATTCAGGGCAAAAATTTCAATCCAATTGTAGTGGATTAAATTCTGCTCCTAACTAAAGGTGAAGGGGTTTGATTCTCACTTGGGTTCTCACTTGTGGGTGCTACCACTGTATTGGGGAGGAGTAGAGAGCACTCAGCTCAGTCTCATGTTGTTCAGGCGCACAGCTACAGGCTGGGATGCTGATCCAGGGCATTTTGGCTCGAGAACGTTATCCTTTATCTAGCTGACTGCCTGGGACAGCTGTGACTAGTGGCTTCGAACATGACCACCACGCTCTCATGCATTGCTTCCTTCTGTTGGGTTTCCTTTGTTTTCACAGGCTTGGCCTCCCAGAAGTTTTGACACCAGCTGGCTGAGCCCAAATGGGCTGTGCAAGGCCAGGAGTGAGAGATGGTTGGCTTTGCGTTAAGATCTAGAAGACCACCTTAACGATATCCAGCCAGCGCTGTCCAGAGTCTGCTCAGCTCAAATTTTAGCCAATAATCAATCCCACTATCACAGCAGATACAGGTCGGAAAGTTGCATGTTACTCAATGCTCCTACTCATTGATTCAGACTTGCATGACACTTTAATGTGAATAAAAGAAAAAAAAGTTTATATTGGAGAAATCATCCCTTCCCTAAGAATGATTGTATTTTTTTAACTCTGTAAACCCATTGTAAACCCCACAGCAACATACAGAGAATCACCTAGTGGGCTTGGTTTCCATATTTATTTTTTTTCCCATCTAAAGTAAAGACAAGCAATGATTTCCCTGCTACTCTCTCGAGAGCTCTAATTCCTCAGCTAAAGTCAATGTATCATGCAGTCAAAATATGTAAACCCTCTACAGTATTCACAGTAAAATTGATACAGCACAGTTAAAGTCTTAGAAGCATTTTACTCATAAATCACTTTGGTAACATGAAATATGATTTAAATGCTTCTTCAGTTTTGTGCACTTCTTAGGCATTTTGAAATACCTTTATCCAAAATGATAAATGATTCTTCTGGAAGATACATAACCTGCTCAGTAACTCAGAGGGGAGAGAGGCAGGCATGACACAAGACACAAATTGTGTTCTGGGTTTAAAGTTTACATTACTAACACCTTCATCTGATATGCAAATGTGACCTCTCAGGGTTACATTTGCCTATCAGATGGACCGTCTGGAATCTGCAATCCTTGTTTTCTTAGTCTCTGCAGAGGCTCCTATCAGGTCTTTCATGTAGAACCCTTAGCATGAATCTTAGCCATTGATTCTCTCCATAGTGCAAAAGAACTGCTTTGAATTGAGCCATTATTCAAATAAATCAAGAAATATTCTGCCAGAGAAAAGAGTGCGGCAGGACTTACTTTGTAACAGGAACTGAGATGGTCTGAAGGAAGAGCCATTGGCTCAAATAATGCAGGTAAAGCCTCACAAACCAAAGCAAAACTACCAGCAGTGTCAGCAGCCAGAAGTCCCCGGAGCGCCAGCGTGCGGCTCCCAGCTCCGAAAGGGCTGTGGATGCCACGAAATGGAAATGCTCCACAACCCGCCTGGACAGCTTCGCTTCAGCAGCAGCACGGCAGCTAGAAATATATGGAATAATAAAAAAAAAATATATGGAATAATGAAAAAAATGTATGGAATCCAAAAATAAAATATATGGAATAAAAAAAATATATGGAATCAAAAAAAATGTATGGAATAAAAAAAAAAGGAATAATAAAAAAAAGAGAGTCATTCATAAAGGCATAAAAGAAATCGCAGTGGCTAAAACACTGTAGAGTCCCATGATACAGATAATTTGGTACAGGTTCTAATCCCAATTCCTGATGGAACGCATCTGACAGTAAAAAAAAAATTTATTTTTTTTTTTTTCCATACATTTTTTTCATTATTCCATATATTTTATTTTTGGATTCCATACATTTTTTTCATTATTCCATATATTTTATTTTTGGATTCCATACATTTTTTTTTTTTCCCATGGCAGCTTAGGTGACAGGTGGCTTTCTCACAGAAGCCATGCCACCGCTTTCATAAAGGAGGCAACAGATCACATTTAAAATCAAGTTTTTAAAAGCCTTTTGCTTTCATTTTTGTTTCAATTTTCTCACAAATTGCACTCCGAGGAACACTTTATCACTTAGTTTCCTTTGGAGAAAATGGCATAAGAACTTGTCATATTTGTACTGAAAAGTATTAATTTTATTGAAAACTTGTGAACAGCTTTTTGGCATCTGGGTAAGAGCATTTCAGTCAAATATTTCAGTACACAATGTGGGCTAAAACTCCTCTCTAGTTTCAAATCAGAGAGAAAATAAAAAGGAGCGTGCACTGTAAAGGGTTCTGCTACTGAGTGTGGTGTGATTTGCCCTTTAGACTAATTACCATAGAGCTCCAAAGGGGGCAGAGGGAGGGAAAAAAGATGCCGAGATGCAGCCTTGGCATTCTCTCTCCAAGAAACTGGAGTCTCTCAGCTGATTCAAAGCTGAAAAGACAGTCGCTTCTTTGACCTTTGGAAACTTCTAACCGCTGTACTTATTTCCACCGATTTAAATGACTAAGCAGCTGAGATGTACAACTCTAGGACTGAGTACGATGTCATCACGCTCAGACTTATTTATGTTGATGAAGTCTTCCGGAAGTTCAGAAATATAAAGACCTTTTTGTGGAAGAAAACATATTGGCTTTTTAAAGTGGAGCATGTGACTGGAGAAGAAGCGATAGACATACTTGCACTGTGTTTTATACTCTTTTAAATCGCTTCCCTGTCCACACGTATTTCTTAAATAGCTGTATACATTTCTTTCTTCATCAGTCAGAGAGAGAACCGTGAACAGCAATAGACAAACTTAGGAGGTTTCTCCATTTGATCTAGGTTTGAATGAGAAGGAGAAATAAAAAGCCCACACTTGCTAGCCTTAGGTCTGGATTTTAATACCAGCCTTGGCATCATGTTGCTCCTGGCGCTCAGTGTTGAGCAGGATGCATGTGTAGGAGAAGGGCATGCTGTCAGCCAGTTCCTTTGCTCATGGGAAGGCTCAGGGTTTAGTTACCTGGTTGAGTGAAGAAGAGCATGAGAAGTTGTCAGAGACACAGCACAAAAAGTCCAGTTTTTGGGTCACTAAAAAAGGCTTCAAGTACAAATCACCAAAACTTCTCACAGGAACATCTGTTGGGCTGAGACTGGTGGTCCTTGCAGTGACTGTAGGTTGATCTCTTATGGATTTTGTAGGGGTTTTTTCAGACATTGCAGTCCACTTTGCTTATATCCCAATCAGTCAAAGTCCTGGCTCAGAGACTTAGGGCCACATCATGAATCACCTTCCTCATATTGTAATTATTTTCCCACAGCAGCCTACAGGAACATCACAACACTGTTTCACTAGCATTATGAATTCCTAGTCTAGGCTTGTGTGAGAAAGAGACGAAGAAAAACGTAAAATAAGAAATATAATTGACTGCGGTATTATACTACAATAACCACGGAATTCCAAATGCTCTGAGCTCTGCAGCTAGATTGCACTACACTTCCTTTCATATGAAGATATTTTTGTCATTCTTTAACAGCTTCCATCAAAATTTACTCTTGAAGAATTCACTCCTTGAGAAGAGTTGATAGAGCAGGATTAGCCGCATTGGTATTTTAGTTAGGCCAAATAGTTTGTTGCACAAAAAAAACCAAAACAAAAACAAAAAAACAAAACATAATAATATCTTAGCTCATAATACTCACACACAGAACTACAGAGATGTCCCACCCAGCCTCACCCATTTCAGAAATCCACATCCTCCAGAGATCATTGCCAACCTTCACCTCCATGACAAGAGCACAAGTAACCATGTATTTTTCACAAAAATCAGGATTTAGATCGACACCCCATTCCATGCTGGAATCATTTACTACTAGATTATTTAGGCTCAATTTGCAAAATGAAGCTGCTTCCAAATAAGCAACAAGGGCTAAATGCTCAATGTGACACCTGTAAAAGGTTTCAAGACACAAATCCTTCCTTCCTACCCAACACGCAGAAGGAGAAGGAGAGCACACAGCTCAAAGCACTGAAAATACTGAGTCCTCTTTCATTTTCACAGCAGTCCTGGAGCACCCGGAGCAGTCCTGGAGAAATGCTGAAAAACATTAGTGACCAAAACACGGGGCTGGGATGGTGAGTTAACTTATTCCTCACTGAGGCAGGATCTGGCAGGGCAATCAGCACTTTCACAGGAGCTCCACGGACACATTTGCTCCGGCTTTGTCACTCCTTGTGTGGAAGCTGCTTAGGAAAGCACCGTGAGCACACCCTAAAAACTGCAGTTATGGAACTTACCTAAGGTTGGGCAGCACTGAAAACATCCAACCTGTGCTTTCATCACTTCATTGCTCCCTCTACTACTTCCACGAGGTCAAACAAGAGCCTCTGTCTCTCCCTGTGAGCTGTGTCATCATCCCTGCTGAGATGCTGGGTCTTACCTACTCAGTAAACTTCTAAATGAAATTAGAGAAATTCAGAATATGCTCACTTATCAAACCCAAAAGCCTTCCATGCAACGACCCTGCTTAAATAACGAGAGCAATGTCAGTGACATCTTTACCTGGCTGATCCTTTCCTCTGAAAAAGCAATAGCAGCCCACAAAGTCCACAGCAAGCCAAGCTTGCTGAAACAAAATGAGAAAGATTGGTAGAATCAAACATTAAGGCTTTTTTTTTTCTTTTTAGAACAGCAATTATTTTTTTAAGACTTTATGGTTTTCATCAAACACCTTGATCATAATTTCTCTCTTTAAATGGAAATTAAAGTCCTCTTTATTGTTTGATTTGTTGGAAGTTCAGATTCTGAGTGTCACTTCTGTGCTACTTTGTACTTCTCTGTGATTGTGCAATACCTTGACAGGAACACCATCAGCCAGTGGGAGAAATTGGTGGAAAATGCAGCATATGCAGTGACTCAGGGAAGGTCCCAACCTATAAGTGGAATAACTTCATTTACTTTAAAACAAATTCAGCAAACTATTCCAGAGTACTCATTAATCATGTTATAAGGCTGTTTACTGGTTGCCACTTCAAAACACTGGGCTTGTATGATCTCTCTCAGTCACTTTCTTTGGAAAATGAAGACAGAGAGAGGCAGAAACACCAAGTGCACCAAACAAGGGGAAACAGCCCCTTTAAGTACTTTTAGCTGGTGTTAGTACTCAGAGCTCGTGGGTGGAGTGATGGTGCTGGCAGATACAGTTTTCAGAAGAGATTTATATCAAGTTGCTGTAGGGCAGAGAGCATGCGTATTACCTTTCAAAAACCAAACGACCCCTCCCTCACAAAAAAAACCCCAAATCTCAGCCTTTGGGTGAAAACTATATAGAGTTCCAAATGAGAAGCCACTTGAGCAATGGATTTATCCACAATATCTTGGATTACTGGTAAGTAATTTGGCTGAATGTTTCTGTTCTAGGGCATTAGTTTTGCATTTTTCTTTGAGAAATGCTGCAGCACCAAATAGCAGAGACCGAATTACCATAAAAGCAGGTCAATTATTTCAATGGGAGTTGTTCGGAAGGAAAGGAACGACGCGCAGATTCTCTTAAGCTACACTTGATGATGATGACAGAAAAGTAATGGCTGATGGAAGGCAGCGTGTGCTGTTGGGTGACAGCTTTGCTGCTGACAAACTACGGCCAACATTTGTATAATGCACTGCGAGACTGGCACTTAGAACTGATGGTGGGGGCAGATCCTCAGTCCACAACACCCCGCCTGCTGCCAAGCTACGCTGGTGTATACCAGCTGAGGTATTCAGGATCTACTCCTGAATGTATCTATTATTTACCTTGCATAAAATAAGGCAAAAATAAATGTTTCTTTGTCACCCGTAGAGGCAGAGAAGATTTAAAGAGCAAATGCAGACACCAATTACTGCTTGATGCAAATTACTTTCAGGGAATCACATGCAATCCTTACAGCCCAAGAGTCGGTACAATGTATTTACTCAGTTCACGAATAAAAAAGACACTTCCCCCCCATTCCCCTAAATGGTAGGTATATTAAAACTTAATGCTAAGTTCTTTATGGATTATCAGTGGAAATAAAGATGCAGGAAATATTGCCCATGCTACTTCAATGAAGTGCTATCATTTTCAGTGGAAAATCACACCTGTATCTAAAGGCATATCTAAAAGTACTACTTGTAGCCCCTTCAAATGGAAACCAGTTAGAAGCACCACTGATAAAGCACAAGAGAATATGGTTCATTCCACTGAGCACAACATAAACGTATACATAAAACATAAAATTTTATCATCATTAGAAGGATTTTATTATTATTCCTTCTGCATAATATTTTTCCTTTTCAAAGCTCGCACTGCGTTACAAAGAAATTGTCTTTATCCCAGGCTGTATGGTGATGATACAAATGACTTGCCCAATAAGCCAACGGCAGAGCTGTGAACCGAGCTCTGCTGAGTTACAGTCCATTATTCTATCCACTGGATTCCTAATAAAATATTACTTTTTTGTTTATTTGTATGCAAAGTGAATAAAAGCAGGGAGAACATTTGCCAACAATAGAGACACTGTTTTTTCTTGTCTCTTTCCAGGACACACCTATGCTTCATATTCTTTAGCTTGCTAACACTGAGAAAACGGGTATCACAAAGAGTTATAAGGGTTGTCCAGGGGGTATCTGCTATAAGAGAGGTGGCAAAAAGACCTGAGGGGACATTAGGCAGTTCCTTAACCTACAAATGCTCATAGGTGAATTTTTTCTACAGCTTACTGAAAAATCCAAAATCATGGTACAGATGAAACGCTGAAAATTAATGACAAATTTATTTTTCAGTGCCCCCATGGTGGAAAAAAAAGAAACTGCCAGAAGCATGCAAAACCCAAAAACACTGAAAGTGGCTTTTAAGACTTAAACACCCTTGCAAAGCTGGAAAAACAGTAACCGAGTAACTGCAATTATTGTCTTGCTTTACTGCAAAGAACATGACACATGAATGTGAATGCACCCAGAAACATCAGTGCTGCCCCACCAGGGAGCTCCTTCCAAGATCCAGGCTGTGCCAGCTCACAGGAGATGGCCAGCATGGAGCGAATTCTGGGTTAGAAACAGCCTAGGTGTGTTTGCGTCATGTGCATGGCTGGGAGCCAGAACAAACAAAATCAGCTCAATTTCCCCCCAGCCCGCTCCTGGGGGTTTATGCTGGCACTGCTGTTGCCTTGGAGGGACCACTTTGCTCTCCCATCCTGGGGGATGGACACTATGGGTCAGTGGGCCAAGACATGCTCATTAAAGAGGAAGGGAAGGAAGTGCTGACAGCTTCGTGTTCCTCTGGATACAACTGTGCTAGCCTGAAAATGGTGGACACAGCTTTCACTACAAAAGAGTTTATGACAACAGAAAATTGCCAAACAGCAGCTGATTCATGTCCTCAGCAGTCCCTTGACCCAACAGTTTCAGGCTGGTGGAGGAGCCCATCTCCTCACTTCAGCTAACCAAGACTTTCCTGAGGGAATTAGCTGAGACATTCACAAGAAGAGATTTCTTACCAAGCTGGGGAAGGAAGCGCTGGAGGAAGAAAAAAAATCCCAAAATTTCAGCAGAGTGGCAATAGCGCTGGAGGACAGAGCAGTTCCTTGTAGAGAGCTGGCAAAGCTTTGCTTGTTTCAGCTTTGAGCAGCATCTGACAATGACCAAGCAAAAATGACAAAACCCAAATTATTATCGTCAGGCCTGCAGTTTAGGTAGGGAACTAAAACTTCGCCTGTTTCATGCTTAACTGCATTTTCAAGAGCCTGTTGGCTTGGCAAACCAGTCTGGAAATCTTACAGGAACAGACTTTGTTAAAATATTCCAGTCTGGCTGCTTCCAGCTCTGGATGGGTACGAGCATGAAGCAAGGAAACTCGAGTGCAGCTTTCAGAACTTTTAAGAAGCTCTGGTTTATATTTCATTCTAGAAAGGAACAAAAGGCAGCAGACAGCCTCTGTTATTCATCCTCATGACAAGGCCAGTCAAGAAGCAAAAGCAAGCATGTAACTCCTCCCCTACTTCTTGCCCTCTGACTGCTTTAAGTAAATAAGACGACAATGAATGAATGAGAGAAAGACACAACCCACACAGGGGAGGATGCAAGACGTCAGCAGAGGAATACATCTCAAAAAAACACAGCAGTGTCCATGAAGCTGCTCACCCAGTAAGTAATGTTGAATGCTCAGCCTCGTGCATGAGCAATAAAACAGTGTTTAGGACCTGGAGAAGAAGTTTACAGGGTTATCAGGGTAATAAATACACCTTTAAGCCAGTCTGAGTTTAAAAAGAAATGGAAAACTACAGGAGGAAAAATGTTAGACTTAAGACATCTGTAGACATTCAGGAGAATCAAGATAAAAAGCCTTTCATTTATGTTAATGGGAGCAATGTACCCTACCCAGGAGAAAAATACACATATATATGTAGGTAGTTCTCCAGCTTTAGCTAAGAGAGTCCCCCGTACCTGATGCGTGGAATGGTTTCTACCTTGACACAGAAAACATCCCCAAGGACATTTGCTCTGTCTGGAGGAAAAATGCAATCTTCCTCCTGACCAAATACACATCTACTTCTGAGAGCCACTAAACACTCAAACACCATCTGTGAGCTGTGCATTCATCTGTAACACACCAATTTAGCTGGCAGGCCATAGGGAAACGAGACTCGGAAGTTGCCAAGTTCAAATGGCAATCCAGCATCAGCTGAAACTCCACCGAGCAAACGGTGAGGTTAGCAGTGAACGTTGGAGCAGAGGGTGACGAAGCTTCAAAATAAGGAAAGTCTGCTGGAGTGGATTAAAAAAAAAACAACAACAACAACAAAAAAAAACCCCAAAACAACAAACCACATAATAAAAATAAATTAAAAAAAGGCACAGCTTTGATCTTTTCCGTCCTGTACTTAATTAGCAGCAGCATCACGTTAGGAGCATGGGTCTGTCCAGCTGAAGTCAAACAGACTTCCTTCAGTGAGAACCAACAGACATGTGGCTGCCGAGGGCAGAGCAGGCAGAAGACACACAGCACATCGTGGTCCTCCACACAGCCACACAGCAAGACCTGATTCTGTCTGGCTGCACAGTGGTGAAAATTCATCGTACACAGACAAGCCACAAGTCAAAGCCCCTTGACATCTGCTTGGTTTTCACAGCAGCAGGCTGAAGGAGAAATTGAGTTCCTGCTTCCATTGCTTCCCTTGCCACAATTACATTGCACGTGTGAAAGTGCTGCAGTTGGGGTGTCAGTTGTTGAACCACTCAATTCACGTGCGGATTTGTAATATTCATGCACTGTGGGAATAGGTGGGTTATGAAGATGAATGGAAAAAAAAGAGTGAATTTATTGGTGTAATTTTGTACATTAAAATGCTTCTAAAACACCATTAGTGTTATTCCCGTCAGATCTCTAGAAGCTGCTGTACTGACTTGACAAAAATGTCCTTTCCTTTTTCACAGCAAACTTTACAAGGAAGAACTAAGCAGGAAAAAGCAGCTAGAATCTGGGGGAACAATGGGACATGTATTTAGAGAAATCTTGACATTGGAAATTTTTTTTTTTGCTTTATTTCTATTACTTTTGGGTTTTTTATTTTTTATTATTTTGTGCAGCAATGTGTCCATGAGCAGAAGTGTTTGACTCAGGAATAGCAATCCCTGAAGAGAATTAAGTGTGACGTGACCCAGGTAACACCAATTAGAGTACAGTTAAAAATAAATCCTTGTGGATTTAAATATGGGCGAGACAAGGCAATTCATGAAACTACACCAATAATGTAATACATTTAAAGAAAAGAAATCTAACAAGCAGAAAATTGTCTGAAATTTTCAGGGTATTTACAAGGCACACATTGTTCAAATATATATAACAAACTATTTTGGAGGGACTCTTCTTCAAGGTTTTGAGAAAAGAGAACAATATTAGGTTTCAGCAGATGCTAGAACCCTGCTCACTAAAAAAAAAACAACAACAAAACAACCCAACCAAACATTTTTGCTTTAATACAACCTGTTTTCTCAAAGAAGCAAATCTGTATTAGGCCATCTTAATCAAATCTTTAAGGGCCTTAGAAAAGAAGGGAGTTATGTGTATATGCAAAATACTCTAGGATACTATTATATTTAAAACACCATTAAGCAGTTATCAAGATGAGAAAACTGAGATACTGTACAGATACCTCAAATTCAATTACTTTATGAAAAACACAGCGATAGGAAATGTTCAACTGAAATCTTTTTTAAAGATCTTTATAAACACCACTGAAATTATGGTGGAAATTATCCATACAATTTAGTCAAACAAAATGCATCACGTAATAACAGTATTAACTTTTTCCTTTCAGTTTAATGCTGTGTTATTATATTTGCTGCCTATTTTAGAAAGTAATTTGTGTTGATGGCTCTGGAGGAAAACCAAGCATTAAAGAACTAATTTAATTCCTTCTAAGCTATGTTCAGTTCAAAAATATTTCTTTCAGAATGTCCCAGTACTGCAGAATCTGACTGGAAATCCACCTTGAACTATGTGCACTTTGACTAACTCTCTGCCCAAGGCAAAATGATCCTGCATTCAGCAGGGTTTTATCCCGGTCTTCTAAAGGACTTACACAGAATGTACCTGATATAACTGGACCAGAATGTCAACCGTGATAGAAATTATGATCAAGACATGGAGGATACATAATGAGAACCTTATCTATTTTACAGTGGGCTGCTATTGGTAGGGGAGTACCTTTAGGGGGTTGTTTACAGAAATCAGGTCTCCCTCCTTTAAAATAAAATAAAGGAAAAAAGAAAGGAAAAAAGAAAGGAAAAAAGAAAGGAAAAAAGAAAGGAAAAAAGAAAGGAAAAAAGAAAGGAAGGAAGGAAAGAAGGAAAGAAGGAAAGAAGGAAGGAAGGAAGGAAAGAAGGAAGGAAAGAAGGAAGGAAAGAAGGAAGGACAGAAGGAAGGACAGAAGGAAGGACAGAAGGAAGGACAGAAGGAAGGAAAGAAGGAAGGAAAGAAAGAAGGAAAGAAAGAAGGAAAGAAAGAAGGAAAGAAAGAAGGAAAGAAAGAAGGAAAGAA
>VWZG01003885.1:247657-263779 GCA_013396735.1 Grallaria varia | reverse complement strand
GAAGGAAGGCAAGAAGGAAGGCAAGAAGGAAGGCAAGAAGGAAGGCAAGAAGGAAGGCAAGAAGGAAGGCAAGAAGGAAGGCAAGAAAGAAGGCAAGAAAGAAGGCAAGAAAGAAGGCAAGAAAGAAGGCAAGAAAGAAGGCAAGAAAGAAGGCAAGAAAGAAGGCAAGAAAGAAGGCAAGAAAGAAGGCAAGAAAGAAGGAAAGTTTGGTTGGTTTTTTTTTTTATCCTGTATGACATAATGGATACTAGCTGTGTTTAAGGTGTGCCAGTAGTGCTTTAACAGGCTGCCTGGATACCTTTGGAAAGAAATTTCACAAATTTTCTTTCAACGTGAAGGCATGGCTTTTATTCCTCTGGTTCCGCAGTAGAAAACAGAAATTTAAAAATTGCTACAGCTTGTTTCTCAAAAATCAATGTGTGATTGCCAGCTGCACTGGGAGTTTGAGGGATATCCCCTTATCAGAGGCAATCTCCAGATAACATACTTTCCTCTATTGCCCATAGCTGCATGTAAGACACGGCAAGACAAATGTCAGCTTCCTTTTCTATTGGTGTCATCTATTGATCCAGTGAAATGCTCTTCATCTGAAACTTCCTTCCCAAAGGGGACATTTGCTATGAGAAGCAAATCTTTCTGCCTGATGCTAAGAAATCCTGAAACTTTCTGCTAATTACTCTACCATAGTAATACATAGCACTAAAAGTGACAAAAAAGTAAGAAAAAAGCTCAAATGAGGCAGATGGCATCCTTTTCCTGGTAGAAATGCTGCTTTTCAATATGGAAAATGTAATATAATAATAAACTTACTATGAGTTTTCTGTGTGCTCCGGATAAAAATGTAACTCTGGGTCTATGTTTTCCTTTGGGGGCATTTCCTCTCAGACACATTCAAAACTGTTATCCCAGATGCACCCGAGTCCAGTACAAACCAAAACACAAAACAGTGTCACCATGAGAAAGAGCAGCAGCAGAGAATAACCAGATGCAGAGGGGTAGGCAAAGGATGCTGGGCTACAAAAAGCACACTGAAAGGTCCCAGCAAAAACACATCAATTAGTGCATCTATAGAGACAGGAGAGAGAGGTTGTTTAGTGTGCTGGCCTAAGACATCCGCACCATCAGAAAAGGCTTTATCTCATCAAGAGAGCAGAAAGTGAAGATGTAGAAAAGACATGTCCCATGAAGAATAAAAACTGACTTGTGAAAACGCACGGCTAATCGACATCCATAGGAATCTTTGCAAAGAGGTTTTGGTATGGCTCCTAGGCAACTGCAATTTCATCAGATTGAAAGAGAACAACCAAGAGAAGCCTTTATAAAGGAAACAATAAAATATTTCACTGGCACTAGAATATTTTGGACTTTACATCCCCAACCAAAAGGAAGGTTTGCTCAAGAGTGGAGACGGGCCACACTGAAAATGTCAATAAGCTTGTTCCTTAGGTTCCAATGTAAAGAAGTATCACACTACCTATCCTTCCACGCACAATTTGTAAAAAGGAACATTCTAAAGGAGTCTCAGTTGGGAGAGTTCCCTCATACAACAAGGATGTTCAGGAACAGGGGAGGTTCAGAAGTTACTGGAAGAAGAGTGACAGGCAGCCTTACTGCATATACCGCATCTTCCAAAGATACCTGGCTAAGAAATAAACCCTGATGTTCAGAAGCCATTAGACCAAAGCTTCTGAAACAAGAATAATGCATTTGGGCAGAACAAAAAGCCTTGTTATTTTGCTGTCTCTGATAAACAACAGTTGGCAGGTATTGAGCTTACCGTCCAAATTAACTACTCCTTGGGTGGTTTTTTTCCCCAGTGTATATTTATCTGAAAGTATATTTTGTAAATTATACAGTTTATTGAAACTCTTAAAACATTTTTTTTTTAAATCACAGAAAATATGATTTTTAAATGTTTTTACAAAAATTTGATTCTGCTTTTCCTTGGAATCTTTATATTTTTCATCAAAGAACTCCAAACACCTGAAAGACACTGCAGTTTTTCAAAGAGCCAGGTTCATCCAGGCAATAAAGGTAAAAAACACTTAAACAACCTTCAAGAGTCACCACAGAGGTGATTCTGAATTTAAGATTTAGAGTTCCCTTATTCTCCTGACAGGCTGGATTTTTGGGGGAATAGAAGGGGGGGGAGGGGGGGGGGCAGTCAGTTTGCCAATCAGCCTTAACACTTTTTAATTTTCTACCTTTCTATCTACGATAAAGACAACCACAATCCTAGAGGACAAAATCCCATTATCTTAGACCTGTAAGGTTTCCCACTCCTGGTCTGAATTCAGACAAGATTTCACTGGTTTGTAGTAGACTGTTCTCCTTTGACTCAATGCAATTTATAACTCATTCAAATTGAAGCATCTGCCAAATAGTCATGTCTTCTTCAGCTGGACAAACCCACCCTTGTCAAAACTCAGTGTGACAGACCAACAGTGCTGTGGGTCTGATGCTTCTTCCCTGTCCCACTGCTCTTGGCACAGCAGGATCCTTGTGGCTCCTTCCTTCCTGTCTAGAGCTTTTTGTTTAATTGCAAAGCCTAATAATGATGTGCATTTAAACAGATTTAATCTTGCTCACCTTACTTTTGCTCACCTTACTATGAGTTCCCATGAGCTCTGGATACAGACTACTCTGAAAATCTCTCCTTTGGTTCAGACAGTAATGCGCTCTCAGGTTCTCAGCATTTTATAGCCTCTTTTTCTTCCTTAATATGTGGCTTTAATAATCTTCATTTTCCTAAGGATCAATCTGAAATTTACCTGATCCACAATGCATCAGAACTTACACTTATGCTAAAATTCTAGTTTTCACATCTAGTATCTTGTGGGTGATATTTTAGTTGCAAAGCCTTAAATTTTTTTTTTTTTTTTTTTAACACAAAGTCTTTTTTTGTTTTGGTTTGGTTCTTTTCTTCAGTTTTAACCTGAAGGCAAATTGGTTCACTGGTCATATGTGATGTTATTCTTTCAGCTTAAAGACTTCAAATCATTGTTTAAAGAAAAAAAGGAAAAATTTTTAAAAGTTTTTGGTGGTTTAGCTGTTGCGTTGGAGGGAGGGGGGGTTTCTTTGTCTGTTTATTAAATAGTTTTTGCTTGCTGGGCTTAAGGTTTAAAGGTAAAATTTCCAAAGACAATGCTTTTTGACAGTGAACCTTCTGCTGCATTTTTAGAAGCACTCAGCAAATTCCAGCAGCGGGTTTCTAGACACAAAAGACAAATACAACCACTCCATGATTTAGATTGGCTTTCTGTTTGTGGGTCATGAGACTCACTGCTGAGCATGTCAGAAGTTGGCCGTTGCATTTAATGAAGGTTGTCAGCAACTTCGTAGTTCCCATAGCAAAAGAAAGCGTGTGCTCTGGCTTTGGTTTTGGGGTATGGAATGGTTTGGGGTTTTTTTCCTCCTTCCTTCTTTTGGGTCTTTGATTGGAATCTGGGACTGGAGTTAACATATAAACTCAGTTACTGCAAAAGAATCCAATTAAAAGTACGGAACAGGCCAGTGCTTTGGAAAATGTTAAGTTGCATGGGTTTCCTTTTTTCAGGGACATCGTTTAACATTCAAAATAAATATTAAATTTCCCTTCAGTTTGAAAGTTTAGAGTCTCTCATGAAATTAGGAACAATAATTGTACTATATTATGCCCTGTCTCATGTGTGTCTCAAGAGGGCTCTGACTTGTCGTAGCATGAAGGAACCTGGAAAAATTATTACTTGCTGCTTCAAACAGAAGATGCATAGCTCAGATGCTCATTAATGAGGCAAAGGAAAATTAATTGACATGTCTAATAGTTCTTTTAATATAGCCTCTAAGCCTTGATGTGTCAATTGTCAAATTACCCCTGGCGTTCTTTCTTTGTCTCAGTGATTCTTGTGTCACATTGCTAGGAGAGAAAATTAACATTACTTTCTTTGGCCTCTCTCAGCATACTTTCTGGGCGAGGGTGTTAGACTTCCAGAAAAATGAGATGCACACAGCCCAGCTGCCTTAACCTCCCTTCAGATCAGGCCAAACCTCCCAGACTGCAGAACTCCAGCCTCGTGACTGGTCTGTGTCAATGATGCATCTTTCCTGGGGCACACAGTGGTTAAAAAAAACAACAACAAAAAACCAAAACACAACAAGCTTTAAAATGCCTGAATATATCAGCCTTTCTACACATCCTTGCCACTCGTGTGTACTCCTTTGATTTAGGTTAGAGTTTCTTTCAGCAAACCAGGGGCCTCTCTGCCTTTTCTCCCCCAGCAATGAAAAAGCCTCTTTCAGCCTTCAACAGGCTTCCATGCTTCTCCAACATGGAGTCAAAGAGCTCTTAGAGCTTCCATTCTTTTTACATTATTATCACCCAATCCAGGCTGGAAAAAAAAAGCTGTTTCCAATCATTCGCCTGTTAGCCAACTCTCTGCCTGACAGCAAATCCTTTGATCAAGACTGTTGTAATTTGTATATTAGGGTCATCTAAGTTTATGTCCTGGAACTTTGCAATTGTCTCTGCTATTTCAACAGTTGATAATTCTATCCTACAGGAAGTTAGGAAGAAAAGGAAACACAGAGAAGGTATATGGGGGATATATTGCATCTGCTGCTCATAGCCTGGCACAAAAGTCCATGAGATTCCCACCATTAAATAGCATTTGAGAACCTCACACTCGCAGATCCTTTAAGCCATAGTTCCAGAAAACAAAGAAATCCCGATTTCAATATGATTTTTTGGGGGGACAGGTTTTTTACACGTAGATTAAGTGATATGATTTGGAAATTAGCCCCCCTGCAGATCACAGTAGCAAATATCCTGAGAGTCATCCTGGAAAATACAGCTCTTTGTGCAGAACGAAAGTCACTGCATAAGAATATGTCAGATCTCTACGACCTCGTAAGATTTAAGAAAAAAAATAAAAAAAGATATTCCTCAATCTATATTAAATAATCTCCGCCATTCTGCTTAGGGCATTAATATCTTTGGGCTTTCTTATAAGAAAGAGATTTGTATTTTCTGCAGACCACAAACACAATCCAATAGCCAAGAAAACACTACAGGAGTACTGGAGTACTGTCCCATGGAGCTGCACGTGGGCAGTAAGTCCAAGGCACCTACAGAGTACCAGATTTCTTGCCCATTTGAAGGCTGTTAGTCCATACACGATGAATTTAACACATCTCAGGCACAGGGGAGTCCCTTCTCATGTGTTGTAGAGCAAGACTGTACAGTCGAGCGGATGCATCTGGAATTGCCACATGGGCTGTCAGAGATCCAGACATGTTGAACAAATGCTGAAAGTCTTCAGCTTTCACCCAGGCCCAAAAGGAAGAATCTGGGAAATGCCAGGTCCTGTGAAACTGGGTGAGAAATGAACATAAAATTTGGTAATATCTCTCTGAGTGCCTTTCTATTATGTGATAATTTTTGAATAATCCAACCGATCAGCACTAAAAATTCAGGGAACACCACAGCTATCTGAACTCTATGGGTTTTCAACAGAAACTGAAGCAAGAAAGCAGTAAAAATATAGGAGGACGGGCAGAAATGGCAGTGGGGATTTGCAAGCACAAATAAAGGCGTGTAAAAACCATCCACATGATGCTGAATGAATGTAAAGATCTGTATCATTTTTCCATGATACACATCATAGCAACAACACAATAAGGATGCTAAGGCACAGACAGCAACAATATTTTCCAAGATAAAGCAAGCCAGTAGCAGTTTGGGGGACTGTCCTTACTGTCTATTTGTTCTTCTTTCACGTCAAATATAATTCTTTTTGCTGAGACAATTATCAGCGCAGGCAAAAAAAACCTTCCTTATTTCATGCAGCATGGGACCTCACTTTAACTAATACATGAAGGTCTCTTAGAAGTTTTTAACTGCAGAATAGAAATGTAGAAGCAAAAGCTTTCCCTTCATGTGATGATTTTCAAAAGACAACTCCAATCCCAAATTGAGATGAAAAGGTTGAAAACAAAAAAGTTCATGTACTGATATTTGGGTTAATGAAAGCAACTGTTTGGATAATTTAAAGTGCCTTGGAATTATTTTGACCTTTTTGACTGAAAATGAACCTATCTGCATACATCAGAACGTGAGGGGGGAAATTAATTTCAAAACGAATGTTGTTTTCAAAATATCGAGATGCACTGAGACTGCTCTCATAGTGAGGAGTGCCAATTGAAAATACATCTTCCATCAAGTGATCCAAATGATCTGGGGACTGAACTAATGCGGACAGAGTGTGCTCTGACTCTGCAAGGCCCTGGGAAAGGCAGGGAAGGGATGAGCACTGAGCAAATCATCCCCTGGTACGCCACCACTGGAGGGCAAACCCAAGTTTCACCATGCAAATCAACCAGCTAAAAAGTGATTACGAATCTGTCTAACGAGTTAACACTGAAGTTCTGAAAACCCTGGTCAACTGTCTTGACTGGGCTTTGAAAATATTTTTCCCACACGTCATCTTTCCCTCCTCGTTGGCAAATAAGCTGGGACTCAATTGTAGGCGAGGGCTTGGTGCAGAGACTTGAACAATAAAGTGGTTGGATTCATTAGGAGCAGAGTCGGATGACACGACCTTGGAAACACATGCAGCCAGCCCAAGAGACTGGCTTGGTTATAAAAGCCTCCATCACCAGTCTAGTCGGATTCAGAATGGCAAAGGTAGGGAATGCTCGCTGTGAGCTGCAGCTTCTCGGGCTCTCTCGCTGTAAACGTGAACAAATCCGCGCACAATCGGACATACATTGCTTTTCACACTTCCTTTCTGCAAGCAGCACATATTTTCCCTTACAAACAGTGCTGCTAAGCTTCAGTTTTTCAGATGACATAGCTGCCCTACTGAAGACAACAGATCCGAAAGCTAATTCGCACCATCAAAATATCTGTTTTCATTTTGCTTATTTTCTTAACACGCACTTGATGCTTTTTATTCTACCACTATTTCTGAAGATTTTAAAATTACTAGTATGCTTTCTTTCTACTGCTGTGTAAGTACTAAAGCAACACATTGCTTTTATCAGAATAATCAGTTCTGATAAATCAATTGCAGGGCAGCCAACAAAAGGGCTCTTCCAAGTACAAACTTATTTATTTTCCACTTTTCTTGTGGCATTCTTATCTCTGAATAAAAGTCAAGTCTACCAGGTGAAAGCACACTCCCTGTAGATACACGCAGGGTGAAGGCGTGCTCTGAGTTCAAGACTCTTACACTATCCAGACCAGCAGACTCAGTCCCAGCAGGAAAGAAGGCAACACTCCGTAAACCTGGCTCATGCAGAGGCTGCAACTTTATTAAATGTAAACCACATTATGGGCTTATTTAAATTAATGGTCACAGTGGGTGCTCAACACCTCTGAAAGACTCTGCACTAGGACTGGCTATAAAATTTTCCACCGAGTCTGCCGTGTGAGGGGGAACTGAGACAAGCAGAGCTTGCCAGAAAGCTGCCTTTCCATGGGATTTCGTTACTTGATAAAACATTCTGATTTGGGTGCTGAAAAAACAGAACTCTGGGATGGTTTTTTTGTTTTTCCAACAGTCCCTCTCATCAGAACCAGGAGAAAACCCAGGAGGACAGACAGGTGGGTAGGAGACCATCTCATGCCCCATCTTGGCCGAGAGGACCAGAAGACAGAGGGTGCCCCTGCCTGTGTCACAGCGGGCGTGCAACTAAGTGACAGCTTTTCTGAACTGAGCCATTTAATTCTTCTGGACTAGATGTTTCAGCTTTGTTTAAAAGCTATTTTTTTCTGGAGCAGGGGGGAAAAAAAAATCCTTTCCCTAAATTTCATTAGCAAATTAGGACTGTTAACTTAAGAATGGCCAAGAGAAAGTAGCACGTGGTTGAGCAGCAACTCACCATGGTTATGAACAGTGACAATCTCTACAAAATACTCAACTGAAAATTGAAGGAAACTTTTCTAGTCAAAAGACAAGAGCAATCTACTGTAATTGGTTCTTGCAAGAAATAGAAAGATCTTAACTGAGTCAATGACAATTTTTTTTCATTACTGTAATACATAAAGTGTCAGTGTTCAATGATTGCTTTCAGCTCATAATAATAAATTCCAGACTTTTAAACATCCAAACCAATAAAGCTACATGGAGAGAATGTTTGTCATTGCAACAAAAATTATCCCAAATATAGACCAGGAGCATCATTTGTAAAAATAACAGAAAAACTGCTGAATCATTTTAATAACAAATAAGTAAATATGGGAAGATCACACAACTGAGGCAATTAGAAACTAAACATATTAACTAGAAATTAAAATAAAGAATCACGTTAACTGGCACATTGAGCTGTGCTAAAAGCATATATAGTCATACCCAAATACGTGTAAATCTACATTTATACTTTCACATTTTGTATAACCCCAAATCTTGTGGGTGTAAAAGAAAAAACATATTGAGGATGACCCGGAATCACCTGAAAACATAGTCTTTTGAGTTGAAGTATTTTATATTCCTCTTTCCAGTCATTTATAATGACAAGATAATGATTCACAGGATCACTGATAAACAGCAACTGTGTCCTTTTTTATTTGCTTCCTAACACTCCTGAAAAGCTTTATAGTAAACAATTTAGAAGATAATGAAAGGTAGAACTTCCATCTGAAAAGGTTTGATTCAACAGAATTATTGGGACAATCACTTAGGTTAAGTGTTTAGCCCAGAGGGCAGTATAAAATTTCATCAAAATTCAAACCATGCATAAATGATCTCAAACTGCAGTGTCTATTTATACCACACAACATGTTACTCACATTTTTCACTGAAGATTGAAAGTAATGATGAAGCAACAGATAAGGATGAAAGACTGAATATGTGCTATGCCACCCATGTATAATTCAGTTAGTGGCAAACATGGATTAGAAAGTATCCTGCAACAGCGCGGGTTTCCCAACTGCCTGAGAAAAGCCACTAATGAGAGAAAGGGGACAGCAATGACAGGTAAAGGAGAGAGAGTTATTAAATCAGTGGGTCAGGGATTCACAGGCAATGAGAAATGAAAATATCTTTTAGGTTTGGTGTTCCTTAAAAAAAAATAAAAATAGATCACGGGTTTTTTTGAATCCAGAGAATAAAGCATTGCCAGCGAAAATGGTGTGATTTTTCTAAAGCCTAAATCTTCAAATTTTGTTGAATACCATAGAAAGAAAACTTCAGCGCAGACTCTCCATTTAGAGTGCAGAATAGAATCCTCAACCTTCAGGAAGAAATAAACACAGTGGAAAAAAAAACGTTTACACTTCTTTTTCTGGCTTAAATTTTTTGATTTGGTAATTTCGGAGAGAAGCTTTGAGTTATAAACTAAGATCTGTGACTTTTTCATTTTAATCCTAAGCAAAGGCAGAACCTTCAGTCGATGACAGCCCCTGAAACAGAATAACAAACACCATACACGGCGTTATTTATCAGCTGATCACGGATCACTCCACTGAGTGTATCAAATACAATCGTGCACCTGCCACAGTTTTTGCCTCAACTCTTGGAATCAGCTTTGTGCAACGACGCTGACCCTCCGCTGAAGTTCTGCGGTTACTAAACAGCGGATGCAAATTATTTGTTGGTATTCTTTTTTCTCTTACTCTGTAAGCATCTAAGGTGCTGGATGAACAAGCACCGCTGCCAATTCACGCTCCAGACAGACCGTAACGCGGCGCTGAGACCGCACAGTGAAACTAAACAGAAACCTCTCTGAAAGCCACGGGTGGGGCTGTGGTTTTGTTCAACACCACCTCAGTCTCAGCAGACTCCGAGCGGAGCTAGATGGTAACGGATTGTAGCTGCCTCTTTATGTAGGATGGGATTAGAGGGAAAACTTCGTGGCTATCCTGAGGAGTTATCCCTGAATAAAAGGCAGAAGTTAAAGCTACACACAGAAGAAGTGGCAAGAAGGGACATCACCAGAAGAGACACTACTGAAAAGTAGAGGCGGGGGCTAAGTGGCAGAGGACCTTACAAATGCCAGGGAAAGATTATAGTATGACAGATGCCTCCAATGATAGCTAATTTAAATGCCATTAGGTGCATTATATTTCACATGCAGACAGTTTGCGGTGTGATGGAAAGAGTTACAGTAGGTTAGCACCAAAGTTTATGCTTCAGAGTAAATTGTCATCACTTCACTAGAAATGGCACTTTAAGACCTTACCTCAGCTGAGGATCTGCCCCTCCGTGTTACTGCAGCATTTGCTGTCTCAAGCCAAATACTCAGAGCAGGTGCCAAAGCTCGTGGAACTTCAGCAAGTTTTTGCTGACTCATTGCCCCAAGAGGAAGCATAACAAATTTAATCAAAGTTCAAACATTACACAGTATTTTTACTTAATTTTGCTATTGTACACATCCCAATTTTTTTCCTGGAAGGGTACTATTAAATAAAACATTTTTACCAATTAGTGTTTCTGTATCTTTTATACTTAGTTTATTGTTGCCATTCTTCTAATGAAGTCCAGGAAAATTGCAGAATGGAAAATTTTGAACCGATTTCCCTTCAACGTTAGTAAACAATTTGATGCATGATGTCACTGTTCTCTCTTGTCTTCCCCCCACTTAATGAAAATCTGTGAAATAAATGCTAAAAGGCAGTACTGCTGGCATGACAAATTCCAAGCCAATAAGTCTTGCAGTTGCCAAGATGTAAGCTCTGAAACTTGGCATTTGGCATTCAGAACTAGATAACCTTACTATAGTAACTACATTCACTGTATCTACAAGAGGGATGAATAAATCAACAATAATTGAACTACTAAAAGTGTCTAATTTCCAGCGTAGTGCTTCAAGCAACAACTGAAATTAAAAAACTGTTAAAACACAGCTTCATACCCATACAATCTTGTCATGAATGCACTGAAGCAAAGGTTAACAAAAAGGAATGAATATGCATTCTTTGCTAAAAGTAGTGCTCCTTGATCTACAGTAGTGATGAACTGTATAAATGTCAGGTCCCATCTAGGTCCCACAGAGCTTGGCGTTCCCAGTAGCAAGAATATTTTATTGTTCCTGTACCATTACTCAACGGAGGGAAAAGGCTACTCCTGCTGCATGTGGAACACAGTCCCTATTCTTGAAGCCTGGCAGTGTTTCCAAAGTCATCAATGATCATAAACCCTTGAAATAGGGCTGGTATCTCCAGGGCCTGATCCAGAGCCCAGCGAAGGCAAATGCGAAGACTCCACACAGTTGCAGTTTTATATGGGACAGGCTTAAAATACTACTTCTGTTGCCACTTGGTTTCATAATTAAGAATTTCTTACATCATCCAGGTCAGATTTCACTGAATTTCCCATCCACCCATCTTTTCTCCCGCTGTCAATTTTTATTAGAAAACTACAGGTCTGGAAATCTTTAGGAAAATAACTGGCACAGCAGGTTAAATGGACTGAGAGCTTTAGAGGAACGAGCTAGTCTAATAAACAAGGCTTTTAATGTAACACATTTCCACACTAATACACAGGAGAGAACCCACCGTTGGGACACCAGCCTGCTGCACGCCGCGTTGAAAACTGTCTCCCAGAATTAATTCAGGCTGATTAGCATAGCATGGATGCATTCACCTGGGGAACTAACTAAAAATAATAGCCAATTTACAAATGAACTAGAGTAGGCTCTTAATCTCCCACGACGCCACAGATCGGTGGCAGTACGCTACAGTCACATCTCTGTGACTGCAACACAGCTGGCATGAAGCTTTTGGGTATATGCAATCAAAAGGAATTGCTGGAAGGCACCGAGATGCTGGGTGGAATCAGTCCTTGGGCCACTGTTTGGGCAGTGCTGTTATGGTCTTCATATCTGCTCATTGATCAGGGACTGATTAAAAATACTAAGGGAATGTATTTCCATGTAAAGCCTCTAGAAGTTCATTTGGTTCCTAGGACCGGCTATTGACCTTCTTTTGGGATCTGAAATTTGGAAATGTTGATCTTCAGGGGAAAAAAAAAAAAGGCATTGTGGTTTAAAAACCTTTAATTTATCAATCGTTCCTTAAAAATGAGGCATAAAAGGAAGACACTACCACAGTGGAGATGCTGGTTCTTATAACTATCCCAAGGAAAATTGGAAAGTGGTTTTGTGTGCTTATGCATATAACACATGTACAGACAGGGAAGTAATTCTCCAGTGTGCGGGATAGTGCAATGCGTGATGACCCAGACTGAATATGCATCTTTCACCCTCTGACATTTTATAGGTCAAACTCTATATCTGATGTAAGTATTTTAAGGCAGAGCGAGAAAGGCATATTCTCAGAGACAAAAGAATATTTTCTTTCCTCAAAATTCCTGCCACATCTAAGGCTAAATTGAATACTTGTGGTATGAGCATACATCCAAGTGTCTTTTAGAAGATGAGGATCACGATACAATGTTTAGAAATGGAAATTATTCCAACTTTGAAATACTATAACTTACCAAGCAACCGAAGATGCTCAAAGGCCACTGCACTACATTTAGCTGAAATGCAAGGCAAATACAAACAGACAGTTCCCCTGCATAAAATGATACACATGATGGTTAAGGGTGGCATTGTTTCCTCTGCATAAAGCAAGCTTCAAAGGGAAAAGCAATTTTTGGATTAATGGGCAAACAATGCAGAACAAATTACATTAGTAGTTAGTTAAAAGCTCTGTGAAATACTTTGCCCTCTATTTGTGAGTAATGGGACTGATGAAGGAATGGGATTTTTTTATTTTTTTTTTCCATTCCCAGCTCTCTTCCCCTGCAATTGTTTAGACTGGAGAATTAACAGTCAGAGAGAGCATCTCTGCACATTGTGAGAAAGACACAGCATTTGGTGCAGCTGCAAGAAAGAATAGCTGAACCAGATTTTCACCACTGGTAATGCCATAAAACAAACTGCCTGGCGTGTTTTCAGTCATTATCCCTCAGCAGAGACTTAAACCAAAAACTGGGGTAGATGTAGGTACCAGCCTGAAAAATCTTATGAGGACAAAGTACCCCAGAGAGCTATCTGGTCTGTTTAACAACTAAGCTCAAGACAGTGATTCACACCTTCAGAACAATCCAGAATGACAACTCTAAATTCCTCATTTGCTGGACTTGCTGCTAAATCAAAGGGCAGACAGGCTGCATTTTATTCAGAATTTTGTAACCAGACTCCCAAAATCTGGTAGGCTGGTTTGAATTTTCAGATCCAAGGCCAGGCAAATGGCAGAATCTCTCTATTCTTTCCTATTCCCCTTGCTCATCTCCATCCTGCCCAAATTTGATTTTGCCAGAGAGAAAAATACTGTATTCTACCTAATGAAGGAAAAAATAGAAAGGGTGAAACATTGGTTCCATTAAGTGATGGAGGAGGAGCATTTTGACAGTCGTCCACACTTTTATCATCACCTCTGAGATGGGAAACAAGAATGTCAGTTAACAAGGCCCACATTTGCCTAAACTCTCCTGCTCTTTTCAGCTTAACCATCACAGCTTCTTGTTCTCACCCTTCGCAAAGCATCTCTGTACTGGAAACCTGTAAGAGCAGAGACCTTGCTAACTTCTCTGGCTGTTTTGTCACACATCACTGTATATTTAATAATAATTATGCCTCTGCAGAGGTATTTTATTCTGATAGAATCAGAACTATCCCACCAGGATCTTCAGCTACTTATTCATTTTGCTACAGGCTACAAAAGAAAGAGTTAGAGAATTTACTGAAATAACAAAGTCATTTTACATACATATGGTCTATGCTTCTGTGCCACAGCAGTGACAGATAAAAAGCAGCAATCTATCATATTTTTCTCTTCACACTGTACTCAATAGGATCCAAAGTGTGGTACCCATTTTGCTACTAATGCACATGTATAACTCCCACTTATTTACTGCAGTGCCCTGAAGATGTAACAGTTAGCTATGTAATGCACTTATTATTTTTATTCATTCTATTCATTAGAGATGACCGCGTATGGCACACTTTGCTTTTCTCCCCTAGTCATCAGTAATGTCCTCTTTTCTAGCTCATGAAAACAAAATGTTTATTAAATGACTAATGACCCTGTGTCTCTAAGCTCGACACTTCACAGCCGCCGCCTTCCCAAGCCTTCCACCCTCCTGTGAGTCTGGACAAACCCAACAGCAACTCAGCCAGGTCAAAAAGTGCTTCTGCACCTCACAGGGATCCCAGATGAATGGTGTGAGATGCCTGGGAGGGAGAAACGCCAGCAGTGCTGTCTTGAAGACATCTCGACTGCGCTCGTGGCAAAATCTCCCACAACTTTGCGAGCCCACACTGCTCGGCAACTGGGCAGTCAATGTTCCCATTATTTAAGGAGAGAAACCAGTGGATTTCTGTCAAAGACCTGCATGGTCATCATAGTCTGTCAGCATAGCCACCTTTCCCCTGGCTGCTGCCAAATTTGAACCGTATTCTTTCACTTTTACCAAATAGGAATTCTCTAAGATGGAAGAAGGGAGCAGAAGAAGCATTTCAGTGGGGAATTATAAACACACGAACCAGGGGAGGTCTAAGTCAAGCTGTGAAACGTTCCTGGCATTGGGGAGCATTTTCCCTGTTCTTTCAGCTCCATTATTCATAATCAGATGCCAACCACACGATTCCCTTGACAAGACCCCCGGGAGAACTTCAGGTTTGTACTGAAGTTGCTCAATGGCTGAGCTCACGACTCCTTTCTGCTCAAGGACGTTAAAACCAGCAGAAAAGAAAAAAAGAAGGAAAAAACCCAACGAAACAGACAAATATCTCCTTAGTAACTGAGGCTGACCATTCACTGATGACCCCAGACTCGCTCTCTCAAATCAGTGATTTGTATCCCCAATTTCTCCTCTCTCTTGCTGCAGGGCCAGCTCTCAGCTGGTGGAGTTCTGCAGGTCTGCAACCTGCAGGAGGAATCACATTGGCTGCCAACTCTTCCCATCATGTTGAACATATAAATCAAATTATTATCAAACATAATTGCTCTGAAGTCCACAGGCCATAGTCCACGTTCCCCATGACCGTAAAAATATTAAATCCCAGCAAAATTAAGAGCGTGCATACATATTGGAGGGCTTTGCAAAAAACTCTTGCAGAAAACAATTCTTAGTCAATATTCACCTTCTATGTATTTTCAGTCCTTAAAAGTTTCTTTCCTTTTTCTTTTTTATTTTTTTCCAAGCAGTTTAGATAAATTTTGAAATAAACCTTTTTGTTGATTTCAAATTTGTTTCCAAACACCTTATTTCTCATTCAACGTTCACTGGCAGAACTTTCAACTTTTCACCAGAGCAGGGAAATAATTCTTCCGCTGCACAAAATAGCAAAGAAATAAAATCTCTAAATCTATGCAGTTCATTGAAATTTGCCATTTATGAATTATACAATAAAAGAAGAAACAGACATCTTCTGAAAACTCTGAAGGAATAGAAAAGATGCCATAATCATATTTAATGATTTGCCTATAGAAAATTTTCCAAAAAGTTAACTTTTACTGCAACAGAAAGATCTTCCATGAAACTAAGACTAAAGCCAAAACTCCACAGAAATATGGACCAGTTTGTTGCAAAAATTCAATCTTCAAAGATATGATGACATGCATAACATAAACACAAACTGATATTTGAATAAGTTTTCTCAAAAAGTCTATTACTTGTGTCCTGCTGAGACTTGCATGCAGAAAAACCAAAAAAAAAAAATCACCCACAAAGATTCCAGAATCAGGACTAGTCCTGGTGACACTCTGTGCTCATACAACCAAAGCTTAAGCATTTTCAGGAATGATACGTGAAAGATTTAAAAGCATTCAAAGAAAACAGCAGGACTTCTGATTTCTCCTAAGAGTTAAAGCTTGGTCTGCCTTTAATTCTGCTTCAAAATGGAATTAGAAACAGCGAAACAGGGTTTAGGTGGACCATGAGAAGTTACCGAGAATTTTTTTTTTAGTGATTAGCACTTTTTAAAACAAGCAATAAAGAGCTAGTCTCCTTTTCACAAAGGAAGCTGAATGTCCTCTCTTAATGGCAGTATTTTATACATAGTGAATGAAACAGATCCTGCTAGGACAGCAATAAAAAACTGGTAAAATTTGACCTTTGATTTTAGGTAAATGTTACATATTTGAACAAAAGGTTGCATTTATAGGCAGTCACTGGATTCTCCTTTTTTTTTTTT
>VWZG01003885.1:94284-246546 GCA_013396735.1 Grallaria varia | reverse complement strand
GGAAATCAGCGGTTAAAAATCATAAAGTCTACAGGTGTAGGGGCAGGGCTGTAAAGAGGTCTGCAGTCTTCACCACCCTTCCCAGGCTGCCATATGCTGCCGAGAGCCTACTTCATATCTTTATAGAATCATAGAATCAACTGGGTTGGAAGAGACCTCCAAGATCATCAAGTCCAACCCTTGATCCAACACCACTGTGATTACCAGATCATGGCACTGAGTGCCACGTCCAGTCTTCACCCTTTGCCTTGCTACCCGTGTTGGACAGGGAGTGCTTCTGCTCCTGACAGGTGCAGAAATGAGAACCAAAGCCTGGCCCAAACCCCCTGGATTCCAGAAGTGCAAGAATATAAATCTAGATAGGATTTATTTCTTACTGCTGCCTGTGTGCAGTGGGACATCAGCCCAATTCCTATGTCAAGGTGCCATCTGATGCTACACTGACCAACCTGCAACTGAGCTACCACGGGCAACACACAAGCACTGGGTTATCCCCCCACAAAAGGCAGTGCCCTACAATAAATTGGTTTTATAGAAGCTGGCCAGAGTCAGCTCAACACATTTGGAGTTCAGGAGAAAATATTTCAAAGCAGCATTTAGCCAGGGTATGAGCTACAGGCACGTTGTTAAAAAGCTAATTGCGTGGAGACAAAGGATGATCGTTACTTTTATAATAGTGTGTAATATTAACCCTTAAGAGCTGTGTTTGATGATCAGTAGTTGATGACTGAAACTGCTAGGTCGTTATTTATATTTAAACTCCAGCCTGAAGATTCCTGAAGTCACAGAAAGTGTTTATGCCTTTATTCTTTTATTTTTTTAAATTAAGATAGATAAAGGTTTTTGAACTCTGCGATCTATTCCCCATCTCTAATACTGTGCATAAAAAGCAGTGTTAAAGTGCTGAAGTGTTAACATTATTTCTCAGATCTGTATTTTTTATGCATTTTCAGGAAATCTGACTTTATGGAGATAGACAAGAGATCCAAGCTGAAGGCTGTGTGCCTCTGCAGCCAAAATGCTCTTTGTGTTACATATGTGGATAATGCCCACTGTAAGGAGGTCTGACGATGGCCTACGGATGGGAGACACCACTGTCAGATTAATAGGAATGAGAAAGGACAAGCATGCTACAGCAGTGGAAACAAAAACTATCACAATTATCAGAAAAATATCTGTGATCCCAAAAGAATGTCTCCTCCGTACTCACCAATCTTCCCCTTTGGCAAACCCTACAAGAAAAGAGAATACAAGAGAAAAGAAAAGAAGGGAGAAAAAAATTACAGGGAGAGGCAGGGGGAGAAGAGAGAGACTGAGTGGATGCATTTAACTTGTCACAGTGCAACACTAGCTTTTAATTAACCCAGGGTATGTACAACTTTGAAACTGTTGGTTGTGCAGTATTTTATGATAAATACATTTTATGGGATTTTGTTTTTAAAGAGGATTTTGTAAAATAACCCAGCCCAATAAATGATTTACCAGCTGCAATAAAAGATCAAGGAAATTGCTCAGATTGCATCTTGGAGCATCTAAAACTCTGAAGTTTATGGAGATCTAAGCTGCCCCCAGATCTACAGTGCTATTAAAAATTTTTGTAGTAGCTAATTATCTTGCATTGCATTTTTTTAAAAGGTAGCAATCTTAGTAGAGGGGAAGGTCTGGAAACAGACAAAGAGGAGTTGATGCCCTTTGATGGAGAGGAGGAAAAGAGGAGACAGGCAGAAGTGGGTAACAACTGAAACATCATGCTGGTATGGTAGCAAATGGAACTAACAACTCATAAGGTATCAGGTGGTCCTTAAATCAATCAGGGAGACTCAATTAACTCTAAGTTTAAAAAATAACAAGGACAAAGAAACCAAACAGAAAAGGAAATGGATGTAAGGACAGTCACTTTTGCTTAGCCCCCAAATCAGACACTTTGAAGTTGAACAACTTTGAAAAGAATAAAGGATCGGTGCTGTTGTCTTCCAATGCACATGGTATCAAAGTATGGTTTGGGTGGGACCTAAAAAGCCATCTGCTTCCAAACCCTCTGCCACGGGCGAGGACTTCTCCCACCAGAGCAGGTTCCCCAGGGCCTTGAACACTTCCAGGAATGGGGCGCATCCAATTAAATGCTACAGTTAAATGTTAGGAAGAGAGAAAATGAAGTTCACTGGTACAGAGAGTGAGCACCTTGAGATAGATAATTGATGATAATTTAGTTAATTTAATTTGAAAATTGTGGTAGGTAAAATGAAACAGTGGGATCTGGCAAGGACGTTTGGATGAGCACTTCCACTGTAAAATCTGTTCTTCTATTATGACCAGGGTGGGGGAGTCCTTAATTGTCAAAAATAACCACAATTAATTCAGCAGAATTATGACGGCCTAATTATATGTGTGTGTTATTTTTCCACCTGATTGCAGCCTCCTGAGATACTCAGGGCTAGCCACCTCTAGGGCTGAGGTCAGATTCCTGCAGTGAAAATACACTTTGTGTCCGTAAGGTCTTTCCTAAACTTTCTGCCAACTTTAAAGGCACGGAGTGAACGTGGCAAGTGAGACCAGGGAACAACACGACTAAGTGATGTTATAGGCTGCTTGGCTTGCCTATGGGATAATCCTGCCTCATGTTTAAATAGGAAAGTAGTTTAAAACTAAATTTTCACAGGCATCCACCTTAATCTGATGCTCATTTACTGGATGCTGTGTTTGAAAATCTAGAGGCTGATTTGCAGCAGACCATAGGTGCCAGAGATGTGCATTACAGCTGGGGGTTTGAATTTTCAAAGCACAATACTGAGCTACGTGAAAGACTATCAGGTCATTTCATTTCGTGAAATGATCTTCATTGTGTTCTACTAATTACAATTGACTGTCCAATTTTTACCATTACCTAGAAGATGAAATCCCAGGAAATATAAGTAATTGAAAAGATTTCGTTTTGACACAGTCTTTAGTTTCGCTTTAACTGATCTTTTTCATTTGAAGTCATTCCCCATATGTCCATTTTATAATAGAGAAAAGTAATATTTAAAGTAACATCCAAGAAAGATAGTGTATTACTCTTAAAAGGCTGAAAAGACCATGCTAGAAATCCTTTTGCATTTATTCCCCTGACACAGTTCTCAAAGCAATGCAGCAATGTCAAAATTGCATTGATAGACAAAAAGTGCTTCCAATTCTTTTTTTTTTTTTTTAAGTCAAGGTCAATCATAAATAATATTGAGGAGTCAAAGAAAGTCCATGTCTTTGTTATTGCAGGCTAATAACATTCATCAGAATGTAGATATCTCTTCAATTCAAGGATAGCAAGGTATACTTTTGGCTTGTGAAACTACGTGATGCTGAGATCACTTACCACACAGAAAAGGTATGTTTCTCCAACTCTTCCAAATAAAAATTGCTTTCTGCAGATGTTTTTTCTTCTTCTTGGCTTGCTTTGTTCTCGGGACCTGGTTTTTCTTCATAATGTTGGTCAGATGGGTTATTCCAGGTGGTCTTTAAATGAAAAGAACAAACAAGTTAGAATACTGAGACAATTAGCTGGGCACAGATAGCAAAGTAAGAGGTTCCAGCTTCCCCCTGTTTTGAATTCAGGCTCTGTTTTACTCCTCACTCTGTAACAAACCTGGGAAACAGCAGTGGCAGTGCTGGCTAAAACACTTTGAACAGACTAGCCTGCTTCAACTGGAAAGGACCTACAGCAAACATATGTAGCCCGAATGCCTGACCAGTTCAGGGGTGACCAAAATTTAAACATGCTGTTAAGGGCACTGTCTAAATGCCTCTTAACCACTGACAGGCTTGAGACGTTGACCACCTCTCCAGGAAGCCTCTTCCAGGGATGAGCCACCCTCCCAGCAAAGAAATGCTACCCAGTGTTGTGTCTGAACCTCTCCTGATGCATTTTTGAAACATTCCCACATCCTATCTCTGGATACCAGGGAGAAGAACTCAGCACCTCTCTTTGCACTTTCCCTCCTTGGGAAGCTGTGGAGAGCAACAAGATTTCCCCTGAGCCTCCTTTTCTCCAAGCTAGGCAGGTCCTCAGCCACTCCTCACCAGCTTTGCTGTCCTCCTCTGGACACCTTCAGGGACCTTCACAACCTCCACAGAGAGTATTGTTCCATGAATTATGTTCCTGTAAGGCCGTGGCTTGACAAATCCTCCCAAGGAGGTGTAAGCTCATGGTGACACCAGCAGTCATCCAAGTCCTCCTCTGCCTGCTTGCTTTTTCCTGTGTTGCTGTCAGCACAAAAATTTGGGTATTCACAGAGCCAGCCATACGTAGGGAGCTGGTCTGGGAATGGAATTAATGCTGTTTGGCTTAATTCTTTTTTTGTTTTTTCTTTCATTTAACTGGGTCAGCTCTCAGCCGGACCCATTCTGACCCAGGCCACCCTGTGCTGGTGCCAGCACAAAGGAGGAGAGGGACAGTACTGCATCTTCCAGTGTTGGCACCAGTTCATGCTCATTGAAACTACTCCTTGAGTTATAAAGTAGAGAATCCTGAATTCTGCTCATCTCTGGAATCACATTTTTGCATGCACAGGGTCTGATTCCACACTGGCATTGCTTCTTTCAAGTGACCACGAGATCCCCTGCATGTTTGGTGTTATTGCCACTGGACAGAGAGCCAAACATCATTTCCATCAAGAGACACAATGAGGTCATCATTTGTTAGTCAGACATCTGCAGGTGACTTCAATGACACCACCTATTAATATCTTCCCAGGCACAATACGGAACTCTGCAAAGGGTTGGCTAACATTTAATGAACAAGCCCAGAGAGGACAAAGGGATGGAAGTTAAAACACATTATCTGTTCAAACTAGAAGCAGAATCCCCCTTTTTCTTCTTCCCATTAGACAGGGAGATGGAAAGTGTCCTGCTTGGAGGTAACCACAAAGACAAGTTTTGCTTCTACATCCCTTGATGCCAGCTTTACAGAGCAAGTGGTTGAAATTTCCTAGCCTGTACTAGAAGATAACGTAGATGATTTAAGGTTCTATTTGACCTTCACATTTATGAAGTTTACTCTGTAGATCTAAAAAAAACACAAAAACCCTCAGAGTTCCCAGGGAACAAAGCACTGACATGAGATGTAGTCACATCACTTTACAACTTGCTAATTACAAAAACTACAAAGATTTTTTTTTTTCTTTTTAAACTCAGTAAACCATTTTGCTCTAAAAGGCAAATTCTTATTCTGAAGCTTGGATTGCATCGACCTTATCCACATTTTGAATTTCATGGATATAAGAGACAGAAGTTCACATTCATACCTACATAATGCTAAATATTGTTATCAGTAAACATGATATGATCATCTTATTCTCAGTGATCATTGGAAAAGCTGCCACAAGCAATGGAATAAATTGTCAACAAGAGGTTCTGTGTAAACATGAGCAGTTAAGGCAGAGTAGAAATGGACATAGTACTTAAAACTGTTTCCAAACACTGAGTCAGACACAGATAGCAGTACATTTTAGAAGACACAAGACTACTCAACCTAATTCCCTAGAAGAAGCCAAGGTTTCGGAGTGGGTAGTGTGTGCAAGATGCTTTGCTTGCACTGACATTGTCTCCATGAAACTACCCCTGTTCAAAGCAGATATAAAGACATTATTTAAGACATAAATCCCAAAGGCATTAAAGAGTATTATGAGCTAATTTCTCTGAGACTATGTTCGATCTTGTCCAAAGTATGAAAGTAGAATCTCAGTCATCTGCATGAGGATGGGATAATGACCAGAGAATGTATTTTATTTCTCTCAGAAGTCACTGACCACAAGCATTGTCTCCTTTATTGCTGCCATTCAATATCTTGAATACATGCAATGGTGTGCACACTCGTTACAACAAAAACTAAGTGCTATTCCCCATCACTTAGAAGACACTCAGTGAGAGACTATTTGCAATTCCTTAGCATAGATGAATTTGGGGGCAGGGAGGTCAAAGCAGTAACACCTATATTCCAGAAAACACTGAGGTCAGACTTAAAGCTCTTTCTGTTTGCTCTTGTTATTAAAAATTAAATTTTAAAAATACTTCTGCAAAAAGAAAAGAGACTATTAAGGAGAATATACCATGACATGGATTTCTGTCTTCTTCCTGAAGTCTGCTCTTTACATTAGTTCTTCATTGTTTCCTAAATATGACTGTTAAGTAAAATTATTTTAGAAGTTGGTATCAAGAGATACAAGTAGGCCCAAATTACATAAATCAAGCCAAATACATAAATCTCGAACATGCTATAACAAGGCTCTCTCAGAACATTAGGGTTCACTCAACCCATTAAAAAAAAGAGGGGCTCTTACAACCTTTGAAAGGAGATTTCACATGCTCACACTTCTTTTGTGCAGAAGCATTCTCGTAAGAGGCTCGGTTCAGAAATCTACACAAACATGTCAATAACTGCAAGCTTGTGAGTCATTTCACTGAGTCCAAAGGGACCAGACAGTGCTGAATTCCCCAGGGGTTTACGCACCTCACTGAAACCAGGTCACTTTAATGTGGCTTGGAGAGCCACCCACAACTGAGGTTCCTATAAGAACGTGGCGTTTTGTTCAAAGGCGTCGTGCTTTTATGGGATTGTAGGAAATGAATTTCACTCTGCCACTCCCATGGGTTGGGTTGCTTTGCCCATTACACCCACTCCATCAGTCCTCAAATTCTCCTTCCTATAGATAAAAAGCTACACACACACATGCACTCGCTCATTAGTCTGCAGTTACATTTATATATAACTCTGTTTTCTCCAAGTTATCCTTACCTTCCTGAAAGAATAAATCACGGGAAAATTTAGCCATTTAAAACAGAGGGAATTTCCACTTGGCCACTCTGATTTGCTCAGGGAGGTAGGTCAACACACTACTAAAGTTAAAGTTGCAATAATAATCCCCAGCGCTGCGTGTTTGTGCCACTGTACATGTACAGGTATAAACAAATAGTACACAAGTTTGAGAGTACTCCGAATACTGTGATGATTTTTGTTTCCACAGACAATTAAAAGCATTAAAAATGTTTTAGAGTATATCTAGAACAGGGTGAAACAAATTCCCAGAATGATTAATTTGAATATTCATGTTTGCAGTTATAGTTCACTGCAGCCATGCTGATTTAAGGACGGGAGTGGAGCAAAACTTACAGGGAAAAATTGCAACCTTCATTGGAAAATATCTAATTTAATAATATAATGTAGGCAGAAGCAATTCTTAGGAATACAGGGTTTTCTTTGTGTCTTAGTTCTCAGGATTTACATTAAATCTTAAAGTTCCAATAACATCTCACCCAGAAAGTGTTGTCATGAAGCAGATATGATTTTACGGCTTGTAGTGACGATGCAATATTTGTTCACAAATTAATTATGTCCTTGACCAACACACTATAAATACCACACTAAAAAAAGTGTCCGGTGGTAGGGGCCTCCTGCACAAGTACGTGAGAGCTTGAAGGTTACGGATGAACAGGAAACCTCACTCGTGTTTAAACATTACTGAAATAATATCATCCTGCAGCTCAGCCTTGATCACGCTGCCGTTATTTGATTACCATTAGGATGGTCTTTCCTACTGCTCCTTTGAAGTTTCCTTGCTGGAGAGATTAGCTCCCTACAGATCTGTGCAGGAGACAGCAATACACCTGGCCACGTGAAGCCATGTAGTGTTGCTATAAAAAAAATTCACAGGGATATAGAAAAAAAACCACAGCAAGCAAGCCCACAAATCACTCTCAAATGGCAGCTCCAATGGCTTTTCTGTGCTCTTTAAGGGAGACAGTGATGCTCATATCAAGACTAGTACCTTGTGATGTCCTTCTTGGGCTTCCTTCAGCCAAAACGAGCCACTGCCATGGCATACTTGGGAATCCTCTGCAAGAAAAGAAAAAAAAAAAAACAAACAAATTATGCTCATATTCGTGCATAAGATTCGGCTCTGGAAAGAAAGGAGCTGGGTTTTGGTCCTCCTCCCAACAAGACTCCATCTGACTTCAGGCAGGTCATTTTTCCTCCTCCATCCTAGTTATAAATAGGTGGTTAATTCTCTACAACCTTCCAGAAATGTTATTATGATCAATGCAGAGAAGACCTCAGATACCGTGGTCCTGGAAATAACAATTGTATAGATACAAAACAATGGGGGGAAATAGAAATAAAGACATAATAGACACAAGAAGAATGACATGCAAGGGTATTTTAAGCACCCCAGGACGCGTTCTTCAGGATTGAGAAGGAAGTTGATTTTCTTGTATGGGCATGATTGTGGATCAAGAACAAAATGCAAAGTACTCGAATAAACATTGTTTAGGAAACACAAGTTGTGTGTCCCTCAAGCTCCTGAAAGGCCTGTGGAATGAACAAAAATGTAATCCCACATCATAGGAAGTAGTGGCGTAGCCAAAATAAAGGTCTATATTATGCTTTTTAATGTATGGCATATAGAGGATAAGCCAAAACTAGACTTAATGATCATTACTCCTCCCCCTGCCTCCTTTTTTTTTTTAAAGTTATTTCCAGTTCCACTCAATGACAGACAGTCAAGTGTTCTTAAAATCACATTGCAGGCAGGATCTGCTCTTAGGTGTTACAGCTGTTGATACACAATATACGCACATAAAATGTCAGTTTAGAGCTTGCATGTGTTCTGTACGTGCCTATGGATATCTGGTCTCACTTTCTACACATGTGTAGGTGTATGTTGCATATGCTGAGCACTCACAGAGAATGAGGCATTTACAGATATTTGCCTCCTCTGGGGTGGAAGAAGAGTTCTACTGTAAAAGCATCAAATAGAGCTACTGGGAACGCCACATGTGTGCACACATGCAGTACAATCAGTTCAAATTGGCAAATTCCATATATGTGATACATGTATGAACCCATAAACACATATGAAAATATAAATACACCTTTGTAAAGATGGTTACTGTGGTTTTCTTTGTTCAATTTTTGTTGGTTTTTGTTTTGTTTTGTTTTTCCTTTGGCGCACAGAAACGGGTTTCCAAACAGCCCTGCTGAAATAATGAATACTTTAACAATGTTTTTGGAGTCAAATGAATCAAGTGGTAATTATCTTGGCCAAAAAAATGGGACAATAAAAAGAATAAAGAAAACAATAATATTCTACATTGAAGAAATGGGAGGGAGAAGGAACTCAAAGTCTGTTATTTAATCATGACATGCTCTTTTTGTATTTTATTTGTAAGGCTCTGAATGCTCTTTTCTTTCTATACCAGTGAGCTCATTGCTTTAATTCCTCATAGATTTCTCTGAACAATTTTTGCTAAGTAAAAACACAATGTAATTCTTCAATGGTTGTAACAGTAAGAAGCTGCTCAAATTAAAGATCAATAAAAAGTACAGAAAAAATCTGTGTGAAAATAAATAAATAAAGGAGAAGATGGGAAATGCTTGCAATTAGACAGGATGAAAAATCTAAAAAGAAATTAAATTTACTTATAATACATTTCCCATTCTTTTCTTCATGAAAATTACTACTGAAGTGGGTTTTTTTCTGTAATTTAAATGTTAAGCTGCCAGATGTGTGTCTCATGCTTGAAGAGTTGAAGCTTTGCATTATTTAGCATATTAAGATTCACAGAATTTAAAAAAGGGCTCCTTTCTTGCCTGGAGGTTCTAATTAAGTAAACCTTAGCCTGGTACATTTAAAACTTGCAATACAAGAGATTTTGCTTCTTTTTTTTTTCTCCTCTGTAGCCCAGTCTCATCAATATAATAAATATGGAAAATACTTAAGATGATATAATTTTTCTTTGGCTTGAGGAATTAAACCTATCTATTATTTTAAGAAGTTTTTAATAGAGGCCAGCAATCAGAAAGACATTTAAAGACTCCAGTCTACTTTTTAATCATAGGATTGCTCTTAGTTAGCAGGGGGGGAAATGTGTCTTATAAAACTGAGCCATGTAGAAATTGTTTCTTCCACATCCACAAAAGAAAGCAGTTCTGAGAGAGAAACAAAAATCCCACATCTCTCTTATTAAATATAAATATAAATTTTATGATCGAACACAGAAAGCTAATAAAGCATTAATTAGCTGCACTATCAGCAATTTGCTCATTGAAGGAGCTGCAACTGCTGCATCAGAAACCGTAATAGCATAGAAATTCCTTTGACATACAGTACCCATAAATCATACCTTAAATACAGTTATTTTTGCCATTTTAGAAAATGTCAAAGGTGTCAACTTTGTCCAGATATAACACTTAGCAGTGACTATTTTAGTAAATTGACTCAAAATACATTTTGTACCCTGACAGGGGAACATAATACCATTCATGATAAAAATCAACGATTTCAGGAGGAGAAAATAGCACCAAGAAAGAATGATCAAAGGCGGGTATCATAGCTATGATAAAGGTATAGTAGCAGGGGTAGGCTCTCTATTAATAAGTTTATTTGGAACTTAAGAAACATATGCATAACATCAGGAAAACCTGATTGCACCAAGGCCTGAAAACAGCAATAAAATCCTTAATCCAAAGCTATAAATTTGTGACCAGGTAAGTCCAACAGAATAGTTTAAATATCTTTCAGTTTTATAAGACAAATAGGGACAAAATAAGTGGGATTTTTTACCAGCATTGTGGAATGGCCATGGATTTGGAAAAGCATGGGGGGATGAAGTTTATTTCTGGACCCTGACAATGCTCAGAGCAGTCATTACTGGGTGATATTAAGTCCCAAATGCTTTAGATGCCACACAGACCAGGCCTGATATGGGATACAAAGAAAGGGTTAACTGTACCAAGTCCCTGAGTAGAACTTGCAGAATAAAACAATTTTCTTTCTACCTCTGCATTCAGCCTGGAAATTATTGTCCTTGGCTGTGTCTTCTGTGGTGCTACAGGAGTGACCTGCAGAATGAAACCAGTGGGCTGGAGGACACCCCTGAGCAGTGGAGACCCTGTTGTGTGTTGAAGATTTCATGCCAGACTAGCTTTGGTTTGGTCCTGGGAACTCGTGGCCCCGACACACACACCTAAAGCACGTCCCCTTGGCTCAGCTTCACCCTAAAAGGTGGCCAGTGCTTGCCCCCTGAGCTCTCTCTGCAGTGAACAACAGAGCAACAGCTGGGGCAGGGCGTTCACTCCAAAAGTGCCCTAAATGCCTAAAAGGTAATGCAAACACAGCCCTTCTGAATGAGCATCACACAGGGTGGGAAACAAGACTCCTTACGATGTAAAACTCACAGAGGCTGCACATAGGGCTGATGGTGGGAAATTTTCATGTATTGGGGGGGAGGGATGACCAGGGGGAGAGTCTAAAAGGACTTTTTTAAAATATGGACAAAAAGAAATAGCACAGTTAGGAAATTATTGTACAGTAGTTTGATGGCAGCTACTGACTTATATGGAGGCAAAGTAGAGAAGGGAAGTGCACTCCCTTCTGAACGGCTGCAACCTCTCCCTAAGTCAGAGGGAAGGGGTTGTAGGGCAGAGCCATCCAGGAATGGGGCAGCAGACAAAGACATCACCAGCTCGGTTCAGTTACTGCAGGGACAGAGAATGACATGAAGATCCTTCCTGGATTCCCTTGCCCAGTAATAGCCCAGCCTGTGAGAAATCAAATGGCACGGTAAGAGCTGGGAAATAGAAGAGTTTGGGTTGTGCGGATGGCACAGCTCTAAACCAGGGCTGGATTTGATCCCACTTGAAAGAATCAATTCAATCCTTTTTGCAGTCCTGCTCAGAGAAGGAAAAGAGCAGAAGAGAAAGAGAAGGTTCGGTTGCCCAAGGCTGTTCCTCTGGGGGGCTCTACCTGTAGGAAAAGCGAGGGGTAAGCGATTTTCATTTTAGAGCGTCACTTTGTTCCCTTTAAAGTGGCACCCAGGAAGAATTACAGACAAGGATAACTTCGGGGTTTTTTGGTTTAGGTAATCATTTTTGCATCTGCATATGACTGTTATATAGAAACAAACAGCACCTCAGAAGGAAAAGAACCTCATTGCAGTATAATGAGAAATATTACAATGAAGGTTCATTGGTTTTTATGAAATTGTTTCAGAAGTGGCTGTGAGCATAAATACAATCCTTTCCACAAAACTATTGGTCACTTATATAAGCACATTTTAACAAATGTAAAGCCTTCTCTCTAAAGGTAATGATAAAATTAGAATGAAGCTGTGCCTGTGTTTAGTATTTTGATATGGAGGGGATGTCTTAAGCTCTGAATAAAGTTCTGAGTGCTGTCTGCTAGTGTACTAAACCTGATGCAATCTTTGCTCAAATATTATTCTGAAGCTTTGCCCAGACAGAAATGCCTTTTGATGCCACAAAAGGACACAATTCACTTCCCAGCATTTTTCCACTGATGTAGAATTGGCCATCTTAAATATGAACAATTTTTAACATCTTCTTTTCAATACTCAGTTTATTGTAGAAAACAGACATCGAGCAACAGAATCCATCTGAGTCAGAAGATCTGAAAATCAGGAGTTAAAACTTTGTCCAGGGTGTGTCCCAGAAAGGTGATAAATCAGAGTTGATGGAAGCACAGAATTGATGGGCAGCCCCAAAAATAGACAGAATGCCAGCTGTTTGTAACAGGCTGGCTAACAATATTTATGAGAAATATTTCATGTGTTTCCAGGGGTTTTACTTGGGGTGCATGAATAAATGGGGGAATTGAAAAAAGAAATTGGGCTTTGTATGGGGAGCAGCTGCCTGCTGGGATGAGCATTGGTGGGGACAAAAATGCAGGCACTGCTGAAACTCCAAATTAAATATCAGGTACAGTATAAATCCTAGTTTATATGCCATTCTGCTGAAATTATATGGGGGTTTCAAAATGGAGCTTTTTCCCCTCCCTAGTGCAGATAAAGAGTTTAGTGGTTACACTACTGACAGTGTTCCAACACAGAAAATCTGTGCTTTAGTGATACGCCTCTTGAAAAAAGTTTTTCATTTAATTAATATGCAATAGATTCAGCAAGTACCAGAAATTGAGCTCATCAAGGAAAACTTCTGACTCAAGATAAGCAAAAACTTTTGACACCCAATTCAAAACCCTTGGATGTTTTTGGAGGTCTGCTTGTAATTCAGGTAGACTCAGTTTTTCCTTCTTTTTTTTTTAAATCCTCAGTCAATTATAGTATTATCTCTTAGGATATCCTGAGTCAGATCCTCTGATGATACAAAATAATGCCCTTTGAATCCAACCTTGTTTTGATAAAAGTTGTGGTGATTCAATACCCTTCAAAACCAGGCCAATCCTGTAACTGTGTTGTTACAGAGTAAGAGACCTCCTTGAACTGAAAAATGTAGGTTCTAAAATGCTATGTTTGGCATTGGATCTCTGACAAACTCCACATAAGTAATTTGAATAAAAATTCAATATAATAGCTTTAGATCTAGATAAACATTAATGATGGAGGTTGGAGGAAGAGGGAAGCAGGAATAGCTGTCTACCTGCACAACTAATAATTGGATTTCAAGGCACTCTCAAAAGGCGGAAACATCCAAATGCTGGCAAGGAAAAATTCAGAAAAAAAAAAAAAAAAAAAACCACATTTAAAAGCAGCTGAAAGCTGATTTAAAGCACCATTAAACATTATTTTAAAACTCTTTTGTATGTGCAGGTTACTTATGTTTTAAATATTGTGAGTATTCTAAGCTGCTTTGCACAACTAACGTTGAATAAATAAACTAAATAAATTTCAAAGTAGATTCCACTAGTGTAGAAGTTGGAAAAAAATTACTAAGTTAGGGCTGTTATTATATCCTAAGAAGGACCAAAGTCTAGAAATGTCATGTTAAGCGTTGGTCTTACTAGATGTAACGAGAACCTTCGAAAGAGTGGAAATTCTCATTATTTTTATTTGTAATATGCTCAACCTTTTGTCACCGACACCATTTAACAAAAATTGACCCCAGCTCTGTATTCTACTTCTTGCACATCTATGATGGCCAACATTAATATTCAGCGTTTATGAACCCTGACTTAGCAATGCCATGCTTGCTCCTGCCTCTGTTTGTGCCCACTTAACAAGAGATACTCAGCAGATGCACAGTCCTCGCCTTCTTGGGCAGTCAACAGAGAAGGATGGCTCCAAAGAAATTATTTTTGAAAGACATTGCATGGGCTGCCATAAAAGGAAAGCTGGCATGTCAATTGGCTTCAAACTGTCATACATCCAAAATCCTACTGCATCATTTCGGGGAGCCCACAGACTTTCAGACAGCTACAAGCTATTGTTTACATAGATGAGAGCTATCAGACCTTGGGTGGCCATCTCTTACCTAGTATTTCTCAGTTCTGTGTCTATGACCTATCATATCTTCCCTTACACAAGGAGAGTCACTTTGTCCCTTCAAAAGGCAGGATTAACTTATTTTCGCTTGCTCTTTCATGTCTGCACACTGGCCAAGGGAATTAGAATCATCCTTTCCCTAAAATGAAAGCTGACCCTTGCCTTGTCCATGGTGGGTTGTGGAGTCACGAGCAATGGGTACAACTGTAGATGTCGGGTCAGCTCCTGATGCCCTCTCTGCTCTCTTAGCTGCTCCATCTGCCTATTCATCCCAAACATCTGGGCTGTGACCAGGAGGGCACAATTCACCACCCAGGTTATGAAGTGGGAGTGGCTGTCTGTATTCTTGGTGCCCAGATCCTTGTCCCATATTAAGTCCACCTCTGGCCATCATGGTGGTATCTGAGTTTAGGATAGGACCTAGGCATTGTATTAGTCAATTCTCAGACAAATGCGTTTTAGCCGGGACTTAAAAACAAAACAAACAAACAAAATAACCCCACAAAACCCGAGCAAACAAACAACAAAAACAAATGAACAAAACCAAGGGGAAAAAAACCACCACAGCAACTTGCAAGGCTTTGCCTTCAAAAGAAAACCCACATTCCAGAAGCAAATGTTACCTGATGCAAATACAGACAGGCACTTTTACGTAATTTGGCTCACCACAATTAACAAAGGATATTGCTATTAACGTGCTGCAGGAAGAAAAAGTACTTCCCAGGCACCTAAGAACAACATGTTGTGATCCGTGGATATAAACGACCAAATAAAATGAAAGGATGTAAAAATGTCACGGAAACACCGGCCGTAATCTAATGTTGTCAATGCACTGCACACACACCTTGTAATTACTAACACATTTGGCCTACAAACACTTTTCAGAGAGGGGAGCCCATCGCTTCTGTACCTTTTTTGCCCAAAGCTGCTTTTGATCCCCCGCAATTGATTTAAACTCTTCCATCACTTCCTTTGCCCGGTGAAATAATGACGAGATGATATCACAGGGCGAGGGGGAAGCCAAACTGGGGGTGTTTACACACATGCCAAGCAGATCTAGTTGCCAACTTTCGGTAAATTAACGCAATAAAAGTCCTAACCTGCTGGAAGCATTTTAAGCTCTTCTCTTTTCCTCCCAGCTTCTTCTGACACACGCGCTTCTCCTCCTCCTTTCGCGGCATTAAACTGCTTCTCCACTTCCTTTACAACAGTGGGAATACTTCCCTTATGGGTGTCGGGATCTTTCGGGGAGGTCAGAGGTTGCCCTGTAGAGGAAATGACAAGCTGTGAAATGTAAAAGAGCAATTCCTTCCACATGTTCCCTTGCTCCAGGAGCGGCAAGGGGTTGTCGGCTGGCATCACCACGGGATGGGCCAGGCCTTTGTCTTTGCAGTCCTGTCAAAACTAATTTACAATTAAAGACCTGCGCAACTGTTTAAAGCTTTGCAACTCGGGCGAGTTTCAAGGACTGCCGAAGCCAAGTGGTACACACCAACCTTGTTATTAACAGCCAGGCACACAGACAGAAGGAAGACAGACCGAAAAATGCTGCAAATTGTACAGGGACCAGAAAAACTGCACACCGGAAAATGGACTTGCTGTATAATACTTAGTTCTGTTACAAGTTCATAATTTGGGAACTAAAAACATTTCCGTGTTTCTGACTTTTCTTCTGGTTGTGACATAGGCTGCAGGAGCCACATGTGCTGCTGTTAGACAGCAAACCTTTTAAAGAGAGGGCAAAATAGAGTCCAGGGGGAAAGTGAGATATCTGTACATTATATATGCTAAAACAAAAGAAAAAAAAAGGCTTTAAAACCATTCTTAAACAACTGAGTTGCAGTTCTCTTTACACTCCCAAAGTTTAGTAGAACAGGGGGATATGAAGGACAAGCAGACTTTCTGGGTAGAAAATCTGCATGTAGGTGTTTAGTCCAAAGACAGCTGAGGTAGCGGAGCTTTTCTACATGACAAATCTTCTCCCTTTTAAGCACTCTTTTTAGGTCTTGAATGCACATCAGTTTATGCTGATTGTAACTCCGGGACTTCAAAATGGCCAATCAGTTTCTGATGGGACCAAGTGGGTGTTTGCATGTCAAGTCAGAACAACAGCACACACAGAAGAACAAGCATTTGGAAGAACGTTTCCAACAAGTGCAGAGTGACGCTTCCCAAATGAGCCTGAGTCTCACCTAAAAGTGTTTGAGCTGGGGAACTAATATATGAGGGCTGTCGAGCTACTTTCCTGAAGATGAAAGAGGTGCCACTTCCAAACCAGACTGAGTTAAGCTGACATTCTGCACATGTGAATACACTCCTCTGCAGACAACTCTTCTGCAGACACTAAACTCAAAAGGGATCTTGCTGTAGATTTCACTGTGAGATTGTTTTCTTGTTGGATTTGTATATTTAGTGTTTTACGTGAAGATTCACGCTTTGAAAGTTTTCATGCATTTAGAAGCCCGTGTTACTTAGACCAAGGTCTCTCAAGGCAATGTTTCTGGTTATTGCATCAAATTTTCCTATCCAAGCCGCTGCTGTTAGAGTTATTACCATCTTCCGCACAAGGGCTAATGAATTCCATGCAGAAATCCTCATTTATTCATTGACAGAGACTGGTGATCCCTTAATGGGCAGCAGATGAACAACAGAATATTTTTTTTAAAAAGGTGAAAGACAGTGGCAGTGAAAGCAGAAGATATCTTCTACCACAAGCCTCTTATGGAATACCACTTCAAAAGAGTGGAGAAGATCTGGTTTGGACTAAGAGACACGCTAGATCTGATAACACCCATCTGTGATCTACAAAGGAGGTAGAACAGGAGGTATTATGTTGCATTCCCGTGCATTGTGCTCTGGTGGAGAGAGCCATACCTAGCCTGTGGTTTAAAAGAATAACGTGGCCTGGAGTTAATGGAAATAATATGAAGGTTCTGTCTTAAACTTCCAAAACCAAGACAAACTCGAAGTGAAGGTTAAAACACCATCCCCTAACCTGCTCTATTTTGCAGCACCACATGTGGTAGTGATGTGTAAGATCACTCACTATTTAGACTACTGCAGCAGAGTGACTTACAGAGCACCCGTCTTCATTTAGGCTGTTCTTGAGCTCTCTGGTTTGTGTCTCAACCTTAATGTCACTTTAACAGAGCTTCCCCCCCCTCTTCTTTCGGTGGTTTAACAGATATAATACTGTATTTATAGGGCATATCAATGTGCGACAGCTTGCCACAGATCATAAACACATTTTTCTGTGGGAAACGTTGAAGTTGTGATTTTCACCACGTGATCTCCAGTTCTCTAAGGTTTGTTCCTTTAATTGTAAATAGCCAGAAAGTCATCAAGCTAGCGTTTAATAAACTTTTAATTTGAAATGGATTACCACATGTTGTGTTTGTTTACCCATTATTAAATCTCTAAGCAACATATCACCAGCAGAAACAGCATACTGTAGCACTGCAAAGAAACACCAAACCCTTGGGGGATATTGGCAGCTAATAATAACTTTAAAGAAGGCACCAAGAAAAATAAATAAATATAAACAATATCAACAATTACTCCTAGAAATTTTGTTCAGTGCAAATCTGTTTGGCAGGGAAACTGCAGATCTTCCACCATCACCTTATCAGCAAATTTCAGAGGTCTGCATGCAAAATGAGACATACACTAATGCTCTTTCTCAGATCTTAAAAACACATTTTTTGACTTTTCAAACTGAGTTTTCCTGTTTCCAGAAAGCGTGGCCTATTTATCTGCATCCTCTATGTGCACTTCCCAATGTGCATGAAGACTGATGGTGGGACTGAACAAGTTTGATTCATTAAGAGTTTGTCCATAATTCTCCACTGTTGAGTGGAGTTGCCTGCAACTCTGCCTTTTGGATCTGCTATTCACCGTTTGCTGCATCTCCAAGCACCTTGGCAGATAAGTAGAAGATACGTGACAGCTCAGAGGACCTCCCTTCTCCGTACAGTGCATGTTTACACCTCCGTGCTTGCACTATCAGGGTGCTGATATAAAAGCCTTTTGATCGCAGTGCAATTGCTGCTTAGCCTAAAAGCATCTCAGGGCAAACCTCATATTCTTCATCTGCTAAATAATTACTCATCACCTGGAACATGCTTCTGCTGGCTTCTTTTCATATGTTTCCAACCTGAGTTGCCCATTTACCATGCTAAATGATTATTGCTTATCTGTTCTCTGCCTTTCCTTCCAACACACTCTTTTTTCCCCCTCCCATGCCATTTACGGTGTATCACTGCTGCTGTTCTCATATGCCTGAGGAACCCGTGTCCTGAAGAGCTAAGTTTCAGATCTACACGTGATATTCACACATACATTGCAATCTGTGGGTTGGCTTCATCCTTCAGTTCATTAAACAAGAGAAAATATAGAAATATCTGCTTAGCAAAAATGAATTCTTCTTGTCCGTGGCAGTCACATCTCACAGGCTCTTTAAGAAAAGAACAACAGTAGTGTCCTGCCGTTCTTCTCCTTACTGGATTTCTAAGTGTAGAGGAGCAATTTGTGAGTCCATTGCAATGTAGTCAATTATGTCTTCAGTGCAGCCACATCAGAAGGCACATCACAGAGGCCAGGAAGGATGCTCAGCCTAAAAGCAACATTCAGCAATTTTTTTTTAAAGAAAGCTTCTGGGAAAGACTGCTGTGAGCAAGCAAATGATAATTGTCTTTCCTATGGATTACCACTTGATTGAATCTGAATGGAATTTCATAGGAGTAGCATAAGGCATGCCTCTGATGCCAGGACTATCTCCCTGCCAAATCTGAAGTCCCTATTGTAGCCCAGGGAGGTGCTAGAGTTCTTCCAGCAATAGACCAAAAAAAGTATCTTTTTTTTTTTTCTGTTTTCTGTAAGCTTGGTGCCATAAGCACCTGAACTGTTATTGCTGTGACATTCCAAGCATTATTCATTCTTAAGCATTGGCCAGCATGGAAAGTTTAATCCTCAGCAATGGGGCTTGTTTAAATTGCTCACACCTGAAAACAAAGTTAAACCACCTAAAGAAAAAGAACCAAAATATTCCTGATACTGCACATGTTGAATCCATATCTGAGTGAAGAAAAAAATTCTAGCTTAACAAGAACAATAAGGACTAGCCAACACTGAAATGAAACAATGCGTTGCCCAAGTGAAAACCTGAATAAAAACATCAAAGTTTGAATCCATCACCTTGTGGTCCAGACTGTACAACCTTCTCCGAGACACCATTCTTTTCAGCAACACTTGAATACATGTGAAGTTCAGGTGGGAGATGAAGATCCATATCACACTTGTTTTGTTTATCTAAATCCTGTGGCAGTTTAATTATCTGGTAAGTTGGGGGCAAAAAAAAAAGAAAAACAGAAGTTCAGAAATCCACTAAGCCAGAATATACTTGTTTGTACACAGTCTGTGAGCCCTATAAGCCCAAGATGCAGCTATGAGAATTTTAGGAAGGTCTTGATTGTCTCTACTCCCTTTACTACAGCTGTTTCCCAACTCTTTTCCTGAGACAAACATGACTATAAAAGAGGTATAAGTTTAAAATATTGTTAAGATTATGAATGAGGGAATATATTTCAGCTACAGAAAACCCTTAACTTGCCCATCCAGAAAACAAGTTTCCACTGGAAAGGAGTTCTTAATTCAGGTCCATTTTCACTAGACATACAAAAAATATCACATCTGAATTACGTCCAAAAACTGTTCAAAAGTAAAGTTCCTATCACAACAGAACCATGCTAGTTTTCTGCATATCCCACACATACAAATGAAATAATACCATAAAAATTATTATTTTATGTTGCAGTCATGTAAGCACCTCTGTGATTCACTAAAACTCTGGAGGAAATTAACATATACCAGTGCCAGGCTCAAACTCAGAATTGGAATGTTTGATCCAATTACTCAGCCCAAGAAATAATTCTTATATTTCAAATAATCCTAAAATCCAGCTGCAAAATATTTGCTAATTTCATGTAAAATTTTAAGATGCTAGTTTAGATACTCACTGGGTAAGCTGAGGAATTACTTTTTGGAAAGACAAGTATTTATTTTAAGGCTGGCAGGAGGAAATGGAATCTATTCTAAGAAACAGTGACTAAACAACCAGGCCTAGTTTTTAAAAATACAAACCTGAAAGTAGAGATTGCATAACCAATGATCCAAGTCTTGAGAAATAAAGTTTTCAATTTTTTTGAATCGATCAACTTTGGGGTCGTAATGGCCTCTCAGGAAGGGACATTTAAATTTCCCCTTCAAAGTATTAAAATTGTTATCACATAAGGGAAAAGCTCCCCATCCCACTTCTTGATCAATCCATGTATAAGTCCCACGAAGAAGGAAGAGTTCAAAGAGGAGAATCATTCCTGGCTTCACAGCTTTTCTAGGTGGCAGAACCTGGCAAAGGAGGAACAAAAGATTAGTTATGAGAGCGTCACACCTTTGAACCAATTTTGCATGCTAAAACAATTAACAACTCTCCTCTTTCCAACAAATCACGTATTTGAACAATTTCCCACTCCAACAAAAAATGCTGTGTTGGTTTTTTTTGCATGTTAATTTTGTGATTTTTTTTTTTCCCCCTTGGCTTTCCAAAAGCATTCATTTTCTGCCTTTATTTGCCAGTGATGGAAAAACATTGCCACTAGAAAACTTCAAGATAGAGTAACAAACCAACTTGGAAACCTGAGGTGTCCCTGCGAGGGCTTGCTGAGATTCTCTACCAGGTTCGTCTTGCAGCAACTCTGGAGACCTCACCCAAATGCCCAATGAGAATACTTGCACACTTGCTCCTCACTGAGTCACAAACTCTTCTCCACCCAGCTCTGGGAATGATGCTGGGACACAACAGCCTTCCTCCTTTAAATTAAAGCTCTTTATGTGAACCTCAGCGTAAGGTCAAAAAGGATTTTGAGGTTAAAAAACCCTCAGCATACCAAAGGCTGGCAAACACTGTTTGCACTTTTCACAAGATAGGTAGAGATATTCTTCTGAGCCTTTTGGGGCTGTGGAAGAGGGTTACCAATGCCTTGGGGCTCTGGAGCAATTGAGTTCCCATGGCAAAGACTTGAAAACTGGTGGTGAAGAAACATCCTGGAGCAACGAAGTTATGTAAATCCATCCGTAAGGGTTTGGCAGGCAGAGAAGGAAGCAGGAGAAACACGGAGAAAAAGGAATCTGGTTCTACGCCACAGGCTTCACTGTTTTCTTTAATTAAGCTGGGGGTTGACCCAGGTCTTGCTGTACAATTCTGACACATTCAAAAAAACACAAATAAAACAAACAAAAGACCCCCACACTAAAGCTAGAACGTGGAAGATGATTACCATCATACCCAGACTAACAGCCACGAAGGGTAGGATGGTACTCACCTGGAGACAAGGGGAGCAAACACATCGGCTACACCACTCACACACCTTCACCACAACTCCTATACACTCCCCTGAGAGAGCTGGGACTGCCCGATCTCTCAAATAAATAAAGAAGCATCTAAGGTTGTTTAAGACAGCATTCTGTTACTTAAATGTTTTTCACGTTTTGTCGTTCCCATTTCAGCCCTCACAGTCCACAGCAGTAAATACCTTAGTATGGTTGCCTGCTTGACACCACCTTTCCTTCCAACAAAGGCAGAGAAGGAGGAGCCTTTTCTCCTGCTCTCCTCCCTTTGAGCTGCCACAGACATGCAGAAGGCCACAAGATCCCAGGGCATCCTTTGACTCTGATTATCTGGTAGGATATACCTTCAGTGCTTTGTGAAACTCAAGAATAAGACCTTCAAATAGAAGACATCCATGCAAACAAACACCCACTCCGAAAAGCCTAAAACACCAAAGTCTTCTTTAATTAACAGGGATTTCCTTGACCAAGATGACATCCTGCAGCAAATAACCAGGCACAAAGCTTCACTGCTCCAAATATTTCTGTATGCAGGTACACACCCCAACACAGCTCTTTCTTGATGTATAATATTAAAAACAAGCATCACTTCTTTTATACTCCTTATTGAACAGCAGGCAAGATAATGGGCATAACTCAGGTGCAGCCAAGGCTTTTCTTTCTTTTTCTGAAGCAGCCCAGAGGTTTGCCCACACCAATAACTGCCATGTTAGGGGATGATAAGTGTTCATAGTTGTGCTACATTCTGTGACTTTTTTGAAGAGGTGAATATAAATTATTTCTAGTAATATGCCTTCCTGTTTCAAGTTATATATTGTGATTAGATAATGGCAAGAGAGAGGAAGTCATTTAAGGAAAACTTTTAAAATTATAAATATTATCATTATTATGTAGGTGTACTTTATATTAATTATGTAAATATATTCTAAGACTTAGTGTAGGCTTAAAATGAAACAGAAGCATCTGTTGAAAAATGCCATAACCCTGTGGCAGCTGCTATTAAACCATTAACAGTATCAGGTTTCATTTAAACCAGATTTACCATTTTCTGTAACAGCCCGTGGGAAAGCTAAAAACATTAGGCACAAATTACTGACAAAAGAGATCCTTAATCAAGCCATACATTTCATTTGGCTAGCTGGGTGCTAGATAGTAACCCCTGTGCTACAAATTAAAGGTGATGGTTACAAGGCTGTGATCAAAGACAGTTACCTGCATTGTCAAACAATCCAAAAGCATTAGCAGATGAAATTATTACTGTATCACAACATCCGTTTTGGTTTCTCCCTTGTTTCCCAGACTTACTCATTTCTTAAGGATAACTCATCACTAAATGCTCTTCTGCTAGCCTGCCTATAAACAGGAAAGGGTCAAGCAGATGGCATATGGTAATCATCATGGCTATTAAAAATTTTGTTTCTGGCTCACAGTTATTCTTCATTTGCTGTAAGTTCTCATCCTGGACCTAGCCTGCAAACTCATTCTTTGGGACTGGAAGCACCTGTTCGTTCACAGTTACAGGAGCTCAGTGTTTAAATCATGCCATGATGAAAACAAAAATTGACAAAACATAAACAAGGATGTTTTTTAATGCATGTGTCTGCTACAAAGTCTGAGCTTATAAGGAGTAGCATTCAGGGACTCATTATGCACAAACAGTGGATTCCTGACACAGTGTCACCTGTCTCTGCTTACATTGTCAAATAAAACATACCCACCAAGTAAGAAATGCCTTTCTTTTAGATCGCTCCATACAAAACTCCCAGCCAAGCCTCTGTCTATTACTCTATGCTGGCATGCCAAGCATTTATGCAGGTCCCTGTGGGATCCTATTTCCATCCCAATGGGCACTGGGAGTCTGATTTATATGGGAGGAACTGCTGTTTAGGAAGGGATAGCCAGGCTGAAGCAGAGGAGCTCCGAAAAGAAGGCAGGTCCTCTCAACATCCATGCTGAACAATGAACACTGATCTTCATCACAGGTCACTGTCCCACAGCTGCAGGGTCAGACAGCCCTGGGAGGGAGTTCAGTCTTGTGCCACCTGCCCTTCATCCTCCTCTTCCTCCTCCTCCTCCCAAGCAGTGAGCCTGAGAGCTGGGATTTGGGGCACGGCCAGCACGGCCCAAAGGCATAGATGCACCAAGGCATTTAGGCACATAGCTCTGATTGAAACCCACCGTCCTCGAATGCCTGTGTGTCTCTGGGGGTTTGGGCTGTCATGCTCAGGCGCAGGGAACACCTCAGCTGGATAGAGCAGGAGGATTGGGATCAATAATTGCTCTCCTTCAGGAGACTCAGAGCAGCGCCTGGAACTGGCAAAGACACAAGCATCTCAAACTGACCACTTTGATGGATTGTTTTGCTGCTGAAGAAAAAAAAAAAAAAAACAAAATCAGAAGTTGTATTGTCCCTGCTGGTGGCACCTTTATTTGAGGCTCTATCTAATAAGTTAGTCCACCAGCCTGCACCAAAACTGCGGACGTTCAAAGAGAGCACACTATGTACAGACATCTTTCTGGGTTTTAAAGGGTCTACTCTCCAACAACCTCAGCTCAGTGATTCTCCTTTCTCAGGTAAAATTTCCACTGAGGTCCAGGAGGTATATAGGCTTCTTACAGTGCTATGAAAGCACTGAGCGCCCACTTTTTATTGGCATAATTTCCTCTGCAAAAAGAGATGTAGCAGAGAATAAATAATGCCTGTGTGTGCCTGCGCAGGCACAAGTAATTCTTCTTAGAAGTTAACTGCAGTTAACAGTGTTTCGTTTAATTGAATTAAATCATAGTGAACTAAAATTATCTCTTGCCACTATTTCTGAATTCAACTCTTTTATATCAGTTTTATTGTAATATATCTTACTTCCCCATATGTCACCACAGTTTCAGCAAAGCAATCATTTACTCTATAGAAAGAATGAGTTCTATTTGAATATTTCAATAAACAGATCCATCATGAGGTTTTGGGGCAGGTTTGTCTGACTTCCTCCTGGGCTTTAACCTTGTCAGAGAAGAAATAACCTTTTGCTTCTCTCCTCTGCACTTTTGAATGTTTTCAATTTAGAAAAAAAAATTAACAAAAGTTACATCACTTAATTCACATTACACAAAAATTTGGCCACTACAACTCAAACAGATTAAAGTTAATGAAAGTACGCAAAGGCAATTCAACATTTACTTCTCATATAGAAGAATCTTGAAAAATACCATATAAATTAATGACTTATCATTTCTGATTATTAAAACTGCAGCACATGAATTTCAGTGATGTAAAACACAGGTAGAAAACCTTTCAAATAGGAATCAGTCCCTATCATGAACAAACTAAAATTCATACACTATATTAAATAAATAGTGCTGGAGATGAGGCTGTTATTGCCAAAATAAGGTGGAGCTTTCACAACTGGATTTCAAGCTCTCCCTGTTTACCTTCAAGGCCATCACACAGGCAGAGAGGAAGAGCATTCTTGGGAAGCGTTTGTGTAACTTTGAAATTTATAAAAGGCCAGAGGGGAGGAAATAGAAACATGGGCTGAAGTAAAAGTAAAATATCATGTTATTAAATATCATGTTATAGGGACTTCCAAAAGTCCCTATCTATCATCAGAATGTCCTGGAATAGCTAAAAACTTATTTCTCCAGCTTTCCATCACTGCCTGTCTTTGAACAGGTATCTGAATACAAAATAACACACAAATCAGAGAAGGACCATACAGTGCAATATCACACTTTTTCCCACTTTTTTTTTTTCCTCTCCCTGTTTTCTGATAGAGAGAATAGGTCTTTCAAGCCTGGTGTAAGTCAAATTACTCCTCCCCCTGCAGCTTGCAGGTCTCCTTTAAGGCTTTATGCAGGACCAGACTCCCTGATAAAGGGACAGCATGGACCAGGAGCTGTTGGGTTGCAACACACAAGCTCAGGCTCATGGATTATCCACCCGGAGCACAGGACAGCAGGCAATTTATTCACCCTTTTACAGTTCCACAGCAGTGGCAGAGAGCAGAATTCCTCCTGACACTGTGCCAAATCATCCCAGAGTCACACTGAGTGCCCCAATGGAAACACCTGCCCTCTCCGATGCCACCAGAGCAGCGAGGATTCACCACTGCCACCCTTTCCTCTAGGAGAGATAATTCAGGCTGTGGTTAACTCCAGCAGCATCGCATGCAGCACCTTACACCAGAGGACCAGAATCCGGCTTTTTATCTTCCCAAATACAGGAGAATAATGTTAGCATTCTGTGAGCTTTAGCCTCTGCATCTGTTGCTAATTGTCCTGGCACATCTGCTGCTAATTCTCTTCTGTTCTTGGACCAGCAGGGAGTAGTAATGTATGGTACAGCCAGCTCCAGCCTCCCCGAGCGCTTCTGGTGATGTACCGCTGGCCTGGGTGGGTTCTGACCTCATCTTGCAAGGGAGGAGCTGCCTTTGTAAGAGAAAGCAGGAACCCCAACTCCTTCTCCTGCCACTTCCATTTCACTTATTTACACCTGAGACTGACTCCAGCACGGTCAGAGCATGAGTTCCCCGGGATAACGTGGGCCACAGACACTAAACAGCAGAGTTTATTTATTCTATGTCAAGAGGACACGTATTTTGCCCAGAAACCACTCGGAGCCAAGGAGTCTCATGAAGACGTGGCTCGTTCAGCATGCAGGGCTGAGTCACACAGCAGTCTCGCTCTGCCTGCCCCCAGCTCCAGAGCAGGAACAGGCAGCTTTCCTCTCCTTTTTGCTCCACCAGCTGCTCCATCTCATGTCTCCTGCCTGAGGTTGCTCTGGATTCCTCAGCCCACCTCAAGTACCAACCTCTTCATCTATAAGCTTCGGTCCAGCCAGGGATGCAGCAATGCTCACTTCACCAGGAAAAGTAGTGCCAATGAAGAGTTCATGCTCTCGCAGCATTTCCTGGATGGTCCAGATCCAGTCAGGCTCTTCTCCCTTTCCAGGGGCTCAGCTACCACCCTCCAGCAAAGAAATAGGAAGACCGACTCCTGCAAACAAACCCCCTTTTCCCTCTGTGCTCTGCTTAAATATTGTACATTTAAACAGGATCACTTTTTGTTCTTTGGTGGCATTTCTGTAGTCCAGCCTTGCAACTATCCTGCTCATCCTAAATTCACAGATAACCACTTAAAAAGTAAAATGCTTTAAAATCAGACACATTCAGGCAAAAAAAATTAAAGCATCTTCTGAGGGTGTTTTGCTGGCTCCCATGATTTGTAGATATGGACCAAAACACAGTTTAGGTCCCTTCCCAGAGTTCCAGACTCTCAGCTCTGGTGAGTCAGGTATAGCTCCTTTTTTTCAATCACAGAATTTTTCTGTTGTTTTTGGTTTTTTGGTGGTTTTTTGTTTTGGTTTGGTTTTTTTTTCCCCTTGGTTTTCTCTGTTTGGGGTTCACTTGGAGCCAAAGATAGAGGCAGAGCCTGTAATCTGCCTTCCTACTGATTTGCCTCAGATAATATATGACTTTTGTACAGCTATTATATCTTACAGCTCGCATCAAGCTCCCTTACAGTTACAATTTCCAATTAGGTAGGGAATAAGCCACGGAGTGGTATAAAATAAAAGGCTGTCCCCAGACACTCCTGATTTTTAACATATGTCTGCTAGATTTTCCAAAGCAGACCTTCCTCTAGTCAGATAGGATGCATTATAATGCGGGTCACATTTTTGAGGTCTTTGGGCAGTATGCATTGGTCTGAGCTGACAGATCAATCACAGTACGTTCCAGCAGGTGTTTCCAAGACCTCCTTCATTGGAGCACAATGACTAAACAACATGTAAAAAGTAATTCCAATTTATCAAAACGAAAACCTGGGATAAGAGGCAACCTTTTAGACACGTAAATCAGTTGCACAATGCTAAATAAGGTAGATATAATAGATTCTGTCACAGCTTTGTAATGTAAGCACACAAGACTTAATGAATCCCTTGAAGTCTTCACACGTTGGTGGAAACAGAGCCTTCCACATTGGGGAAGTTCATCTGCGGGCAGCAAAGGTCTGCAGAAATACTACCTGGATAGAACAGGATCTGAGCACAGCACAGCACTGGGGCAAAGCAGGTCCCTGTGATGCTTTCTGCAAGAAAACGACTCCCAGCCAACTTGGGGAGAAGAGCCCCATGGAAGGACCAGCAGCCAGTCCATGGAATAAGCAGTGCCCAGTCCCAGGGTTGCTGATGGCATACCACGGATGTCTAACCCCCAGGATGGCACGGTGGCACCAGAGAGTGACACGGCTGGAACAGAATTAGAGCATGTGTCTTGAGGAGATATTGCAAAGAGACATTTAACAAGTGGCACTTGAAAATCAGGCCCCCAAACAAACTCAGACAGACAAAATAGAAGTAATAATAACTATATGTTCCTGATGTGTGAAAAAAAAAAAGCCATCAAACCTGCAGTCTTCAAATAAATACAGGCATCTGTATAAGCTTAGCTCTCTAATTTACCAAAAGGCTCACATTGCACCTTATCATCCCAACTACAAATGCTTGCATTCGGGGCAAATTTAAGTGGCTCTCATTTTGAAAGTCCTCTGGCACTGCCAAGCATTATCTTCTTTTCATACTGTATCAAACTTCTATGTTACGTCCTACAAAGTGTCCTAGAGCTAGATGTTCTTCATATATGCCAGAGTTTCACTGCAGAATAAAATAAACCAGGGGGTGGAGGCAAGAGAGGGGGAAATTTGTGGTCTACTTTTGCTAATGACACCTTGTTTTGCAATTATTAAAGGCATCATAGAGCTTAGACAGCTGCTGACATACAGAAAATAATGTCCTTGAAACTGTTTGTTTCATCATATTTTAAGAATTAACACCTTAGGTCATGTTAATCAGTTTCTGATATATGTAGTTTTCAAAATGCACTTCAGGGAAGAAAATGCTGGAAATGACTAATAACAACAAAGATATGAACTTTATTCATTGTATATCTAACTCCAAATGTGAACATTACCAAAGTACTTTGCCATCTGAAGTATTTAGGAAGCCTTAAATAAAAAATAAATCCACTTCATTCAGTGAAATAGAACATCCTCTTTTTCCAAGCAAAAGAGTTCAAATTTATTAATTTTGTAGCTATATTTTAAAATGAGTGTCAGCCCCTGCTAGATGACTACATGATAAGTGTCCTGAAACTTCAGGAAAAGGCACTAAATTTTTCACAGCATTTGTGTTTCATTTTCAGTGTAATAAAAATATGGTGCCCTTTTAATAATGAATAATAGATCTCCTGGTATGATTTACATGAGTGGATTAAATGTCATGTTTGAAAAGTTGCTGTTTTATTCATATTGAATTTCCCTCAAGTAAAACAAAATGGTACCCAGCTACTGTTATAATATTGCGAGTGCCTCGCCACGCTGATACATAAATATTAACCAGTTGATATACTTTTTAAAAATCTTCCGTTCTGTGAACTGTTCTGTCAGCACTGATGTCTTTCCGTGCTTATGAACAGGTTTAGTACTCCCCCAAGTTCCAGGCAGGCTGGGGAAATCTCGTAGTGCCAGTGCTCACATCATTCTGGAGCTCACATATTTGATGCTAAAGGGCTGGTTTTGAAAGGCTCTCCCAGGATAAAAGACTGATGCCAAACGGGTGCAGCCACACGGGGGTTTCAAAGGCAGTTTGGGTAGCCCAACAGTGACAAAAATTGTCCCTATTTCTGCTCGGCAGTGCTGGACTGACTTCCCAGGTGACTGGACAGCGTAATGAAAGTTTTTTTTAAATGTCACAACGCAACCTCGTTGGCTTGCAGAGCTCCTCCCAAAGCTCCCATCTGAATTTCCCATTCTAAACAAAAATTCCCTTCCCAGCAGGCAATATCTTTTTTTTTTTCGCCAGAAAAGTGCTTCAGAAATATTTATAACTTATTGCAAAGAAAGAGGAATTAAGAACATCTTCCTTAAAAGATTCCTTCCCTGGAGGCAAAGTTGGCAATGTGCAACAAAATATTTTGGTCCTGATAATTGAAATTATAGCTGAAAACATTATTTTAAAAGAGAAGCTTTTTCTGCCACACTCCAACTTTTATTCCATTGAAGCCCATGAATATTTTGACTTTGAAAAGTGAGATTTTGTACTTTACTTCAGTAGATGTTAAACTAGTTCTATGAAACAAACTAAGAAAAGTCAGCAAAGAAAGGAACACTTTTTTTTCCCCCCCTGCATAAAATTAAATTTTTGCATACTGCAATTCATCTTCACTCTTCAAGTCATCATTAAGCTGAGAAATTGTTATCTGGATTTGCTAACACTGGGATATAATCCAATGGAATAAAACACTGATTAAAATACACTACAAAAAAAAATGTTTACTGACTACTTAGGTCTTATCTATAATAGGATCTCAGGCACCATGAGACAGCAATAAGGAAGTCATACTAGTAAAATCCTTGTTCTAGTGAAAAAATGATGCAGTCACACAGCCTTAACCTATCAAAGCATAAAGCCCACTTGCATAAACTAAATACGTGAAAATATCCTTGAAATTGTGAGTCTAAAGCACGATCCCCTTTCAGATCATGCTGTTTGCTGCTACTCCTAAAATGTTAAAAAGTCATTTGAAACAGCAATTCTATTTTAACGCAATCCAAAGCATTCATACATGTTTCATTCAGCATAATTTAAGGGGAAAAAAAAAATTACTTGTGTGACTGTCTGGCCCTAGTGAAAGACAAATAAAACTCAACTGGAGCTGTTAGGAGCCACTGCCTAGTGTGTAGTCAGAGGTTACTGGGGAGGTAGGTTGACAAACTAAAAAAGAGGACAATGAAGGAGCGGAAAGAAGGGAAGCTGGCAAGCTGGAGCAAAGAACATTGATTAATGAACAGAAAACACTTTTGAAAGGTCGGGTGTGCAAGTCAGACTAGCCCTGAGGCAGATCTAACTTACACGACCAGCACTTTCTGCACGCAGCAGGTAACCCACGCTGACACCAACTTCGCCGACATGACAGGGTTATTATTTTTGGAAGGATGTAGCGTTCTGGAACCATTTCTCTAATATATTAGTTCAAATTAAGCTTTCCTTCAATATCAAGCATGCATGTCTTCATTCTCACCATGTTTACACTGAACTCCTATCATTATGCTGGCCAAGGGAAACAAAAGCTCATTCTGCATTTGTGAGCCCTTCCGTTTCCCACCCCAGAATACATCCCAGGGCAGCAGTGCTGTATGTAAGACTCTGCTCAAACCCAGAGGCTCACCACTAAGACCTAGCTACTTACCCTAAGTTTTATGGTAGGTGCCAGCCATCTGAAGCCTAAAATTTGCTTCATCTCAGCACAAACCCTAAGGGTTTCTTCTGAAACATCTCAAGGTTATGCACCAACATCAAGGCGGAAGGACAGAAAGGCAGAATCAACCAGGGTACAATACATCTTATGTCTTCAAAATGAGCCAGTGGAGAAGGTTCTCTAAAATTATGACAAGAATTTTTTGCTGTCCATCATACAGTAATGAAGACAGGGAATTATCAGAAGGTTGTTTAATCCAACTTCTCTCCTGGTACTTTAAGTGAACTTGCTCAAGACCTGCACTCTGGTTCACTAGACTAAAATGAAGTTTGGTGAAGATGCCAATTAAATGTCCTGGAAGACCCCAAGAGAACTTTAAAGGAACTTGCAAATGCAACAATCAACCAACACCTAGGAGAAGCATGAAAGTGAGGAGTCATTCAGTCATACTGCCCAGTCTTCTCCTTTCAAGACAATACTTCATCCCGCAGGAGAGCAACCAGGATGTATGTATCCTGCCTAGGAGGGAATCACAGCAGTTATTTCTCTGATGCTTGTCTTTGTTTTAAGATCATGTGAAAGTCACGTTTCCAGTTTCCCCCTCTATATATGCAATTCTTTCCACACTAGTGGCTATATTACAGACACTGGTTCCTTATCCATTACAGGTGATGAACAATTAAAAAGCAGAAAATGTGACTCAGTAGCACTTCATATTTCACAAGCCTAACATCTGAAATTACCTATCCACAAGTAACTGAAAGCATCGGTGCCATATATAAAAGCTGCTTTATCTAAAAGCAATTTGGGATAAGGTCTGTCTATTCTCTATCTACACAACACTTTGGACAACAGAAGGTTTGGAGGAGGAAAACTACATCTGGGTCATACCAAAAAATAAATGATTGAAAACAGAAAAGACAAACCAAAAAAACCCCAAAAAACCAAGCAAAAAAACCAAACCAAACCAACAAAATACCCCCACACACCACACTGAGAGAGATGAAGGTTGTTTTTCAAACTGCAAAGAAGCTTTCACGTGCCAGGGAGTTTATCGGAGACCAGTGTTTTCAACCAGCACTAGGCATTAGCTACAACAGCGAGCAACTGACACACAACAATCCTGCCATGCACAGCATGCTTAGGCAGGGAAATATGTGTGCTGCAGTCGCGAAAGACAGAACAGAGCCTCCAGTGCTTGGGCTCCTTCCAAAATAATCCAAACGCTGCTTTTTTGGCAAATGGGGGTCAATGGAGCTAAAAAACTCACAGAAGGATTTGGGCATCCGTGTGTTTATGTACACCCACTCGTTCATTTATTATTCCAAAGCTACTTTACAGAAATCAAATTACATAGCTGCCAAGCTGCATAGATAAGAGAGAATAAAAGTGAAATTTAAAATTAGCTGACAACACTATAGGATGTAGCGTATATTTGGCACTTTCAGAGTAAGCAATGAGGGTTAACCTGGGTGGGGGGGGAAATTACACCTTCCTAAATTGCACCTTAAAATATTAAATAAATTATTAACATGATGGAACGCATTAAATATATAAGCCTAAAGGAGAAAGAGCGGATGTGTTTTAACTTTCAAAGCAAAGACAGCATATTTATGAAGTGTTGCTTACCATCTGGATACTTTGTCCAAAGCAGATTTCGGTGTTGTAGAAGTTTCCACCGTGACTAACAGGCCGTGTTGTCCTGGCCTGAGGCTGCTCCTTCATTCCAGGCATCTCCAGCAAGCCACCACCTAAGCGGCTGAGAACAGAGACTTTGAGGGCATAGAGGCCTTTTGGGACCTTATCTTTGACTCCCCGCAGGCATTTGAAGTGAATTTCTATTGACTGAGGCTTCTTGGAGTAGTCAACCTAAGGAGAAGACTGAGTTACTGACCTGGGATGAGCCGACTTCTACCATGCAATTAGCAAGAACAAATTTCTTCCAGAAAATAACTACCCAAAAGCAGACAACACGTTTCTTGTTCAACCTGCAATTACCTATTGCTAGCCAAGGATCTGCAATTAGGGAGGTCAAAAGTCACAGAGACGGCTGCTTAAAAAAAACCCATGCAAATGCTACTCATAAAATGTTGAGCATCCTTGAAGGGAGGGTGGAGCTGGTGAAGTATGACACCAGAAGACATTAGTCTGCAATAACGAGGCAGAATTAACTGGAAAACAATACCTTCAAAAATATAGCATGCTTTGCAAGACAGGCACGATACATGATGTGATGAGCAGGCTGCAGGCACAGAGTGAAAAACGGGGCAGGCCATGTTTTCATACTAATTATTAGCCTTGCCAAAGCTATTAGTGCTAAGATGCAGGCTATCCTTTCACCTTCTGATTATCATATAATCAGATTCTCTTAAAAATAGTAATCAAAGTGCAACACGTGTAGAGTTTAATAACAACTCCCTACAGGCACCTTCTCTCCAAGTCCAGACAAAAGGAAACATCTGCTGCTTGCTGTTGACAAGATGTTGCCCGAGTTGCAGAACATTTAGTATGGAATAAATGTTGTGTCCCAGAAATGCTTCACTGGTGCCTTTCCTCGTGTGCTCTGCTTCTCAATGTGCAGGCTGGCAGTGGGGAACAGACACAGTGGGAGGATCCTTGCACAGCCTTGCCCCAGTAATGGCACAGGGTCCGTCCCACCACACCAGAAGGTGCTTCAGCGCTGCCCAAATGCAGGGTCAGGCACACCAGAGGGAGTCCCAGTTAGGCTACAAGGCTTGACTCGAATGGATAAAATTGTTTCTACTATAACTAATCATTTAGTGCTTAAAATCAACCACGCTATTTCTCTTTGCCCCAATAAATCAACTTCTTCCCATTATTTGGAGAAAAGACCAGTGCTGGGTCTTCTTGTAGTGCAGCTGGATACAAGAACCCACACTTCAGAATCCCATGGCTACCTTGACGACTAGGTTTAGTGGTCTCACAGTTTAAGCCTACAGTAGCTAATAATCTCTTTTTTAATCCTGTCTTGGATTTATTTTGGAAGAGATAGCATATTTCCATATAGATAGAAAGCTTCTGGAATTAAATTAAGCAGTTAAATAAACAGTTGAATTTGTTAAACTTCTTTTGTTTCTCAACACAAACCATACTTAACAACTAATCTGAATGACAATTATTTTCAGCTTAATTAGAAAATCTTAATTAACAATGAAGATTTAACCTTAATATTTTTGGTTTCTGAATCATATATAAAAAAATTAACATTATATGAATAAATAAGACAATCTTTTTAAACCTCAAGGCAGGATTACTGATGCAGGCAGCCTTCGTTATTAAACACATTCTAAATTAAACGCCTCTATGAATTTTATACTGAAATATATTGTGATAGTTTTGCATGCCAAATGTGACATTTTGTATTTTAGATTCATCTTCTGTAGTAATTTTGGAAATGTCATACAAACAAAGATTTTGTCATTTACCAATGGAATTACTATGCATGGCCGGTTAGCCATCTCTTTTCTGGCTCTTCTGGTTGTTTCAAGTCAGCAAGCCATAAAAAATCTTTATCTCTCTGAAACACAGCAATTTGGAAGATAATCGAATAGTGACTGGGGGGCAGAAACGCCAGTCTGAGGAATTATACCACAATCTCTCTTGCATTTACAACCTCCCTCAAAGCGAGTGTCAGTCGAGTAGGAAAAGGAGATAGAAGATTCATCATATTTCAAGCCTGTCTCATTTGCATGGTGGCATAGCTGTCTCATCTCCTGCTGAAAGACTTTGCTTGGCCAGCGCTGACAAACTGTTTTGAAGAACTCTTGCCATGCCCAAATGATTCATCATTAATAGCTTCAGACATTCTCTTTAAGCATATGGTTACTTTTGCTGGAAAGCTTGTTTTGAAACCTGCTAAATTCTATCCTCTTAAACTATGAAAAGAGAAAGAAAAAAGAAAAAAGCAATGCAATTGATCCAGTCATTTAGCAGTTCACAGTAGGGAAAAGAGCATTCATGGAGAATGTCACCTTATCACAAGGTCCTGCTGCTGCTCCATTTAATCCAGTATCCACATCTGCAAGGTTACCAAAGCTGGATACCATTTCTTCTTCTTCACTTCCATTCTCTTCTGTTTTCAGTGCTTGACTTCCCAGTCTGCAGAAGTTGGAATGGGAAGAACAGAAAAGAAATGAACTATAATGCATGCACAGAAAGCACTCGCTGTTGGAAATCCATCAGTTTGATGTTTTCCTTGAACATATCATAAGACTTGCAGGGCACCCAGGAGAAACAACAGTGTGCTAAAGCAGAGGAATGGCTAGGCTTCAAAAAGCAGCATTAAAAAAAAATAACAAGCCCAGTATTTGTCAGTCTGTGCCACAGGTTGACAAAAGCAACCTGAAGTTTCACTGCCTGTCTGTAATCAGCTCTGTCTGGCACTGGGGCTCAGGGTCTAGGCTGAGAATATTAAAAAGTAGGAAGTCACTGCCTCGGCCAACATTTTGAGGACTGATTGACAGCTTCAATAAACTTGGACAGGTTTTTGGAAACTATTGATTCCTTGGGGACTAGGGTGCTTTAAACCACAGGAAAAAATAATTATATAGAGAAAATCTTACTTTTTTTGGTTTTCTTCCCCTAAATAATCTTATAAATTGATATATAAACCTTACATAATTTAGAAATCTTCAAGAATGACTTATGTCATAAATAGAAAAAAGCTAAATGTATAAATTATGTAAGTCACATATACACAAATTTTCAGCCACGTGTGAACCACTAAACTTTCCTTGCCATTCATGTTAACTTGTGTATTTAAAGTGATTTGGGGGGTAATTATATCAACTCAGAATTGCTGAGGTGTTTTGTGTTGTGTTTTTTTTGTTTGTTTGTTTGTTTTTTTAAGAGAGGTCACTGTAGCAACACAGAACTCCAGCAAATAGTGCAAGAATAGCCCTACACTTCCAATGCTGCCCCGCTTAGTGCACGGGACACACAAAAGGCACAGCACCCTATGGAGAAAACCTTGTTCCTAGAACACAGCAGGAGCAAATGCAAAACTGAGTGATTTACAATGAGCGCTATAAAGCTGTATGCTTTGGCAGTCCCATCCCATCTTTCAACAGACACAGAGCTGTGAGTAATTCCTCTGTCCCTACATGGCATTGGCAACTAAATATTATAGGCCCTAAGTAAAAACATCTGTAGACGCTCTGCTGGCTTCAAAACGCATCAGTTCTTTCTTCCACAACACGCCTTGAGACGCCAGGGAGAGCCAGCTGATAACAGCAGTGCTGGAGACACTCCAGCCACGCTTGCAGGTGGAGCTGAGTGAGGCACAAAGACATGGTGGCTCCTCAGAAGCTGGAGGCTCAGCAGGCTGTTCATGGCTGTAGGGCCAGCCCCGTGACCCGCTGGAGGTCAAAGGAGATGGTTTGCAGCTCGCTGAGAGGAGTCTTGTGGAGCCAAGGAGAAGACACTGCATCAGGTAGAGCTGCGATGGAGGGTTAGGCTGGGTATCTACAGCACAGTGACACAGGCATCAGAGAATAAGCTCTCTGAGGTTGCCAAGCAATGTGCCCAGTTAAGGTTTTAGCCACCAAGGAAAATGTTGTAACTTGGTGTTCATTAAAATAAAAAAAGAGAGAGTGAATAATCAAGATTCAAATCCAAAATTTCCCTGGACTGCACTTCCGAGGATTTCCTGAAGCATTCCTTTGGTGTAGCATTTTTCAAAAGCAAGTCAGAAAATACCAGTGTCCTCACTCCCATTTTCCTCCTTTTCGTGCTATGTGATGATATGGGAAGACTCCACATTTGTAAAAATTAACGTGGTTCTCTATCTAGAAAATTACAGAGACTGGGCAATCATGGTAAGCATCCCAGAATCATGCACGTGTGCCAGTTTGGTAACACATAGTTCAAGTTCTCTTCTGAGGCAGATGCTCCTGTCTCAACATCCTGGCACATGTCTACAAATCACTTTTTGCCTATTCCTTTTGCCTATTTTTTTTTTCTTTAAAACGTACACATTTACACCATTTAATTTACCACTGGTTCATAGCAAGACTGTTTTCCAGTTTTCTCTAACAGTAGAGTTGTACCCCATAAATGCCCATGCAGTGACTGAATCAGTCAGAAGGTCACTGTAGACACTTGTGGCAACGAAATACATGGAAATTTTGCCCAAGGCAGAATCAATGAAAAATAAGGACAAGATTCCAGTGCTAAGGACTGAAAACAAGAAGCACAAGGTCAACCACCCTGGAAGTTTTATCCCCGAGTTTCAGTCAAGTCAATTTGGGTCCAGCTGTCCTAAATGCAAGTAACAGAAGGTGGTTCTTGAATGACACTAGCTAATTCATAGACCTGAAACATCTGAGATGTTAAAGCATTCTTCTCAAGGAGAGAAGTTGTTTAGAACTTTGTACTTAGTTTCTCGCGATGGAAATTATTTCACTTAATTTGGTTAGAGCTGCATTGACACAGGGCTTCATTAGGACACCCATTTGCTTGCAATTCAATTTAAAATTAAATACACTTTGTTGTTGATTTTATTACTTTTAAGCTACTGTATCTATTGCCTTTATTAGCTGCTAATACACAATTATGAAGGTAAACAGTTTTCATTACTGAATATCAAACATTTAAATAACCGCATTCGAACCCTTTTGCACCATTTTTCTCCTTTCCTTCCTTTTGCTGGGTCTTAGATGGAAGAGGATAATTTATTTAATGAAGTTAGACCTCTTTTGTGCTCACCAGCATGCTCATCAGCTGTCACAGTAGAACATAGCTTCCTTTGCTCTATTTATGAGGGTTATTTATTTCCTCCACTCATTTCTTTACAGGTAATTTGATGCATGTATTTATCCCAAGGTCACGTATAGCTTGATCACAAAAACTTTGCTCCAATTCATATTTCCTCCCCTCTCTGAAGGGCAATTCAGTGGCAAAGATGAAAAATGCCAGGAGAAGACGTTTGGTCACCTTTTTAAGTGCACTGTGTGTAGCACTTAGATATTACAGCCCAAGCTGAGTATCCAAAAATGGAGGTAATCCAAAACAGAGACCTCTTTGAAATGCACAGGCTTAATTTTTCTAGGCCTGAGGTCCTTTGTTTGGGAGAAGTTCCGCTCATTAATATCTGTAAAGCGCTGAGAAAATCTTTAGAAGGAAAGCCCATTAGGTAGAAGTACAAAGTAGTCCTTATGTGACATACCTTTGAAGGAGTTCATGAATCCTGGCTCTCCATTTTTGTTCCTTGTGGTGCGAAACTTTCTTGTGGTGCTTTGAGTCCCAAATGCCAAGCAGGAAAAAAAAAAAAATCAGAGTTTGTTTCCAAATGTACAACAATAACATAGAAACAAAATCCATAAATGTTCAATTATTCAAAGGTTTGCCTCAAGTCTTCTGATTCCAGGTTTTCAAAAGCAATGAGGAATTTTAGCCATATTATTTCATTGTATTTTTCCATAACTTTTTTTCCATATGTTTTTCCATATTTACTATATTATTTCCAAGAGAAACTGAGCTCTCACTTTGTTTTAAAAGGTCTTTTTTTACAATGCATATTCATACATGGTAGTGCCCTGCAGTCCTTATTTTTACAACACCTAATCACGTAGTCATACACAATTATATGTAAGTTCATGCATGCCCAAGTGTGGCTGTGCACACAGAAGGAAATAGCAGTTAGGCATGGACTAGAGAGCTGAGAACTTGCCTTGCTTTAGATTCCCTCCAAATCCTGATGCCTTGTCTCACCGAGGTTGTTTTCAAATGCTTGATAAGAGGGCCTGGCATTTTAGGAGGTTGCAATGAGTAGAAGGCTAACTGACATAAGCAGTCCTCTCCCCCAAGTTCTCCAGAATGAAGTTGAAGGGCCCAAAGTTATTTTACCCTTGCCCATCAAGCTGAAAAAGTCATTCCCTGGAGAAGCCACCATCCATATCTATTAGACCATGTTCTCTGTGCAAAAACTCAAAACAATAACCATACCGAGGGCTGTACACTCGCAAAACCAGAATTCTTCCTGCCCTGCACTTTTCAGAGATCTTGTTGAATATTCAAGTATATTTCTCATGTCTGGATCTTCTACTGGTGGTCCCTGAGACTGACATAAAATGTGAGTATAACACTACCAATGCATAAGAGTGCTTCCTATTGTATACCCCATACAGTCATCTAAACAGTGTAAAATTATGCTTCACTTCTACTCTCATCAAGCCTCAAAGGCAAAAAATTCATTTTTGTAGGGAGACAATGTAACAGTCAATGGAGAAAAATTCCCCATCAGAGACTTCATAGCTGGCTGTTAAAGTCTCTCCTCTCTTCCAAATCTCTAAATTTTTTTGACAAATTTCTGGCTCTTTTCAAGGAAACTTGGAAAACTCTGCTGAAGACTAAGGCAAAGCATCCTACTTATTTCCAAAATTAAAACTGACAGAACATAAAGACAGACAAAAGCAACAAAACCCCTCTGGATGGAGCTTTTAATGTAACTTTTTTAACCCTGTAAAATTAAAGCAGAGACAACACGGTTGCCTTAAGCAACAGCATGGTTTGTTGGTAGTCACAGCAAAGGTACTCAGATGGGTGCAACAAATCATCCAGGTCAGGCATCACACATGATTATAAAGGCGATGGGACCAAACCAGCTCAGAGTGAGACCTTCCATCTCTCTGCATAGCAGGTGTGTCATGGGCAAAGCTCCTCCATGAGTGGGAACCAAGCCCTCCTGCTCCTGGACAGCACTGGGCTGGAATTCACTAGGAGTGTCTGGAGCAGGACCTGTTCTTGTCCCATCACCACAAATGCTGACACTGATTTTCTTTGCCCAGCCTGGTGAGTCACCACCCATGCCACCTTCCTCCCAAAAAAGGACTGGAAATTGGCTCTGCTCTGGAATTCTGCTCCATCAGTCCCACCTCGTGACACTTCCCACAGTCCAGTGAGGGCTGCAGTCACCAGGAACACATCAGGACCAAGGGCAGGTTATTCCTGTGCTCTCGCAGGTGTCAGGTACTCGCGTCCTGGTGGCAGCAAACACCAAGCGGTGACTTCCCTCACACCCCTGTGAGATGTAGGCACCAGGCTTGACCCGGCTGGGGCGTTTGGGTGGGCACCCATCAACAGAGCTCAAAGTCCCTGAGGTGGTTTAATGACAATAAACATCAACCAATAGATTGATGGAAAGGAGTTTCACAAGCCTTGGGCTGAGGCAGTTAAAGCCAAAGGTCAGAAAGGGGGAGGAGGGCTTGGGCTCACAATTTTTCTCCTGGACGCAGACCTTGGCGATGCTTGTGAAAGCAATTGTTGAGGGGGGCACTTAGATTGAGAGATAAGATGGAATAGAAAGCAGCCATAATAATGCAACAACATTCAGATATTACCAGTCCAAACCTGCACTGAACCAATAGTAGAGAAGTTTTTTTAAAGAAAAATCGATTCTATTACCAGACTCCCACAACTGTCCAATCCCCTTGTTTATCTTCCTAATCTTAATTAAATAATGAATATTCAAAAGAAAATATAAATCAAGTTTCTCTGTATTAACTGCACTGTTTTCCATTGCTGCCTCTGAAGTGGCAATGGGAGTATGATTTAAAACTATTTCTTCTGGGTCCTAGTAAAATATTTGTCACAGTGTGTCATGATAACTTTTAAAAAGCTCTATCATCTACCTAATAAATTTGTTAAGTTTATTCAAATCTTACTGAACAGGAAAAGTGCAATGAGTCATGGTTAATATTTCTTTACCTATTCTAAGAAAAAAAATATATCAAAAATTCAGTGCTTAGGGTCCTATTCAGAAAACCTCTATGAGTCTGTAATACATCTTCTACATGTTTAAAAAAAAAACAGGAAACTTGCTTTAAAAATGAATTATTCACCACCTTGAATAAATTTCCATCTCTCCTATTTGCAAAACCCCAAAGTCAGTTATGTAAATTTTAACCTACACTAATTACCTCAGGGGTGTGCAAGCTAAAGGAAAGTAGATGCAGTAGAAGAAAAAAAAAAAATCCCAGATATTTCCATCACCAGGAAGCAATTTAACAGAGGGGAAAAAAAAAGTGTAAGTTTTCAAAAACAGAACAGTCCATATAATTTTTTTTTTTTTAAATGTGGACCAGTCGTTGCTGCAATGCCCCTTGAATCAGAGATTTATCCCAATAGCATGTACCATGGCACACGGAGCGAGGCGCTCGCTCCTCATCACGACACCGGCGTTGTCTGGACCCTTAAAGACGACCCATCGTTGACAACGGGCGCTACCAACAAGAAGGCATGAAATGTGGTTTAGCTTCAAGTCCGCGTAGACGTCGAGGGTCCCCTCAGAAAATAAGTGACTAAAAAAAAAATCTGAATTCTGAAAAAAAAATCTGGGTATCCCTCCGAGCTCCTCTGGAAGAGGTGCTGGAAAAAGCAGGGCGTTGTTTGAAGGCAGAAGGGCTCAGTCATGGCATTACTTTGCCCCGTTCCCCATCCTGATTCCCCACCCAGTTCCTTCACACATCTTTCTCGGATTCTTCATCAGCTGTCTTGAGGTTTAATTACACAGATGACCTATCTAGTGATTTCAGAGAGAGTGAGCAAGACCAGCACTTGAAAAAGGTCTTTCAGTCTGGGCTTAGCCAAGACACGCACAATGGTGGGTATTGTTTCTACAAAGACAAGAACCTGACTCAATACTATTAATCAGGGCTGGCCGGCTATTTTTGGTATGAAACTAATTCTCAAATGGCAGGACTTTGTTGTACAGTACTCTTCAATTTGGAAAAACAGTTAAACACAAAACCCCACCAAATGCACCCTTTCTTCTTTAAAAAAAAAATAAAAACCAAAACAAAATCACAGAATTCAGCAAAGCTTTGAAGCAAAATCAAGCTGGGTTTCTGTTGTTTAGCAAAAATGGAGCCTTTAGGGGAATTATTTATACACACACCTTGTTGGTGAGTCCTAGCACTGGTGTTACAACCTCCTGGTGAGGTACGTGCCCCATTGCAATTTGAAACAGGCAGTGGAGTGCTGGCCCTGATGAAATCACACTCCCTGCAAGGTCCACCATCCCACAAGTCCTCCTCACCAGGTCAGGGGACACCACTAGTGGGGTCTCCAGCAGCCTCCCACTGCCCACAGGGATCCCGCCATGCACAGGGTCCTGGTGCTTCCCCTCCATTCCACTGCTGGAAACACCACATTGGTACATCCCAGTGCGGGCAGTGCAGCCTTTTTAGCTGTGAACAGATGCCCAAATAAAAGTTGTTACCTAGAATTTCCACCTCTACATCCTAAAACATTTTTCAGTGATGAAATTCCCATCCACTCCACTTTTACAGATGGGATAAGTGAGAGCTTATCAAGGAAAAGCATCAGCAGGAGTAGAAACAAAACCCATGTCTCCAGTACCACTGGTGCCACCTAATTCTCCTACTTGAGAGTAGATTTAGTCCCAGTGACTTCAATATCTAAATGCACTGTATACCACAAAATAAAGAAAAAAAATGAAATTTGAGATGAGGAAAAAAAAAAAAGCTATGAGAAGTTAACATCCTTTTCAGGGAAAGAGAAAATTTGAGAGCTTTATCCATGTTATCTCTAGATAGAACCTGGGGAAGGGGGGCATTGGGTCAGTGGAATGAGTGCCCTTTATAGACAGCAAAGATTCCAATAGCTGGAAAACCCTGCTCTGATAATTCCACTAACCATTACCTGTTGGAATTTGTGTGACCTTGTCACGGACATGCCCCAAATCCAAAGGTAAAGTTGTGCCCAACCCCAGACACTTGGCAGAATCACTGATGTGCACTCTGCCAAAAAAAGTGCCACAAACTCTCAGATATGTTTTTTAAAAAGAAAGAGAAAAGCAACAAAGCAAATCCCTCCATGGCTTCTGTTCCAAATCCAACATTAATTTACTGTTCCTAAGAACAGAATTAAAAACTTAGACAACTGAGCATTTTATAACAGAACTCAAATCCACTTTTAAAACTGATACTGCAGAACGCAAAGTGAGATTCACTTTAGTCATGCTACAGCCTTATTACACCGAGTAATACAGATAAATACAGTGACAACATCATAGGCTGATAATTTTGATACATTTGTAAGGCACTGCATTATCTCTAACAAGGCAGTGAAGACTGAGCTACCAGCCAACACAGGAAGGCAGTGTTCTGCTTCCAAGGTGGATGTTTTTATAAGACATATATATAAAGACACTAATTTTGAACAGATATGGACACTAGATCCAGCTGTAAAGTGGGTGTGATAAACAAGGACCTGATTTTCCCCAAAACTCAGAGGTGCTTTCAGTCAGGATTTTGATCTAAGAAGATAGTAGTAACAGATTAAAAGAACTTTAATCACTTTGCTAAGATGCGTTGAGAAAACTCTCAAGTGATGCCTGGTGCAGATCTACCCAGCTTCTCCAAAACAGAAATTTTGCCTCTCTAACCTCAAAACAGGGAACTCGCTCCTCTCATTTCTGTCTTGCTGTTCATAGAGGCAACACCTGTAGTTACTTCAGAACCTCCAAGGTGCTACTTCAGATGTTTTTTATCCCACAGTTGAGAAGATGTAGCTTCAAGGTCATAAAGCATCAATCCTCATCTAGATCCAGAGTGTTGTACGTGCATAAAAGGCCATTTATCAGTGTCTGACAACCACAGCCAAGCACTGAAAACGTGCAATGCTGAAACAGCATTTGCCATTGATAAAGAGATTTTAAGCAGAAATGTTATAGCTTGCCAAAGTTCCACAAGTTTAGACATCTCCACATCAGTATAGAAATCACCAGCTAGTAAGAAGCGTCCTTAATTTTAGCCTAAGTAATAAGATATAATGGAATATGCTAACTAGATATAATGGAAGATGCAGACTACATTTTATTAGGGAACACTTTCCGTCCAGTATGAACTCCTACAGCACAAGCAGTGCCAGTGAAAACCAAAGTGAGCTCTGCCAATCTCTAGATCTAAAATGAACAGGTTAAATTAACAATGAAAAAGGAAAAGTGTTCATAAGCCACGCAATGGAGTTCAGAGTTTTACAATCTTTTTCTGCTTTCTGCATCCTGACAGCAAATCAGGACACAAACAACAGAAGGGAAAATGAAAGGAAATACAGATCGGAAACTCTTTTTTTGTGGTTTCCCCTCATTCTTTCTCAATTTGAAAATATTTGTCAATTTCAGCACAGAATGTTTTTATTATTTTCAAAGTCCCCCATGAAACTTTACTCCTTTAATCCTCTTACCCGTCCCCAAAGCAGGTGTCTCATTTTAGGTCTGTTTTGCAGATAGGGAAAACTTTAGTCATAACGACTAATTTTCATGTTACAACTCCCCCAAAAAACTCATATTCAGGTCTGAGGTTACAGCCTATTTCATCTTTCTGAGTCCCTATTCTTTTTTCTTACTGTCAGTAAAACATTGGCTCACAAATCTGTCTCCATGATAATTATAATCAAAAAGCACAGACTAATTTTATCCAACAACCTCTATTTGTACTGGCTTTCACATCATCTTCTGTTTCAAGTGTGCAGACACATTTGAACACTTTTTAATTAAGAGGTATTTACTTACAATTAGGTTATGAAAATTACAGAGAAGGAAAAAAAGACTTTAAATACAGTTCACCATGTGATAGTCTCAAATGCAACAGTGACAACGGTAAGTTGTATGCTTAATGATTTTTCTCTATAGAGAACAAACCTCCTCCTGTGAGCCTACATCCTGCCCCGTCTCCCTGCTGAAAGGTAGAGGTGGAAATTGTTTCACATATTCAGCTGAAATCCTCTCTGATTTGAATGCTGGTATGAGCAGTTGTATGACAACATCATACTATGGGAACGTATTAACTTTAACATACGTTCTCATCACAACCACCTCGCCCTGAAAGCTGCATCTTGTCTAAGGGTCTGGCACATTAACGAGAGAAACCAGCTGTGCTAACGGGTTAGTAGCAGGCTGAACAACAGTGATCATTTTCCACCTTTGTACTCAATAAATAAGCACGCATGTAATGCAACTGGACACTCTCTCAGTCTTTCTACATCTCTTAACTTACACATAACCAGATTATGTTTTCCACCAGTAACAACTTCAAAGCCCTTAAAAAGCCAGATTACACTTCCAAAGCCCAGTATACCTCAAGAGCAGGAGGTTAGACTAGACAGCCTCCAGAAGTCTGGCTCTTCCCCACCTGAATTAATCTGTTCTATGAAGTAAATGTCAAAAGTATCACACAGTTTAGGTTCCACTCGGCAAATTCAGCCCTACTGTAAGTCTGCAGAAGCAAAATGTTCAGCATTTAGAGCAATTCCTTTATCTGCAGCTCAAAATCTGTGCAGTCTATTAATGCTGCTAAGGAGTCTCCTGTCACAAAAACTAACAGTAGACTTGGCTACACTCGGGACTACAGTTTGGTTCCAAAAGTAAGAAAAATACAAATAAAACAACCCTGGGGGGGAAAAATAATTCTGGATAAAACATGAGCAACTAAAAATTTGTTTTCATTGTATTTATTTTTAGTATGTTTGTGCCTCTATTCATCAGTAATACTCCTTCCTTACAACCCTCATCTGAGTTCTGCTTCTTTTAACAGGTGGTCAGTACGTGATGAAGTCACTTAAACTTCACTAGGACTTGGCAATCACTGATTCTCTTTGAAGAATCTTTCCAAATGCCTCTGTTTATTGAACCATAGAAATGGACTTCCTTACAGGAGTTTATATTAGGATAATGAGCCAGAGAGCTGACCAGTCAGATTACCTTAAGCAGCAGCAAATGCAGTATCATCATTTACAGTAGCTGTAGGATTCATTGTTCCAGCTCAACAGAATATCAAGAATTACTTCAGTTGCTTAATTGCCCCTCTGATCTTAAAGTGTGAAAGAACACAGTCAAAAATAAGTGAACTCATTTTTAGTGAAAACCATAAGAAACATAGAAGATTTTCATTACTTCCCTTCAAATATTTACTTAACTAAAAATCCACATAACCCCTGAACAAAGCAATCAAAAAAAGACTTACAATTTAAAAGAACACCTATGTCAATATTGTGGCTATTGTGGCAGCACAGTAGCAGGCCATTTACAAAGATATAAAACATCCTTTCCACAGTTCTGTTTATGGTGACATTAATTTCCATGGGAAAAAAAAATTCTAAAAAAAAAAAAAAAGGCAAGTAAATTGTATATCTGAGTGTCCAGTATTACGTAGGAACCTTAGAAATTTGGAGGGGTCCCACTGAAGCAGCAGGAACAAGCCTGATAGAGATATTTAGAAATCTCAGGTTGCCAGCCTGCAGGGTAGAGAAGTCCCTTAGCTACATCTACTGGCATATTCCCCAGGCTTTGGGTCTGCTGGATGTGTCCTGATCCACATCTGAGGGCCATGGACACTCAGTAATCAGGACATCAGAAGTCCCAGGGACAGAAGCCCAATATCCCAACCATCAGGAAGTTCACCTTGTGCTTTTTCCCCTCAAATATAGGTGTCAATGAAATGTTTTTGTCCACCAGTCCAAGAGCAGGCTACCTGGTAGAACTGCAATGAATTGGATGAGCTTAACCTAATGACAGATTGCAGCAGAAAATTAGATGCTAGAGAAGATACCTTTAATTCCTACTGTACTACACAAATGAAATGTAAACCATTATACTGACTGTAGAGATGTTTTGACATTCAAATGATGAGTGCATCATATAGGTAGCTTGCCCAAAATGAAGTCACCCACCTTTAAGACACTGTGTAAATGAAACATTGCCAGCTTCTGTATTCTTGATCTGTAATACTCAAAGAAACCCACCCCAAACCAAACAAACAACAAAAAAAAAAAAAAAACAAAACCAACAAAGAAAAAACCCAACTCATTTGCACATTGCAGTCATTTTAAATATTGGAAAATGTCAAAAAATAATAAGGTTTCAGTTGAAGAAAAGTCACTTTCTACAGTCACCATGGACTCTGCACTGCTCTTAGGTGCACTTATTCCTACAGGGATTATACTCATGAAGAACAATCAGAATAGATTGTCCAATCCTTAACAGGCTACAGCTTTGCTGAGGGGAGGTCTGCAGGTGCCATCAGGATATAAACAATCTTTATTAAGGTCCCTTCCAACCCAAACCATTCTATGATAATGCTTCTATGCCAGTATTATCCAATGGGACAGAACATGCAGGTAAATGTGCATCGTTGTTTTATATCACTGAGGTCTGAGCCCAGTGTTTAAATTTGTGATGGGAGTGCAAATTTATCATCTGACAGTATCAAATTTTGCCCATGTGCCATCCACCATTAACCAAAGGAAAACTGATCGCTCCATCATCATACAAATTGATCTCTGTGACTTGGCAAGGAGTCAGAGCGCTGATGATAATGACTCTGTGAGGGTATTAGGTCTAATAGCCTGAGGCATTAACCTCTATTTAACCAAAAAGGTAAATCTTTTGATGAAAGACAACATTTTATTACTATCCACCTGCAACAAATAGCTCATTTCTTGCTACTATAACTCAACTGCTGGTACTGTAGAGCACAACTTGCACTTTACTTTTAGAGGCTCCTGAGTAATATACATTGAGGTCACAGATCAAAACTGATTATATAGTTGTGATGAGCAAGTCCTGCAAGGTGCTGTGCCCTGCACAGAGGGCTAAAATCTGAAATCTGTAGAGAGAGAGGGGGCTGTGAGGAAATTATCCTTAGTAAAGAATACTGACCAGACTGCTGGAACAGAGTGGCCAAACAGGAAAGATGTTCTTGACCTCTGGGGCAATACTGATCCTTTCAGTCACCCCATTATTAATTTTTTTTTTTTTGCCTGAGAAAATCTACATAAAACTGAGTAGTCTCTTCTATTGTCTCAGTTCAGAAACAGCTGAAAACATTGGAGCTGGCATTTTTACATGGCATTTAAGTTAACATAGAGCAACATTGTGTTGCCAAAAGCCCATCAAGTGCAGCCTCAGCCCAATCAACAGTGTTTGCTTCATCCTCAGCAGTCTCATGTTTTGAGAGCATCTCATCTTTAATCAAACATGTTAACTCAGAATTATGTCAGGTCTTCCCTTGCATATTCCTCTGCTCTGTGAGATCAAATTCTTCCCATAAGAACGTGTCCCTGCACTGCCTCATGACAGATGGTTTTCTGCACCGCTCTGCATACCCTGCCTTGGTTGTACCTGCTCAGTTTCCACCACAGCACAGTCCCAAAGTTATGATTTTCCTGCAACAGAGTTTATTTTTCTTTATTGGAAGCAAATGTCACTGGGGCTTTTGAAATCCTTAGCCCTATATGGCAGGCCACAAGAAACAGCACTGCTTTCCAAATTTAATATTCTTTAATGTGTTTGTTAACAGAACATTGGCATCTGCTTAATGCTTTCTTTACAAGAATCTATCAGATCTCCCTTTATGTATTTCTTACCAACATCAACTATCAGCTTTTGCATTTACAAAACAGAACATGAAGTAAGAAACAATACAGCCTAAAACTCCAGATCTAAAATCTAGTGTAAACCCTTTTTTCAATAAATATTGTTTTGAAAAGTGCATCTGCTCTCTCAAAACCTTTCAGTCATAGTAATCTCATGCACCAAGCTGCTGTTTAAACAAAAGCCATCCATTTTTTTGCAATGCTACAAAGCAGAGAAGAAAAACAATGAACTAAGGGATGCATAGTTGATATGTCCTCTTCATGCCAATGCTGCCAGCAAAGTTCTAGTGTAAATCAGATGCCCTATTGGAAAGAATTTTTGGCAGACTAAAAAGAAACAGCAGCAACTCAAATGTGTTTCTGAACCTCACTTACAAAGCCAGTCTCACATACAATAAACTCTCACTTGCCATTTTTTAACCCTTAGGCTCCCATGTTTTGTTTTCATTTTGTCAAAGCAAAGGGATGTGATGGAGTTGTCTTTTAGATTCCTTCACTCAGCCCAAGGGTTAATTACTCAGTTTCGTAGACATTTGAAAATATTATGCTACCTCTAATGGCAAAATTGATAGAAGCTTGTTTCAGGCTCACTTCATGTCATTATGGCAGATTAAATTAACTAATCATAAATTATGCTGGCTAAAGTACATCTGCTACTCACTAAACCTGCAGAGAGAGGGGAAGTGGTTTTTTTTTTCTACTGAATAAGAAGCAAATGCCATGCAGAAAATCAGGCATTTACAAACCAATAAATGCACATTCAAGCAACAAAAGCTGGAAGTATCCCAAAGATGGCAGGAGCTGATTCTAGCAGCAGTCTGACACTGAACCTGTAGCTGTTGTGGAAAGGCATCGGCACCGCAGTGCTCCAGGGGTGCATCCACAGACCAAAGAATAAAGATGGACATTAAAGAATAAAGAAGATCAATTAAACACGAGTTAGCTCGCGTTATTGTTAGATGTCTGAATACCAATATGACACGATGTGCATGTTTGCAACCTCTACTTCCTATGTCACCTATTCCAATTTCTGTTCGTAGGGACTGAACATACCATTCCTGTAAGCTTCCAAGGAAAGGATGGATGCACAGACCACTGATCTAGAAAAGAATACAGCTTTCACAGTGGTCCTCCTTCTTACTCTCTGCACTGCAGAATGCAGGTACGACAGCTGATACTGTGCTGGTGTGACCAAATTCCTCATCAGGGCATGAACTGAAGTTAGAGATGTGTGAAAAGAATGGAGGGGAAACACAGGCATTCAACCCCTCTTCCTGGCAGCATAAAGCATTGAGTTCCTCTCTGAATGCTCATGGCAGACCAGCTTGATCAGTCACAATAAATAAGGATTTTCTTTCTTTTGGAATAACATAAAGAAAAGCAGTATAGTATAAGTATTGCATGTGAATTCCCGTATGTAGTTGTCAGTTGAAAAGCAGAATGTTGTTTTGTGATGAGCAGACAGATTGCTTCTGTCTAGGAAACAAACTTCACTGCACAGCTCCAAAAAGAGCCCAGGTAAGATGATTGGCCTCACAGTGACCAAGTTTAGAGGGAGGGCAGACAAAGCAGTGACACATCTGTTGTGTTCCATCAGGCATCACAGAGCCTCAGAAAGCTTTGGGGGCAACTGAATTTCCCAAATGTAGTTTAAAGGATGAACTCTCAACATTTCATAACCTTTTAGAAAGGTGCAGCACTCTCTTACCCTATGCCCAGGCTCACACTCCATCAGCCTTTGAGGCACATGAAGTTCTTAGCACTATTTGAGTCCTTTTCCCTCATGTTTCCCTCCCATTTCACATTCTCTGAACAATGTTACCCATACCATCTTCCATGCATGATGCACACAGCTACCAAAAGTCAAAAGGAATGAAATACAGCTTCAGGATTTGGAGGAAAGCAGTAACAGAGTTGTGTTCTCTCACCGACATGCAAAGGCAATATTAAGGTTTAGTTCTGCAGTGAAAGAAAAATCTAAAAACTTCCTCTGAAAATAAAAGAAAGCTTAGATCACCATCATTCACTGGATAACCTATTTTAAGCCCATCAGAGCCAGTGAGCTGTTCTCATGTTGCTAATTAAAAATGATAGATTCATCAATTAATCTCTAGTCCTGTCCTCTAGTCTTAGTATGAGATTTTTCAAAGGGACAAATGGTAGTTAGGTGTCCACAAGTATCATTTCAGCCCTGAAAACTTGTGCTGTTGTCAATGTGACCCCAACTCTACCTCTTTACACTCTGAAATGACAAAAAGAAAACCTTAGAAAGCTTTGCCACCCTGAAAAAACATCACAGATTTATAATTGGGGAATAATCTTATCCTCTGTACAATGAATAATCCTCCCTGAAATCCATTTCGAACTTACTGAGAGATGAATAAGCCTGTTAAATTTGGCAGAGAGAGATGTCCTAAGCTTAGTCTCTTGATTGAAACTCAATTGCAATATTACTACAGAGCAGTCAGCGATACTTCACTATTTAGGAAAGAAGCAACTAAGGCAATCTATTTTTATTCACGTTGAAATGGAGACAAAGATAAAGGTCCTGCTGTTAGCTCAGCAAAGTGCCAGTCACATAAAGCATGCCAAGGAAAAGTGGTTAACTTTTCCTCTTTCAATATATGTATCACCAGGCAGAGAAATAGAATTGGGGCGTACAAGGTTAACAAGCCAGCATCATGTTATGAGGCAAGCGATAAAATTGTCTTATAGTTCTTAACTCTGACCTGTTCCAGGGAAAAGCTGCCAAGCAGAATTATGTCATCTTGAACATCTCTCTCAAACTGTTCGATATATGAAGGAATCTCTTCATCTTCAAGCTCCCTGTGAAGGTCACGTGCCTTACTGGAGCTGACAGACATCACAGAGCCTGGAATATCTTCGCTGACGACGTGGGCTGCTTGAAACAAAAGTGGCAGATTATCCCTTAGCAAATGGGAGGTTCATTCACACTGGTTAGTACCTTCTCAGTTGGTACCTTTGGCCCACCAACATTTCAAGACAACAGTTCGTGCCATAAAATGCACAGTAATAAATGACATCAGTAAAACAACTGGTGGGGGTCAAGTGCCAGTACCGGGAAAACTGTCCTCAAGTACAAATCTAGCATGTTCAGTTTGTTCCTTAATTACTTTTTAAAAGGCATGTTCTGCTTTTCTAAGGGCACTTTGCTCCCCTGTAAATCTCAAAGGGACTGGGATTTGGAGCAACCTTGGCTTTCACTCCTGAGGAAGGGGAGTAATAACTGTAACTGAATGGGAGTTTTAGGTGGAGCCACACCAAGCATTCCGTCTTCCCTCAGCTCACCCCAAATGATTGGATTCCTTCCCTACATATGTCCCTGTGGCTCCTGCCTAATTAATTGGGTCCGGTTCTGCTCTCACCCACATCGTTCCCCTGACTTCGCGTGCATATGTGATGACACGCGCAAAAGCAAAGGGTATGTGCAGCACAAATAAAAATAACACCCACTCATTAAAGAGGAACTTTGCCCTTTTTTCAGTTTAATTATCATGCTACATTAAAAAAAAAAAAATCTTCTCATTGATATCTGCTACAGTTCTAATACTAGTTTGGGCCATAAGTAATAAAAACAACTATGTTTGCTCATTTCTCCCCTTTAGAATGACTAAAAAAGTACAGATATAAGACTGTCCACATCTGACTATCCTTCTTGTTTCATATTCCTGTGTGTAAGCTTTTATAGTTCTCTGTACCTCTTTGAGAAATTCCCATATCTAGTTATTTACTTCTCTTTGTCCATCCTATGACATGAAAGCAGTTAAAAGGGGACTTTTTTTCCTCACTTCCCTTTGAAGTCTTTCATTCTCTTAATGAAGACCAGAAAAGGAAAGATAAAACTAAGGCTATTAACATTTTCAGTTTTCCTCACTGCTCATTGTTTAATGACTTTAATTGTTGAGCCTCCCGAGTACTTAAATCACCTCAGTGCCACCAACACACAGGAAGTAGGGTGGGGTTTTTATTTAATTACAACAGGATACCATTCAAAATCATGTTGGGGGAAGTGTACAGTAGATATAAACAACCCAAACCATTACCTTAGGGTACACATCTCTTCATGTAGCATTTTACAAGCCTAATGAAAAGTGATTTGACCTACACTATTAACAGCAAAAACAAAACAATATTTACGTTTAAATTTACTGTAACATTAAGGAATTTGGCTAGAGAGGGAAAACCCAGGAAGCACTGGGGAAAAAAAGAAACATTGCCAAAAGCAGAAGATGGAGCATGTCTTGCTCCCCTCAATGCTGTGTTGAACACAACAGGCCATACACTCAGCTGGTATAAATCAGCTGCTTTGCTGCGTTCACAGGAGTGTTACAACTTTACATCCAGAGAAGTCAGTAGAACTTAATCTTGGGATTCTCTGGGTGCAGAGAGACAGTCCTTTATATATCAAAACAGAATAAAACCATTTGGGTTCAGAAATATGACCATAAAGCAATTCAAAAAAATCCTTTTTTTCCCTTTTGTGTGTTTCTTATTTTGTGAGGAGTTACGCCAAATTAACTCAGTTTTGATGGAAGACACAGGGCTCATTAGCACAGGTTTTGTGGAAAAAGAGCAAAAGAAGAGAGAGAACCTTTTTAAAAGCCTTTTCGAGGGAAGCAACTGCTACAAATACTGAGATATATTATGATTTAGATCTGAAAACTATATGATACATATGCTTGTTTAAGCACAGTTGGGAAAACTGTTCATTTGCCTGAGTCAGAAAGAGCAAAAGAACTGGGTTAGTTCAGCTGGCCTGTTCCTTCCACAGTGGCTTTGCAAAGAAACCTCTCAAACCTGGTCAGCATCACGTTGGTCCTTGCTTGAATTGACCCACAGGTTGGAGGCTCCAGCTGATGCCCCAACATTGGAGTAAAACAAGGCAACCAACTCATTGCTGGACAACAGCAGCCAAAGTGTTAAAAAAATCTACCACTTTGTACACACAGGATGAAATGGATGGAAATTTAGGAGGAAATTCATTCATAGATCGATTAATTAAAAACTTGCTGCTTCAAGTCGTTAGCACAGGCATCAAAACTTTTCATTGCCTTGGTTGTGCTTAACACTGCAAGTCACACTTTCCTTGTAGCTTAAATCACTCCTGCTCAGCACAGGCTGTACCTGCAGATGCTGTGCTGTAATTAAAACAATCTCTGAGGTATTAGCTTGGCTTCTAACTTCATTTACTCCTGCCTTTGTCCATCAGACAGCAGCAGTTTACGTAGAGAGATGATAATTTAAAGGGTACATTCAGCAGCAGACTATACCTCAGCATGGGTTTAAATAAATAAAACTGCTATAAAATCCATATAGAAAAAGAATTTTGGCTACCTGGTTCTAAAAAACTCTGTAAAAATTGTTTTTTCTAAAAAAGTCTGTCACCAAAGGCTCATGTATCAGTTTCAGACAACTAAAATGCTGCAAAATGTGGGACTTCAATTTTTCAGCTCTTGCCAAAGAACAATGTAATAGAAATTATTTTTTTTTATGGCATTCACTTAGCATCATTTATAGTGGGCATGGATCACAATCTTACACTGAGAGATCTTATCACTAGGTGAAAAATATAGAGCCTACATCTTTAAAAACAACCAACCAGTGTTGCCTTTTGAGTTGCCTTATGTACCACAATAGTGACCAACAGGTTACTCAGTGACAAAATGCTTTAAATACACAATTTTATAAATTTGGAGCCATGTTCTTTCCTTTGGGAATCATCTATTAATTAGGACTGCAGGACTATGTGATTTTTCAGCTCAGTGGTCAAATGAAGAAATGAAGCAGTTCTGTAAGAGTGGAACCAAATGAATCCTAATTTTATATGGATTTTCTGATGTCTAATAAGGGTCAAACTCCCATATTAGCTTTTCCCTCAGTGGAGACATTAATAATGCTTGTCTTCTCCATTCAACTGCCTGCTTCCATAAAACTGGTAGGGAAATCATACCTGTGACTCTTGGTCTCCGTAAAAACAAAAAGGTTTGGAAGGGAAAAACAAGTTTAAAAATTGTTAGGGGAAAAACACTGATGGGCAGAAATAAATACACCCTGATATACACACAGGTGGAAAGGTGGAAAGTGCACAAGCCTCACTTCCTCGGGGAAAATCTTTCTTTCTTTTCTGGATTTTATTCACCCAGGCAAAGAAAAGGGACCTGCAGCATCTCCCCAGCTTGCTGCCCTAATGCCTACACAGGGTGCTCTGGTTGAATGGGACTACATGGGTACCACAGACAGACACCCCACGTCAAGCCTTCACTGAGAAGTAATGTTGGCTTGGCAGCCAAACATGGGTTTATTTTCATCAATGTTGTTGTTGTGTGATAAAAACAACAATCCACCTGCAGCACTGCTAAAATCTTTCTCAGCAACGTGGAGCTCTACGTTAACACAGAATAATAGAGATGGCTAATAATTTGTTAAAGGGTTTGGCTTAAATGATTTGCATGTATTTAATTGTGGTGGTTGCACCTTTTTCTTCCTTGAATTTAAAATGAGGTAAAATGGGTTTCAAAGATGTTACTGGTATGACCACTGCTAGTTTGAGTGATTTTTCAACCTTAGGTAAATAAAAACATTTTTTGTCTTCTAGAGCGAAGTTGTTTATAAACTAAATAGTCATAAAACATGTTACAGCTCCTGGAGCTCCAGTGCAACCACCTGCTCGGTCTGACAGTATTGCTGAAATACAACAGGAAACCTCCTACAGATACAAAGAACAGAAAATACTTTTTTTGGAAGGGGAGAGAGGGGATATGCAAAAATACAAGGGCAGGTCTGAGCTGGGGCTTGGACAAATGTCACTTCTCCTAGGATGAGCCAGAGGAGAGAAGTAGACCTGGACCGTGCATAAAGGTGGTAATGGTAACAGTCTCATGAATCAACCAGATTTTAAATAATGTCTATACAAGTAAATGAAGCCAAAGTAAGTCTGTTGGGCTGAGTTGAGGCAATCTCTTCTCCTATACTTCATTGTTTTTACTGCAGACAGAACATCAACTTGTATTTCCTTACAAAGCCCCAGAAAACATTTTCTTACTCATCTGTTAGTGTAAATCCTTATATAGATAACCTTAAACAGCGTGATGTGACCCGTCCATCTGACAAATGGCCCACCCATTTATCAGCTTAAATAAGGATTTAGATTTCTAGATTCGAGCACATAAGCAATGATATTTCCAGTCTTCTTTCCTAAGTGTGGAATTCAACATGCAGTGAAGCAATCTAGAGAGAGCACGCAGCCTAAGTTACACTTAAAACCACATAAACAGACTCAAAATAAAAACATTTGGAGAAAGAGATCTTACAGGCTTGCATTAAAAACAGCATCCCTTTGACTTCTGAGTTCAAGGGGATGGATTACCCACTTCTCCTCCCCACACGCAGACTCAAAAGAGTTTTATTTTTCTTTATGCAATTGATTTTGTTATTTACCTTGGAAGTCCAGCATCTTGTATTCTTCATCTAGAAGCTTCATCAGTTTAGAGTACAGTATTTGTTGATCAAATTTCACAGGATCTTAAAAAAACAACAGTAAAACAGCTATTGTTTCTTCCAGTAGTATTTCAGGAAACAATATTTTAAACTAAAAGTAAGACAGAAAAATACAAGTTAGGAAACCATATGACACAAAGATAGTTTTCACAGAGCTACTTTCATAGCTCAGAATAAAATTACAGTTGCCTCTTCTATGAAAGACAGTTTAAAATAAAATATATATGACCATAGACTTTTAAATAGCAAGCAATGTTGATCGGGACTAAAACTGGTTTGTTAATTCTGTTAATAGGGTAGTTGAAGTGATTGTTTATATTCAAATTGTCAGATGAATTCTATTTGACTCAATGAAAATCAAAATACCTAATTTCTATTCTAATGTCATTTTGGATCATCATTAGAAATGTTACCTTGCTCTCCATAACGCATGTACAGATACAGAAATTTTACCTATTTTTCTTTTTCTGGTTATGAAGCAGATCTTGACTCACAGAACCTATTCATAAGATGAACCAATGCAAGACCAACAGGAAAAAAAAATCCTTCATTTAAAAACTCTGAGCCAGAAGTTGATTTTCCAGGTATTATGCTGCTGACCTACACAATGAATGGGGAAATTATTGGGATTAGATGTAATTCAATCTTGATAAAACCTGATTTTTTTTTTTTTCCCATGGGAACACACAAATTCAAGTTACTGATATGCATTAGAGGCTGCTTTTTTTTCAGTTACACAAGTTGTTGTCTCCATATAAAACTTCCATATGTTCTCAGAGTTTCTCAGGAATTTCAGAGGTGAACTCCTTCGAGACTATTTACAGTAGATAAGGGGTTTTTTTTAGATCTGATGAGTTCTGCATGTATAGAGAGTCTCTGCAATATAAATAAGTACATGGTCTAGGAAAGAAAGAGAACTGGCTCTCGCGTGCTATCGGGTTGTTAGTGCTTAACAACAGGAGCTGGGCCAAAGCACTCTGTGCCGAGCCAAGCATTTCCTTACCATGATGATGTTCTTACCTAAGTCCATGCAAATTCAGGCAGGCCCGTTCCCACCCTTTTTTATCTGAAAGCCGTGACAGCAGAGGAGAATTTCCTCTCCTAGACAATACCTTCTGGTTAATCTCTCTCATACCTATGCATAACTTCTGCTCTTCCAGCTCTGCCCGGTCACACCCCTCCCACTCATCAGGCAGCAAAGCTAAACATCTCACTAAACCGGGAAAAAGAGAACCAAAAAAGCCTCCTCGTGCACTTTTACACACTCTGGGGTTTCCTTCTATTAGGCAAACACGCATTCAACTGAGTAATAAAATTGCTCTCCAAGGAGGACTTTGGGAGCAGGGTTGCGAAAAAGCTACAGCTTAGCACTCAGTTCTGGACTAACTTCATTAATTAAAGAGAACATGGTGCAGACAATACTCGTAGAGCTGTGCTTCATTTTGTACCACCAGCGCTAGCAAAATACAGCATGGTCTCATTTCTGCCCGCCGATTAACTCACTGTCCTTGGTCCAAGACTATGCATACTGCCTATCCTGCTCAGGGCAGTTAAGGCTTAGAATTTAAATTGTAAACCTCAATATTTAAATAGAGCGGCATATGTGATCTCTGTCACCTCATTTTCATGAATGGAAGAGAATATTCTGACACCAAAATTACATACTTAATTCTGCCTCACCTTCTTCACTGACCTCCATCCCACACTGCCTTGGGTTTATTTCCTCATCCATCAACGGGTCAAAGTAATTTCTGCTGTATTCATTTCCTGTGGAAAGCACATGAAGTAAGGGTCAGCGATTATTAGAAGCACATGAACTAAAATGTTAATTTTGAAATCGACACCAGCAAGCAAAGGGGCATTTTTTGCTACTTTACAAGCTTAATTTTTTTAACAAGTCCTCTAAGCCTACTGGTACCACAATTATCTTCTTGCAAAAGGTCAGAAAAGGTAATTCTGGAAACAAGTGCACTTTATGTTACTTTTGCTCAGGAACTAATGAGAAAAAATTCTCAAATTTAGATGACTGAAAGATAAGAAAAAATTTTAAAAATCCAGCATCTCCAGCATAAGCTAAATTATTCTTGAAACACATTGTACAAGTGAATTATCCATACTGCAGAGGAATTCATGCTTCACAGCTGACCCCTCCAGTTTGAACAGTTTTAAATTTCACCACTGAGGTTTCAACGTCTGGTGCATCTTTAATACTGTATCCAACCAGAGAAGTGTTTAATTACAGAGGAGATACTGGGATACTGCCTCATTAATCTGGACAGCAATTATGTTCAGTTTACCAACAAGTCATTTCTTAGAATTATCAAGAAATAATGCAGCATGTAGCTGCCTAGATGAACTCATGATAAAAGCCAGAAGAAATTTTCTTACACAAGGAGGGAGAATGGACTTTTTGCCCCAAAATACATCCCCTCTTCAGCAAAAATGCTACACTATTAAAATCATCCACATGTTCACTGGTTTGCAAACACAGTCAAATAGTATTAAACAGGAAAAAAAGAAGCAAAATAATTAAGTCCATGATAAATTTTTAAATTGCTTGAATAGACATTGATCTATATCCTGGCAAATACATAAAAGCCAAATGTATAAGCAGGTTAATTCATCCTAGATACACTATGGCAACCTACAGTGTATTTGTTTTAGGATCAAAAATAATACAAGCAGTAGCTCCTTTTCAGAGACTAAATGAAACTTTGATATGAAACTAGGTTTAATTTATATTTCTGCACTGGCACATTTTGACTGTCAGTCTCTGTTCCTTCAATGTAGTAAGTACAAGGGCTGAAAATTTGCTTTACCTTGAGGTCTCAATAAAGAAAAAATAAATGAGTTTCATTTTTGTTACTTTATCTGTCAACAACTACTAGGCTGGTATGAATCTTGGCAGTATGTAATCAAAGTCTTATGTACTGCAATAACAGAGCCATTCTACCTTATTCACTGTAATTGTTTTTCTCTAGCACAAAGCATCGTGATGTTATATGAACACCCCTTCATATGTTGGTAAAATAATTCACCTATGTGCTAAAAAAAAAGAAAACTATGATGCATTTCTCTATTCAATTACTTCATAACTGTAAATGTAAATTGTTGGAAAGTGTGTTGTACCCATACAAACAATACTCGGCTCTTGCATGGGTTTTTTGCACAATCTTACCATTACGACAGCTTTTATTGAATTTTAACATCCCTTGTCGGTCTGGTGTGAAACTTTGAGGACTAGACTTTTTGGACAACTCTTGTGGACAGAATAATTGGCGTTTCGGAGGAAGTGTCATGTTATATTTGAGGCTGGAAGGCATGGAAACCATTATTCAAATAGAGATACATTGACAAATACATTAAATAGCTGGCTCTTTGGTCGTCTTTAAAAAAAAGAACAACCCCAACGCTTTGAGGAGCATGAGATAATTTGTCCAGGGCTTTGGCTCTGTCAGAACCACCCGCAGCTGGAGACAGACAGTTATGCAGAAGTAAAAAGAACCACCAGGTTTGATTTCTTCAGTGCAACGTGCACGCTTTAAAACCTACATAAGCAGGATGAGTGCTAAACACCAGAAACACCTCCTTATGGTGATTTTATACATAACGAGCCATTTTCAACTGCAGGATCCCACAGAAGACTTTTCATGAGGCTTTCAGAAGAGCTGAAATCACTGCAGACCTTGGGTCACTTCTCCAGATAAGGGTGGGTCTCTGTTGGTGGGATTTTTAGTCTTTTTTGCCCCTCAGCTCAGGACACACCTTGAAAACTGGCATGACCAGAAGGTCTGGGCTCTGGACAGGTCCTAAAATTTATCAGGGGCAGTGGGAGTTGCTTTAGTTTTGAAATACAAAATTATCAATTTTAGTCAACATAACACACTGCCCAAGGCATTTTGCTAATAACATTTTGCAAGCACGTGAACAGATTACTAATCATTTCGCATTTGCTTTTGGAAATATTTGAAAGTGTATAACATGTAAATTAACAGTCCACTAAGGAATTCATATCACTTCGCTTTGTGGTATAAACACAGTAAACGTTAATACAGAGCTTGCTTGTAGGTATTTTTAACAGCAACGTACAGCTCGGTGCTTCCACGGAGCAAGTTACTTTGAATACCTGCTCCTAAAAAGACTGGGCCAGCTTTGGAAACTTAGGTCTTTGCTTTGACCCAGAGGCTTCCTCAAACCCATTAACTCAATTTGAAGTCTCATTCATCCCTCAAAATTGTGTTATTTCACGTGGAAAATGCAACGGATAATTCAGGAAATCAGAACTGAAGTGTGAAACCACAGATTGTCTATGAATTAAAGTAAAAATGGAAGGAAGGGTGTTGGCACAACAGTGACCAGGTGGGAATTTATACGGTTTAATTAAAGAAAGAGGAGTTGCTAATAAAATTAGCATAATCCTTGGATGCAGCCCATGGGACTGTACACGTATTACTAGGACTGGATGAAACTTAAAAGATGCCTTGTAAAGTAAGATGTCTGTAGTCAATTATGCAGTCTATGTCCTGAGAATACCACACAGGAAAGGCATGACCAAGCTGCATTTCTACATGATCTTCTACTCCACCAAGAGATTAGGTAGCCTATATCAATTACACATCAAACACACAGCATGGAATTTGGATAACAGTCAATTATTCCATTCGTATTCTACTACTGACTTAGGTTTTTAGTTTAACAAAAGAATAGACAGAACTCATTTGGATTTGTGAATCATCTCCCGACCAATGCAAAAATTAAGAAATTATTAATACTCAGGTGACTGATTCCTAAAAGCTTGAATAAGCAATAATTACTGGTGCTTGTTTTCAGAGTGTTGCCGGATCTTCAGGATAAAAGAATAAAGAGAACTCTGCATGAGCCAACTTTCTTTAGAAGGCAGTGTGCACATTATGGTCTGCACAAACTTGCCTTGCTGTGTAACAAGCCCCTTTTCAGACAGCAGCATGGTCAACACATGTCCACCAGGGACTTGGCAGAATGTTACTGGGCATTATAAAGGCAACTCATAAAAGACTTTTGCATCAGGTACAATAAGACAGAGGCATTTTGGAAAGATGAAATTCCAGCCTGAGAAAGCATTCTGACCCAAAGTGCTTTTGAAACACGGAGAGACGTGGCTGGGAATGGAAAAGAGCAGCCCTTCATTCCCACACCTGTATTAAAGCACTGATTCCAACAGCAATCATTAATAGAGAATTCATTGTCTCCTTTCAACAGAACTGATTTCCCAAGAGATACTTGCCATTTGACTGAGCAGATACAGCCCTTTGGGCAACCCAAACTTAAGGCTCTATGCTCGAGTATTTCTGGGTTTCTTTATGAGAGCCAAAGCAGCACCCTGGGGTCAGACTTGAATCCTGCCTAGGAGAGGTGCCCACCTCAACTTGGCCAGCAAGAAGACAGACTTGGGATTAAAAGGAAGGGAAGACAAGGGTCTCACCACCCACATTTCCAACTACTTCACTTGCCCTTCCTCATGTCGTGGTGGGTAATATGACTGGCAACTCCCGCTCACCTGTTTTCATGATTCAGTACCTACATTGATAAAGTATCTCCAAGTTGTTTCTTTGTAGATACAGTCCTTTGGTTCTGTGTACTTCGAAAAACAATCTATAAAGAACCTTAAAAAGACCATTCAAAAGAACCAAATTATAAGATAGGAGAATGAAAGCTTCCACCTTAAAAAAAAAAACAAAAAACTCACAGAATGCAGAAGCAAAGAAAAACAAAAATCATCAACCAAAACTTCATAAATAGTGAGAGTTCCTGCACAGTGAAAAACTGTTCTGGTTTCCAGTGAATTTATAAGTTCTTGCTTCATTTAAAGAACTATTTAAAAGTGGAAGATAATGCAGGCAAGTTTGAAACTTTCCAAAGAAAACATGATGAGTTTTCATTCCAAAATTTTGTGTTGCTAGACTTATTCAGATCTAAAGGTTATGAAGATGTTAAAAATAAAGCTACAGTCTTGTAGAACACAGTGAATTGATAGGTAATCTACAAAACAATGTTAGCTCTCCATTCTCATTTTGGCAGGGAAAAAAGGAATTATTGTGAGTTACCCAGAAATTATACTTTTAGTTTGGGTTTTTAATTGTCATTACTGAACCACGGTATTTGTTACATTTACCTCAAAATCACATCCATTACAAATAACCTTTGATTAAATCTATGTAACCTGGATCAGCCTAAATAAATACAGAATGCCTTAATTTAAACTCCTTAGCTATTTCAGGGCTGTTTATATTGTAAGTACAGATAAAGATTTACTGCCGTAGATCTAAAATAACATTCCTGAGGAGTGCAACTTTATTCCAGATTATCAAATATATGGGAAAGTGGTAGAGAATTTTAAACAGGACTTCAAATTTTCATGAATACCAAGAAGTATTCAATGAAAAATTACATATTAATGGCATCCTCAAACCAAGAGCATTAAGGAAAGGAGCAGACAGTAGATTTTACCTTGAAAACACAGCTTGTTACACAGTACCAACACCAGGTGACTCCTCAATTTTTAAGAAGTTTTAAAGGTATCACATGTCATTTTCCTTACCCTCAGCAGAGACTGTAGGTAACGAGTAAAGCAGATAACTGTACCTTTGTTTATAGTACAAGCCTTGAATGAACTCGCTTGTCAGCTCAGACAGGATGCTGGCAAAGGGGCTGTCCTTGAGCAGCCCAGACCATGCTGAGCCTGCCCTGACCCTTGAAAAACACTCCTGGCACCCCTTCAGTCTTTCCCCCCACTCCACACCTTCACTGCTGTTTAAGCAAAGCTACAGCACAGAAATTCAGTTTTTGCGGTGGGGGATTTTTTTGTTTGTTTGGTTTGGTTTTGTGTTTGTTTTCATTTCTTTTCTTTTTTTTTCCTGCAGGCAACAGAGGGCACAGTGCCAAGGGATGCCAGTGTGAGACCTGCTGCTTTTCCTGGGGACACACTGTGGGTTGAAGGCGTGAGAAAAAAAGATTTACTGATGATGGAGTTCATTTAGGAACACTATTAGATATTGTGACACATGTCAGTGGGGTAAATGGATACCGAGTGCTCCCAGGCTGACAGGCTTGGCTGGTCCCACTCTATGCCAAGCGAGGGAACTTGCCAAATTTTTGAGGCTCCGGCTGCACTACTACGGAGCAAACAATTTCCAAGGGTAATAAATTTGCCTTAAAAATATATATTCAGTCCCTTCCTGAAAAAGTATTTCCCAATTATAAAATGCATCCGTTCTTCACAATTCTTCTCCCCCTACCTTTCACAAATTCAATTTTAGCACATTACTAGATGAGTGGTACAGTATCCCTGTCGTTAAAATTGCATGCAATGGATCACGTTTTGCACACTACATTACACCTAGTGCCATTCTGCTGATTTCAATTGGATTACACATTGTGTAATTCAATGCAAAATTACTTCCAATGACAACCCTTTTATTCCTATGCATACATGGTGATCCATCATGCCCTGCGTATGGGGTTTGGCATTTCCATTTCAAAGTCCCTGTTGGAATCAGAAAGCATGGAACCACATACATAGATCTTGAATTATTAGATAAAAACTCTGCCATTCTTTAAGAAAAAAAAGGGTACAGTTTTGATTCATATTTCTAGTCCCATCGTTTATGCAAATCATTTTGTCCAACACAAATCCTTAGTGTTACAAGCTCCCATTCCCTTACATGCAGCAGAAAAGAATTTCTCACAGGTGCCTATTTTTCCAGCTCTGTTTAGTCTCTATAGCAGATACCTACAACTTCCTTGGGATGAACTCAGACCCTGTTCAGAAAGCTTCAGCCTCCCGTTCTCTGTAAGGACTGAATTCAACATGCTTGCTGATACTACTTTCAATCTGATATCCCACATGGCTCCTTCACAAAGCTCTTTGTTTGCTGGCATATTTCCACATCAAGGCCCTTGCCTAGTTACATTCTTGAGCAAGAGAGGGCTTCTATAATCCTGCCATAGTAAGAAAACCTTTGGCAGTAACTGTTCCCCAACACAGGCTTCTCTTGATCTTTTGAGAGAGAGCAGAGATGCTCTATTTTACAGTGAGATGTTCCCTGTAGGACTGTTAGGTACATCCAGCCTAGCTCTGCAGCTTGGAGGTGATGCAGCAGAGTGCCACATAGACACTAATTTTTTTCCCAGAAGCAGTACAGCCATGTTAATGCCATTCTGTACCTGAGCTAATTAGAAGAATAGTTCCTGGTCTTCAATATAAAAAGCTTGCTTTCCCTCCTTTTTCCCTTTCCATTTTTTTCCCCTCCTCCTCAGATGTTGTTAATCTCTGTGGGCAAATTTATTGGAGCATGATATGAGATGTTAACAGTGCCTGTTGCAGATAAAATGGTAGAATTAATTAGAGCTTTGGATTTTAGGAGATTATCTAGTTTTGAAAAATGATTTGTGTGTAGGGGATGGTAAGGGGGGGAAAAAGTGAATGCTACTTGTCATTTGGAGTCAATTTTAACTTGAATCATTAATGGTTAGGGTCAGACTGCCTCTAGTCTTTTACAAGTGCACAGGATACAGGAGAACACAATTAGCCTTTCTTCCATCTTCCATGCAAAAGCTATGGAGCATCAGCCTCCAAAGGTGTCTATACAACCACCAGCTTACAAGGCAGTGGGGTCATGCTAATAAAGCCCTGTCCCTGGATTCTGCAGCTTGCATGGGTGGTTGACCCTCCTGAAAGATCACAGTCTAATTTGATCTGACATATATTCTCTCTGTAGGGTTGGGCTGGAAATTTTACCTGTCTCGTGGCAATGTGACAAGTGCCATTCCAATGGGTTCTTCTCAGCATTAGCTGGACCAAATCCATGTATCTCTGTGCCTGTGGTGAACATCAAATAGAACAAACCTGTGTAAGCCACTTGCATGTTTTCTGATCACGGCAGCTGAGGACAAAACATATCAGATGCTAAAATAGATTAACATTTGATTTACAGGCCTACAATAAAATGCTAAGTAGAGAGGTCCTTTGTTCAGGGATTGCTTGTGACATACATCATCCACCTAAAGTTGAGCAATTGCCCATGTCTTCTGCTGTCAGAAATTCCTGGAGGTTTGGTGCTTTTGTCATGACAGTTACCTGGAAGCCCTTTGCTGGGCACAGACTTTACCAAGCCAGCCTGAACATTAGGACACTCCACAAGTGGTTTTGGGTTTAAGGCTCTCTGGAGAAGACAGAAGAACAGACATAGGCTCACCTTCAGATCAGGGGTCTGACAACCGAGAAACTGGTGGGACATAGGTTCTTGTCACTGCAGATTTGGATGACCTAACCCAAAATATGTTCCTCCCAGGGAAATTTGTCTATGAGACCTCCCACTGAGATGGTCAACATGAAAATTTCTGCAGATTCAATATTTGATGGGGGGAAGAAAAGCAGAAAAGTTGGTTGGATTTAGCCACAAGGAAACTCTGAGTATTTTAATAAATTTTAAAAAAATTGCCGTTTGGCAAAAACAAGGCTGCTGCTAGATGAACTCAATTTCACAAGCAATATGTGAAATAGAGAAAGGTGATGGGAGCAATCTGCAAAGAGTCAGCATAGAATCCCGAACAGAAAATAGGGTAGGAAACTACTGCAACCAATTAGCTGGCTGAAAAATCAGGAGATTAATCTGAGTAAATACTCAGCCAGTTCCCCTGGTCACTAACATTTAACAACAGCATCAGGTCTTCACTGATGATGGAAAGCATTCAGCAGAGAGTTACTCAATGGCCTAGTCCTGAACAACAACCTACTGTCGTCGATGAAATGATGATGAAATTGGAACTTTGTCCATCACAGAAAACAGGACAGTGAAAGACACAGAATGGCCTAACAAAGAGAGGAATGGACTAGTAGTGATGAAAGCTTTCCTTTTTATTTCCATCACAGGTCTGCAGGATGTCAGCAGAGGCCTCGTGCTCTGCCTCATTTTCCCCCTAAACCAAAGGACACAGGAAACCTTGCACTTTGAATCCCAAGAACAGTCCCCACTAATCTGGTATGAAAAGCAAAAAGCCTCTGAACAAACATACCAAAAAGATTAAAAAAGGCTCTTGCAAACAGGAATCAGTTGACAAACTCTTCTTTTTAGAAGATACTCTTTTTCGGGAGAAATGATAATGGACAAGCACAAATATACATGTGAATTAAGGTCTTTGGGGGTGAGTTAGGCTATCACAGACCTCTCCACTTGCTATTTAATCTCCAAGTAATGCATGTTCCGCAGAGCAACCCCCTGTGCAGACACGGGCAAATTCCAGGAACAGGTTTTAAGGCTGTCTTGAACATGCAGCTGCTTATTCACACTACTTCCCAATATCTCCTTAGCATGGAGGTGTTCAAGACGTCTCAGAAGTAGGTGGTTTTTTCTAGAGAACACTTCCCTCCAGCAATTGCTGACAAAGGAAGAGCCTGTGACACTGTTGCAAGGTGGTGTAGATGACAGCAACCCCTGTAGCTATTATTTGCTGCCATTAATGACACAGGCGATGGGTGGAAAGATAATAGAAAGGCAATGCCATCTCGGTGCCTTGGCTCCAAGTGCTCAGCCTGAAAATCCAGCCTGGTGTTTGTATAGTGTTCTCAACCTGTAATCTGCTAAATCCTGTGATTAAATAATTGTGCTTAAGGTTACAACTGGTTTTAAGTCATAGAGTTTAACATCAAGCATTAGAATTGGCAGATGCCATTCCCCGTTGAGTAAGTAACTGAACCTAAGCCTGGGGACTGAGAGCTGGAAGAGCATCCAAGAGTTGTGAAGGGGAGGTAATCCCAAAAGGAAGAGTATTTTATTAGCATCTGGGGAAGAGGAGAAAAGGCAAAAGGAGTAGTACAGGGCCTAAAACATTTATTTTACACAAGCTATTTGTGCTTGTGTGTGGGCAGGTCCTCCTAGAGAAACAGCTTCCAGCATGGGGTGCAAGTCTTGCCTCCTAGTGGGGGGGTGGAAAAGGGAGAATTCTGTGCTAAAAGATCTCCTAGGAACTGCACAGTGGCTCCTCAGAGCTGAGGAGCAGGAGAGGACACTGTGTTCTAGCTATGAGCTGAAGTGGCACCAGCTATGCAAAGCATCCATGAACATGGATGGAAGGATGGAGGAACCCAGACCTCAAGAGATTGACACATGAAGGTACAGTTTACCTATAGACCTAGTATTCTCTAAAGGCTGTGAAATACGACCATTATACATTAATGTGATACTGGATTCACCTATGTAGTTGTCTTTTATCTTTCCTTCTTTAATGAAGTATCAGTATCCTTACACTTGGAAATGGGGAAAATACCTCATGAGGTACCGGAAAGTTTTTTCCTGGGTTTCAGGCTTGAAGATGTTTTATCAACAGCCCTTGATAAATTTAAGCTAGTCCTTGTGACTGCCAAACAGAACCTGAAAAAAAGTTAGACGAAGAATAATTTCATGCAAGGTTGGCCCAGATGATCTCTAGAGATCTTTTCCAATCTAGAATTTTTTATGATGGTATAAATGGATGAATTTTTATTTTTTTAATAGCTCTGCCTTTAAGTCAAGCAGCTATGTGAGTGACTGATCTTTTGGTTAACTGGACGAACAGAAGGTCAAGAAGGGAGACGCAGTGTTGGGAAACCAAATTTTCCTACTCTGAGTAAGCTTTCCTCTCCCATTTCAGAAACACTTAGCAACACATTAAGGCATTGCATTCCAAACGAAATGTAACAATTTTTTAGTCCTTTCACAAAGATTATATTCGGTTAGGGTTTTTTCAACAAAATGCTACTTAGGATGAAAAATCAAAATGTTTAAAAACGCATTTCAGGCTTTTAAAAAAATGTGTTGTTTTCTTGAGGGAACTATTCATGAATTTCTGAAGAGGCGACTGAAAGCATGGATAGTCTCCAGCGAGCCCAACTTCATTTTTTGCCAGATAGACTACTTCATTAAAAAACAATCAATCCCTTTGTCTGCTTAATCACTGTTCTGACAGGCTGCAAAGGAAAGACGAAGAATTCTTGCTCCGTGTGGCGCTGCACAGAGTCACATGAAGGCTAAATGGAAAGCCAAACCTAATTTTACAAGAAGCCATTAGGAGCCATGGGCTCTCCGGTCCCACAAGATTAAAATCTTAATACAACAAGGTCCAACATTTTAAAAGTGAATGCCTGAAGGTCTGCACTTACCCATTTCAATACCTGGGCTGGCACACAAAGGTACTTAGCAAGGCAGCTTTGCCACTTGTGAGCTCCATGGGAGGCACTGGGTGACCAGGACTGTTCAAAGCCATAGCACTTATTTTGGTACCTTGGAGGTCCTCAGACCTTGGATGCACATCTGCATAGCCATGGCTGCACACAGTCCACCAGGAGTTAGAGAGACCACATAGTTCAATAAGGTAATTTTTTTTTTTAAATGCATGTTTAGGGAAAAATTTATGACTGACTATAGGAATTTTTTGCTTTTATGGAAATCTTTGCCCAATATTTTTCTCATATAGTTCTCAACATGCCTTTAAATTCTTTTTATCACCTTCCTCCTCGCTGGATTACTAAGTAAAAATAACCATAATAAATAAAAATAACATCCAGCAATGATAAAATAATAATTCAAGATTGAGTAATTAAACAATAGGTTAAAAGATATCAAACCTCTGCAAAAGGAAAAGTGACATTAAATGAAGATTCTTAGAGGTTGGATAAAACAAAATAATAAACGGAAATTGCTTCCTGAGGCACCAATTCATTTGGGTGCTGCAACAAAAACTGAGCTTAAAAGCCAGGTTTGCTCCCCTGGACAAGCCAAACGAACAGGATTCTGGTCCAAACATCTGAGCAACGCTGGCTGAAGAAAAATAACACAGGATGAAGCCGAGGCAAGATGCCGATTGACTGAGGGGCGAACGGGAGACCCAAGGACAACAATCAATCACGGAGCTGTGAGCTGTTTGAAACCACCCAGTGCGAGGGAGCAGCATCTGCGCACTCAGACTGGCTGCGGGTCCTTCAAAACCCAGCTCCATCCAAATTAGGGGAAGCACTGCCACGAGCACTGGCTCAGCACCCCATCGAACAGAGTCACTTGAGACCGGAGACAAAGCCCAGGTCTCTAAATATTTAGACAGCTCGTGTTTTTGGTAGCACGTTGGATTTCCTACCTAGGGTTTGCACGCTGGCGCCTGCTTGGACATGCTGGGGTGGGAACGCCCAGCCCAAGCCACAGAGAGAGCTGAGGTTGGATGGGGAACGCAACCACTGTCGCCGCGTTTGAGGCTAATCGGGTTTGATGTCTCACCTCTTGGTTCGGCATGGGCTTGCAGCCCCAGTTTTTGTTGGTGAGCTGCAAGGGTGCTATCTGGCTTGTCACGTCTAATAACTCCCTCTTCTGAAGGCTGATGTGCTGAAAGATCTGTGCTGCTGATGTTAAAAGCTGGATTTTCAATGCCTTCTGTTGCTGCTCTCTCTTCTTCTACTGCAGAAAACAAGGGGGTCAGAAGAGCACGTTATAGCAAAGCGTATTTCAGTGACAAGCAGAAAATTCCTTCTAGTAATTCCTTTGCTGAAAGACTCAAGTGTATCGTCCTCAAATGTCGCCAAAACAGAATTAGGTTAAAATTAACTCTAAAAAAAAAAAGAATAAATGATTAAAATAATTACAAATTGCACCCTGACAAGCAAGAGCAAAATTTCGCCCACAGCCATTTGTCTGTAATTAGTTAATTAATCCTTACACAAATTATGAGCAATAACTCATCAAGCAAGGCTCACCCATCAGAAATTCAGCCGACTTGGATTTCTTCTGCTTAGTTTGCTTCAGAGCCTTCTGCTGGAACTTCTGGAGGGAAATTGTTAAATGAATAAATTAGCTAAAGAACGAAGATCATCCTTTATGATCCACAACTAACACAGTATTTTAAATATGGGATGGCATTGAAATGTCATTTAATTTAAATCTCTGCTAAAGGGGTCAAACACTAATTGAACAACAGAAGTGGAAGAATTAAATAAAATAGAAGAAAAGTTAAAACAAATGCCAAATGAAGGTCAAATTAAAATACTTTGTTTTTCCCCAATTTTAATTAATACAAAGAAACCTCAACAAATGAACATTGTAAGGCTTGTCTTTCAGTATGCATTCAACAGCAACTGCTTTATTTCACTTGCAGAACGGCAGCATTTCATTTAGAAAAGTTTGGTTATGCAGCATATTTATAAACAGACTTCCCTGACATCCCCCATCCTCCTATTTTCTAAGTCCACTTACATAACCAGTTTATTTGTTCATTGCAGAGCAGCTAAAAATGAATGAGCTCTACCCTTTCGTACGATGAAACAGAACAAAAATAACGTCAAAACAATTTGAAATGACGTGTCACAAAAGAGGGATCGTGGTCCAGGGGAGAGAAGAAGCAGAATTCATTGCAACAATCAAGAGTTCATTTAATATTAGAGAGATGTCAACAACGGTTGCAGTGAAATCAAACAGCAGGAGATCTTGGGGGACCTGAACTCTGACAAGTTCTACAGTAACTCCCATGGGGAAGCAAGGCTCAAAAAAATACACATTTCCCTAAGAAAGGCCCCAAGTGCCAAACCCAGTCTTCGTACAATACCTTGAGCAGCACTAGCCAAGAGCCACGCGTGGTCTCATATGTGGCTACAGCCCCCTATCACAGATGCTGACAGTCAAAACAGGCAAAAATTACCAAACCAAAGCATCTGGGAATATTAATCAAAGCCAAAACCAAAGTAAGAAAACAGCTCAGACCCATTCATTTCATAATGCCACATGGCATTTTCAGAAAAACCGCATTATTTTTTCAAGCCAGTTGCTTAATTGTCCAGTGATCAAGACCACTCCTGGCAACAGCTCTTGGAAACTGTCAATACGAAAGGATTAATTACAAGAATCATTGAAAAATTGCAGTTTTTACAGAATCCATCTTTCCTGTCTGATTGTGGGTGTCAATTTCCAGTAAAAAAACAGCACTTGCAGCAGACACAATCAATAAATCTGACAAAAACAACTGGACCATACCAGTGACAGATTAATATAGATATTAATATCTTCATATTTATACATGTATATATGCACACACGTGTTATTCTAAAAACAGTGGACTTCCTCTACATTGAGGCTAATTAAAACTAATATCCTACTAAAAAAGAAATGTGTGAAAATGACCAGACACATTCTGAAAACTACAATAAATAAATACAATAAGAGAAATATTTCCTACAAGCCACATGCAGCACAACTGAAGTTAACGATAATTTTGACAGGAGTTCAATAGGTTCAGAAATTCACCCTACTGCTTCTGATTTTTTCACAAGTGAAAAACCTTTCAAAAATACACATTCATTCACTTAGTAACTTTAAAATTATAACTTTAGGCATTTAATACTAAAACATTGGTGTGTTCCTTCATGCCATAACATTTTATTGAGTCACTTTTAAAGATTCCAGCATATTTGAAAAAACTGCTGTGTGACAATTATCCTTATTATGGTGTATATAATCATCACACAAAACCTTAAGCTTCACATTAACAGCTAAAGAAAACAACACCAAGACAAAAAATTCTGGGACAAATTTTCAAGGGGTATAAATCAGTATACATCTGTAACTTTGATGGAATTAAGATGATCTGTATTACATTCTGTGCTTTCCTTCTGCATGTCAGATTTCCCCAGCAAAACTAATTGCACGCTATATTGGCCATAGTCAATTTTCAATTGTTTCAATCTGTAAAATGCACCAGCTCCTTGCACAGCAGAAAGAAGAAAAAGAGGTATTGCTCCTCCCCACATGTGCATAGTAGGGTTTGATGTTTTGTGTTTGTGTATCTGTGTGTTCTGGGAGGGTTTTTTTTTGGGGGGGGGGGGGGGGGGTGTTTCTTTGTTTGGGTATTGGATTTTGGAGAATGATTTTTTTATTATTCAATATAATTAACACCAAATTTCATTTTTTTTCAGTGACACGACTGACTACATTCACTTCAGTCAAACGCAAACTAATATTTTTAAGTAATCAGTGTAAGGGGCTTGTGGTTCCTACTTACTTACTACAAAGAGACGATGCCCTTGTCCCTTAAAGCCATCAGGTTTTGAAAATGTGTTTTCATGAGTTCATGTTTTTTAGAACGGAAGCAATACCTGGTTTTTAGCAGCAGAGAGTAATTCTTCCTGGGTTACTTCTCAACATAACTGAGAAACTGAGCATTTCAGTGGTGGCCTTTGTGTAATCAACACATGTTCTTGTCACTTTGTGCTTCAGAGGAAATTAGAAGACATTTTCCTTACCTATTTCCAGCCAATTTCCTCATCCTTCTCTCTTTTATACGTGAGCAATTTTAAGTAGTGTAAATAACACTCTTTCCCCCCCTTTTTATTTTAGGTTTCCTTCCCCAGCCCCCCCTATACTTTGCCTTCTCATCAGAGAATAGGCAGGAAATTATCCAGTGGCTTTTTATATTCATTTTATCATTAGTCACTAGTAGTTAATGTATGTATATTTATGCAAATTTATGTCAAAAGCAAATGTTCTTGAATCAGTTCACATGTACCTGGAAAACTTAGGTTTCCAATAGCAAATTAAATAAACTCTTTCAGTGACCATTTGCTGTTTGCAGACCAAGTCCAGCCAGCTGTGTGAGCATGCTTAGACAAATGCACGTGAACACACATCCATACAGAAAGCCTCCATTCTAATTATAGAACATTATCCAAAAATAAACATAAAGAAAGCCTTCCTACAAAAAAAAAAAAAAAAAAAGAGGTTTCACAACTTGAAGCCAGAGCCTCAAGAGATACAAAGGCTCTGCTGGTTTACACCTGCGGTGGAGGGGGTACAATTTGCACCCACAAACCAAACACATCAGACCTGTCCATTCACAACCAGCACAGAGAAAGGGGAAGTCCTTGGCTTGCAACGTCAAGTTTAGAGGGTGATGTTGCTGCTGACAGCAATTCATCCCATCTCAAATCTCCACTGCAGCTGCTGAAAAATAATAAGTCTCGCCTTTTAACTTTTTTTTTTAATGTATTTTTACCTTGAGTGTGCTGCTCGACAAGGGGAATTAGAACTGACTAGTCAGCACTGTGCTCAGGCATCATGTCATTCAAAAAGTGACCTAAACATTTAAATACCTTTTTTTTTTTTTGCAAGCCATCATCAATAAAATGCTCCGCCTGCTTCCCAAAACCGACTGAAACAAAGGAAAAACCAGGAATGTCAGAACCTGCAGCACTCACATCTGTGGGGGAGCAGCGGACACTGCAACAACAACAGCAGCAGCAGCAACGGCGAGGGAAAAAACCCCCTCATTTATAACCAGTGACAACGAAAACCTATGAAGTTTTTAAAAGAATGTGATTGTTGTCAAAAGGAATTGGGTCCAACAATGCTGCGCTCAGCTCTGGTTCCACTCAAAGCCGTGGCTGAGGGGCTCTGGGAAAGCTGCTGGAAGGCTGGTGGGCACAGACCAGCAAGAAAGTGAATTTTGCATACTGTACGGATCATCGCTCAGTTCAGGGCAGTCATATTGAATCTGTGATCAACCAATTGTGCTTCATGAAACCGTCAGCCCTCATTTATGTCTCGCTGTTTTCTTCTGTCCCGCTGTAAACAAGCTCTGCTCTGAGCTGTCTCCCTACCCTTATCTGCTTACGAAGATCACACAGACAGACCTCATCAGCAGCCTTAGAGTTAAAGTTAAAGTTACTGCTTCCAGACAGCAGTCCCCACGCAAGCTGGAAGTCAAAAAGAAGAGCAACTTTGGAATGACAGAGTTTTAGTTCCTTTTAGGAAACGCATACCTTAGATTCATACACGTACTGGCATGTTATGTCTCTTTCATGAAATTAAATTAGGTGTTCCTAATATGAACAACTGTTTCTAACATCAGCAAGCTAGCTCAGCAGATTCATCCATGGTTTTGTTTGTGGGTTGGTTGTCTTGCTGTTGGTTGTTGGGATTTTGTTGGTTTGTTGTTTTGTTGGTTTTGTTTTGGTCTTTAGTTTCTTTTTTTTTTCCCTTTGGGGCCTTGTTTGAATACAACCAAAAGAGAAGTAGCTGGAAATCTTGTCAATCTGGTAGGGCTCCAAGAACCTAATAATGCCTGAAATGCTCTAAGGAGCGTAATGATGGTAAACAGGAACAGGTATGTTGGCTTCTGCTCTCATTCACTTCAGTGAGAGCATTAGCCTTTCAACATAAAGCAGAGCACAATTTTCAAAGAATGATCCCCTCGCATAAAAAAGGGACAGAGCCTCACTAAACACATATTCCTCTGTGAACACACACACACACAAATGTTAGTTGGTATTCACAGCATTTAATTCTCGCAACCAGCTGCTGAGTCTCTGTTAAGGCTTTCCTTTATGCAGCTGGAACCTCTTCCCTATTACTTTGTCTATTTAAGGGATGGCAGCCAAAGGGAAGCAGCTTGTAATTTGCACCTGTCTGCTTTAAGCACTCCACGTTAGATTCTGCAGAGAGCAAACTCTTCATTGCTGAAGAGAATGACACTCAGTAGGGTCAAAGATATTTTTTTTTAGCTGACTGCGCAATTAAAAAAAAAAAAAATAAATATACCCCCACTTTGTTTCAGCCTATTTTAACTAGACCGTGAGGCTAAACGAAAAACCTTGTCGTAAAGAATGTCTAGGCAGAAGATGTGTCTAGTCTAATATAATTCCAGGCACAGCTAAGCATGACTGAACCCGTACACTGCCCACACAGGAGCGCATGGGAGAGCTTCGCCCTCTTCCCCTATAAAATCCACAACTGTTTCAGAAAACCAATCCTTCTGAATTTCCACAAACTGGGCTGCCCTTTTGAGGACTCACAGTGAGCTTTGCTACCTAGAGGGTCAGGCGTATGAGAAAACTCTTTTTGTACAATTAAAAAGAAATGTATGCTGCACTCCTGATCCAGAGCTGTGCAGGCATCGCCGTGCAGAGACCCGCTGGCTGGAGTGTAAAGCAATGAAGGTGTACACCAAGCCCATGTATGATCTTTCAGACATACACAAACTGTCTTAGCTTGTTTACTTCTTGCTGGAAAACAAGTGCTTTCAGTCAGCTGTGGTATCATTTACAATTGCATTTAAAGAAACAACAATCTCACTGGTGTATTAGTTCAGTTACTGAGAAGTCGGCTTTTTGTTGCTTGCTCTTAAAATAGAAAAACCCTCAAAAAAACTCAGACTGCAAAGCTGATGACAAGGAACAAAAGTGCCAGGGGTAAAGGAAAAAAAAAAAAAAAAGAAAAAACCTAGAGGGGAAATAAAACAAAGTAAAACATACAATTTATTAAAGAAAACATTGGTGCTGCATTTTGATTTCATAAATTGTCCCCATTTGTACTTCCTGTTTAAACAATAACTAACACAATGATGGGTTAAATGAAGTTGAGATTGTCACAAACATGGTCTCACTAGTAATTAATGTAGTTTAATATGGTTGTTGGCACACATCTCACATGACAGATAATGTTCCAACATGTCACTGATAGGACCTTTCAGCACAGCTTTAGGAGATCTACCAGGCATTGCTGAGGTTGGTTGGGTCAAAGGGTTGAACCATGTGTAATTCAGAACAGAAGAGGTCCCACGGTCACTCCACAAAAACAATTACACTACTTATTTCACTCCATCCCTTGCCCGAAATTCACAAGCCTCACAGTTTCAGCGCAGTCAATCTCACTCTGCCCTGGGGCTATGAGCCACATGAAAATATGTGGTGCTGTGTTTATAAATCTAATCAAAAATAGAAACAGTAGACAAGCACAATGAGGTCCTACTATGGATCATGGGAATTCTCTAAATTCTGAAGGCACTTTTGTTTAACTTCTGTGGGCCTTCTCCTACCATTACATTGTCTGGTACTCTCGTTAATCATCCCCTTGACTTGTCAATGATATAAAGGAGCCTATACGTCTGCTGACTTCCCTCCCATCACACTACAAATAATATTATGAAATAGCAATGGTAGGAATAGTCTCTAACTTTTCCCTTCCAGAGCATGGTTTTTCTTCGCTTACCTCTTTCTCCATGCCAGCCTGCCCTTTCTCAAATCTGCCACGAAAAATGCTTCCTCCTGCAACAAAAGAAAGGCAGCATATCTGAATTTTCAGTCTGCACAGTTATTCATGCCACTAGGTTTAACACACGGACTAGCAGAGCACTAGCTTAGAAACCTGCTGGGATGGGAAAGGGTGGGGACTCTTCTGATGCCATCCCTACTCCCACCTTGCCAAAGAGCGAAGGGAGGTTGTAGAGCTGTTCCTTCACTTTATCTTTTTGAAAACAAATTTGCATCAGATCATGGGAGGGGGAAGAGCTAACAAATATAAACAAGAAAAACATAATTTAAGTCCATATGAAGAAATGCCAACCAAAAAAAAAAAAGGGTTTCCACTAAAAAGGTGAAAATTGTCCTCCACTTTGAGGTTATAATTAAGCAAATACAAAATAACTTCACAAGTCACATATTATATCAGCAAAAATGCCTCCATTTTATACCAGTTACTTTTGTCTCTATGTGGGAATAAAACTTATTCATTCAAAATGGCTAGACAGGTTGGCCCTGCATTCACTGGAATCAATGGCAGAACTCAGTCTGACTCTGCAGTTGCAGGACCTGGATCTCAATGAATAGCAAGTTTTCTTCCTCCGCCAACTTTTCCCTTATGCATTTACACAAACACACATTCAGATTATTTTGCTGAGCCTGAAAACAAAACAAGACTTGGAACAATTAAAAATATCCCTCCAGATTCCCTCAGAAGCTCTTGCTGACCTTCTGGGTCAAAAGATGCCCCATACAAAGTACATGTTTGGCCCCAGCCGAGGAAACCCTCTCTCCTGAGGGCACCAAGCAAAGAAGTGCCTAATTCTCAGCACGCACTTAAATTTCATTGAAATCAATACAATGGACAGTGGACAGGGACACAAATTCTCCACGGAAAAAAGGCTTCATTGTCACTCGAGTGGCTCAGTAATGAATGAGGGGCTGAGTTTTTGCCTGAGCTTTGCTGATGCTGAGAGCCTGCTGACCTTTGCCATCGGTCCTCGATTTCAGTGCCCTTCTTGGGGTGCCAAGGCCATTGAAGCAACGCTGGGGGCTGCAATTCCAGCAGCTCCCACTGCTCCTACAGCCAGCCCTGCCCAAAAAACCCCAGCAGCACAGCCCACAGCTACCACAGAAAAACACCCTCGCTGCTCCGTGGCGCCGTGTGAGATTGAAAATAAAACCCCAAGCAAGACCACACAACAGGTAGGCTCAAGGTCGTGTGTCTAGTCAGAGTCCCAATTCCAAAATCTGGGATGGGTTTCCAGCACAAGGAATTACTTTTCCACCTTCTGGAACTGTATGTTCATTGAATGGAACGGGTACCTAGTCACAAGCCCAATGGCAAGGCATGTTCCTGGTTACGACTCAAACAGGAGGAGCATAAAAGAACAAATCTGTATGAATCAGAGGCAACAAAAGCTTGAAGGGGCTCCTTTCCTTTTCAAAGTATGATCACAAGAAGCTGTCGGCAGAAGAGAAATAATCAAGACATTAGCTGTAAATTCAACCTTTGCATCCATGGTCAACATCTGCTCATTGGAGGGGAGCCAAAGATGCAGCAATAAGGACTTTCAAAGACAACAGTCCCAGGAATCCAAATGTTCACGAAAAGCCTTGGAGTTTCATCTTAAAGAATGTGAATGACCAAATAAAGATAGGAGAGACAAAGATCACGGAATCACAGAACCAATCAAGTTAGAAAAGACCTCTGAGATCATTGAGTAAGATCCATAACCAAGGAGTACAGAGGAGACAATAATACTCGTGCCTAAACAGGTTCTTAGAGTTCAGGAACTTCCTATTATTTGAGTTTTCTAGGAATTTTTTTTTGTTTTTGTTTGAGTAGGAAACACTGGTGGTTTGGGGCTTTTTGTTGTTTGTTTTTAATGAAGGTACTAGACATTGCTTTTCCTATTTTTGGTACTATTATTATAATACCAAACAGGCAATACATTCAACACTGTATTAACTGGTGTTGATTGTGGCCTTACTTAACCTCACCAGCCTATTTTCTTTAGCTGGCTAACAGCTGAATCATTAGCATTAAACAAGCTTGCAGTCCTGAAAGAGTACAGCAAAAACAGAGTACATGGTTATTCCATTAATCAAAACACAACATAAATATTTGAGATCCCACCAGATACTTTATTTTATACTCAGTTTATGTGTTTTACAAGAATTAGGGACAGACTTCAGTTATTATGTACGTTTGTAGTAAAATGGCAAAGAAAAACTACTACTTAAAAGCTCTTAAATTGGGTACTCTCACCTTTTTCTTTTCCCACCCAATTATGCTTTCTTTTTCCTACAAGAGAAAAAACTAAGGATGATAAAGTAAACAGGATATATTAATAACTTCCTGTAGTGAAAGTAATCTATTTTTAGTGCATAAATGGAGAAACTGGGAGAGAAGCACTAAACTCTTAGCACCACAACTCTATTAACAGGCTCCCATCACCAGTCCCACATCTGGGAGAGATGAAAACAATACACCTTTCCACTGGGGCATGCTCAGGGTGCATCTTTCTCACAGTAGCTGATGTTTTATGCTCATCAGCTACTAGAAATCACAAGGACCATGTGGAGAGCCAGTGTACAATAAGGGTCTTGCAAATGTAGCCATAAAAAAGTATTATTTTCACCATGATGGCACGCAAAGGGAAAAAAAAAACTGTCCTGTTTGTAACCACCTACCAAACATCTTAAAAATCCCTCCCCAGATGCACAGGCACACTCTCACTGGCCAAGGAGGGCAGTGCCATGCACAGCTGAGGTGGTGGTGGCTGCTGGTGGAGAAGTACCAGGTTCATAAGCAGGAGCAGCAAAGCCACAGTGTGTCGTGGTGGTGGCTGCCCTCGCTCCTTCCTCACCTTCACCTGGAGCACAATTCATCACATGCTAAGAAGCGGCGCTGTGGGATCTCTGCGCTACAATATCAGCAGAAACCACCGAGTAAATGATAACCCCAACAACCTGCTTGTAATTCCCTTTGCACTCTCTCATAAATACCTGGTAGCCAGTGCTGGTCTCTAAGAAGTATTTCTTCAGGGGAAAATTGCACCTCCAGTGCAGAGAATCCATCAGTCACTTAAATTCAGCAGGACTGACCTTTGAAGCCACAAGAGCCGTGCTTATCCTTCTTTCAGCATCAATTTTGGGAGCAGGTCCTTCAAAGTAATCTCGGATCCAGTCTATATTTTCTCTCTCTTTTTTCTCTTTTTGTTTTTTGTTTGTTTGGTTTTTGGGGTTTTGTTTTGTTGGTTTTTTTGGTGTGTTCTTTTTTTTTATTATTATTTAAGAAAGAGCTAGCTGACTGCAAATATATGCTCTAAACCAAGCTCACATTCAAATACTTCATTTGGTAGGTTGTGATGTTCCTAGCCCTTTTTGGTGTGCCTGAAAAAATAGATGCATGATTTTTCAATTGATAAACCTCAGTAGGCAGCTAAGCATCACCGAGCTGCTCATTCACCCTCCCTTCCAGTGCAATAGGGGAAAGAATTAGAAGGGTAAAAGTGCAAAAGAAAAAAAAAAAACTGCTCACCACCAACCATCTTGTGACTTGTAATTCTTAAGTAACGTGGCCTTCACATTATAGCAGAATGTTAGGTAGAAGTGCTGAGCTGTACATGAAATCCTAACATATATGTGTATATATATGCTGTACAGACAAATCCAGTGAATGATTTTGCTTGGGCAAAAACAACACTGTAAAATCTAAGGAGACATCATATGTAAAGGTAAATTAGAAAATGAAGTAGAAAATACCATCAGTAAACATTTGTGACAACAACCCCAACTTATTTTAACAAATGTTTCAGAGTTTCCTCCCTCATTTATTTTCAGGGAGCATTTTATGACTTCATTTTGTGTTAGCCATAGATTTTAGCACTTCCTCACGAACTTCTACCATTCATTTTCTAGTTCCCACTACCACTACAAAGAAAAGCAAAACAATCAGAAATTAGGGAATCACCCTACAACTACTGGAGCACTGCTTTCCAAGAAAGTTTCCCTGCAAATAGCACATGGTGATCTGCACTTGGAAAAATTCCGTTTTGCTGTTTGTTAGTTGCAGATCAAAATTTCATAACTATGTATAAAAGTATAATGTTAAAGAGCATTCTCCCTGAATTAAGCAAGAACATAAGGAGAGACTAGAAAATGCAAGAAAGTGCATCTTGTAAAAGATGTACTTGCTCCATATACACCACTTCAGATATCAATGCTGTTGGCTAATAGATCAGTAGAGCTTTCTTTCAGTCAAAGATAGAGAAATAATACCCCATGAGCAGTCCCAGAAGGAATACCTCTGGTGGTTCAAAACATATTTCACTTGCCTCTGACATGAGATTTTGGATTAGTGTCATATACACATCAGCATGAAACAGCACAGGCTACTTGTTCATACATTCACATTACTCCTCCTTATATCACTCCACTGACATTGACTATACATATTTATCAATATATTCAACCCAGTGAGTGCATTCCTCTGTCAGGTACTTGTTAATGAAACACAACCATCAAGTACAAATGAAAGGAAACTGAGGCAACAACATTTGTAACTGAGAAAGTGGCACAAAATAGACATGGACTTGACAGCACTGTTTACATGGTACTAATTAGAAATGGCAGTTCTATAAAGATGTATTTTGACTAATAAGCAAACCGAATTTCAGTTTGGTTTTTAAGATCTGGTTAGCTGGTAAAACCCAGACACACACACAGTCTGAAGTCTGTAGTAGTTTCCATTAGTTTTCAATCAATAGTAGCAGGAAAATTGTGCCTGATGTGTTTTAAATGGGGTATCCTCAGCCAGGACAGCTGGATGCAAAGTTTCATTGTTCCAGACAAAGTTAGCAACTGGAATTCTGACTCCAAGATTTGAATTCTTGGACCAAATCTCCCTTTGAAGTAAATGCTAGCAATGTTTCACTTACTACATGTGAAAAACAGCTACTTCAGGACCTTGAGCAAGCAAAAAATAGTCAAATGGTACTTCTCCCAAATTCCTGCATTTTGGGACAAACAGTATGTCCAACAGGTGCAAAGCTGATTTCTAACCAATGGAGGAGCTGGAAAGCAGACTCCCTCTGCATTACTTCCTCTGATAAAGCAGAAGAGTCAGCAGCAATCCCCTGACAGGTTCTCCTTGGTGATGCAGCAGCTTAATGAGTTTCTGCTCTCTGCCCCCTTCTTCTCTCCAGCCATTCCTTCCTGTCCCTGGGCTGCAGCTCACTGCAGTCTCATTGGGTTGATATTACTGTAGATCTAAGCCAGGTTAAAAATGCTTGTCCCCAAAACACTTCCCTTTTATATTATTTACCTTGAACCACTTCGCTGGTCCTGTGCATAGCTGTGCCAGCACTACCAGGGCACAACAAATTCCACCAAGGAAAAAAAAAAAAGATTATCCTTAAGTGAGCTTTCCCATCAGAGAAAATATATGCTTAAACTAGACCCTCATAACGACATTAAAGTTTACTGCCAGCTCCCACCAGCAGGATCAGGGAGAGAATTGGAAGGGTAAAAACCTCATGGGTTGAGATAAAGGCAGTTTCATAAGGAAAGCAAAAGCCATGCGTGCAAGCAAAGCAACACTAGGAGTTCACTGCTTCCAGTGGGCAGGCGGGTGTTCAGCCATCTCCTGGAGAGCAGGGCCACATCACATGCAATGGTTACTCGAGAAGATCAATACCATCACTCCAAAGGTCCCCTCTTCCTCCTCCTTCCCTCCAACTTTACATACTGAGCATGATGTCATATGGTATGGAATATCCCTTTGGTCAGGTGGGGTCAGCTGTCCAGGCTGTGTCTCCTCCCAGTTTCCCATGGATCCCAAGTCTCTTTGATAACATGGCAGTACGAAAAGCAGAAAAGCCCTTGGTTTTGTGCAAACCCCTCTCAGCCATAACAAAACCATCCCCATGTTATCGTCACTATATTCAGCACAAATCCAACACATAGCCCTACAATATCCACAGTGAAAAAATTAACTCTACCCCAACCAAAACCAGCACATAAGGAAAACTAGGCATTAAAGATTGGCTTGAACTCTGAGGGCTTGTTTATTTCCCTTACATTAAGCCATGACAACTTATCTGAGACAGCAATAAATATCATACTAATGCTGGGCCTCAGTAGCATGCTATAAAGTCCTTAGCACTTTATCTTGCCCTAAATACTCTTTAATAGCAACAAACCAGACCTACCCATGGTATTTGGCTAAATATTCACAAGTCCATATCTTTGCATGGGAGGAAAGTGTGTCGGGCCTTTAAGGTGGTAGGTTTATGAAGTTTACAAAGGTGCTTCACTGCATTGACTCCTTTTTTCCATCAGATATTTACAACAACAACAAAAACAACAGGACAGATCAAAACCAAGAGTCTTCCTGGTCATCCCATCAGCAAAAACAATATGTATAATACTTTTTAAAAGAGTTGTTTTGTCCTCCTACGATAGTTATACTCACTTTGTAGTCTCTAATAATGAGTTCAAAGATGGGTTCACCTTAAAAAAAAATATGGATCCGGATTCACTACCTCATGTATCCCACAACAAAGCATATGCAGACATTTACTGTGTTAAAAGCACTAAAGTTTTGTTCTTCTTCCTCTCCCTCCCCCAAGGAGAACAACCACAGGGAGAAGGTATGTTTCAGGAGCCAAGATATTCTATTTGGACCAAATTCACTTCTTGGCTTTGATTCAGGTTCACTGCATAACCTTGGACACATTCCCAAGCTTAACTACTAAGATTGGTGTGCAGCGTGGACATAAAAGTTGGGAAAGTCTGGGTCAAGCTATCCAGAGCTGGGGACATGTTGCAAACCTTTAGACTGTGTCATGCCTGAATCAGAGGCTGTATTTTGGAACAGCCACTGGGAATACATCCTTGCACCAAAACCATTCTCTGGAGAGCCACCTGCTTTGACAGCACAGGAGAATATGCAGGAAAGAAAAGGAAAACTCTGCCCCAGCACAATCAACGTGGCACAGGAGCTGAGCTGTCCCGCACACTGCACCTGAGCACAGCTGCTGGGGTCACTGGTTTCCTGTGCTGGGGGAAAGGCATTTTTAAAAATTAAATTTGGGGTGAGAAGGGAAGTAACCTCGAGAGTATCAGCAAGATAAAACCTTTCCTTTGGTTACAATGAAGAGAGCCTGTTTAAGCATCCTCCAAAAAAAAAAAAAAAACAACACCTCAACCTCTACGCTGCCATCTGGGTGAAAGCTGACCAGGAACACACAATCCCCCTTCTCATGCCAGGTAATTACATGAGCCTCGATGTGAAGTTTACACTTCATACCCTATTCATCAACTAAGAAACAGCTTCCTTTGGCACACAGGCAACAGGGGCAAGCTGGTTTCATATCAGGGTGTCAAAGGCTTCGCTTCAGAGCTTGGACCATGAAAGTTCAGCCTCGACGCTGACAAGATGCCTTGAGAGCAGCTTCCTTCACACCACTTGCAAATCGTGCTGCTGAATACACTGAATACTTCCCAGCACTGAGCCCAGGGGCACAGTTTGTATCTCAACATACCCAAGCAAGGAAAATCTACTGTAGTGTCCTAAACCAACTGCACTACAGGTACAGAAAGTTACTAAACATGAGCAGCTGCTTTATATAACATAAGGATACTTGAAAGGGGCAGTGAAGGAAATTGAGAAATCATGTGTGGGTGTGAAACAATCATGGATATAAAGGAGGCGGCCATATGAAACCCAATCAGATAGGGCTTTGTATCAGCTGTAGATTTGCCTGTTCTTACATGAAGCAGTTGTAGGTGATGGGAGGAAAAACTGTGGATGTTATAAAAGGCATCTTGTTCCAGGTCTGCAGCTTCCATAGGCTGTTACCCACATTTTTCAGCAGAGCTACATCATCCCATACTCATAGAGGATAAGTCTCTGATTTGTGGGGAAAATGTCTTGATTTTTTTTTTTTTAAATGCAGTTTCTCTGAGCAATTGTTACAGTCAAGAAGAGTGTACTTCAAACCCCAAACATCACAGGCTGCTGGTAGTGATAGTCCCATGTTCAACACCGTGTTGAGTTAAACCTCTGTTTGTATTTCAAAGACTTATAGAATGGTTTGGGTTTGAAGGGACCTTAAAGCACCAAATCCCCTGCAATGGGTCAGGGACACCTTCCACTAGGATCAGGTTGCACAAAGACCTGTCCAACCTGGCCTTGGATGTTGTCAGCACTGGGGCAATCTACAGATTCTCTGGGCAACCTGGTCCAGTGTCTCACCTCAATCTCTGTAAACAATTTCTTTCCAATACCTATTCTAAACCTACCTTCTTTCAGTTTAAAGCCATTACCTCACATCCTATTATCACAACCCTTTGTAAAAAGTCCCTTCCAACTCTCCTGGGGGCCTCCTCAGGAGCTGCAAAGGCTGCCCTAAGGTCTCCCTGGTGCCTTCTCTTCTCCAGGCTGAAGAACTCTAATGTTATCAGCCTGTCCCTATAGGAGCATTCTGATCATCTTCATGGCCCTCATCTGGACTCACTCCAATAAGTCCCTACTTATACTGGGGGGTCTGGAACTGGACATAGTAACCAGGTTGGGTCCCATGAGAGCAGAGGCGCAAAATCACCTCTCCTGACCTACTGGTCACACTTCTTTTGATTCATCCCAGGACAGCAAAACCACATTGTCGGGTCCTGTTTGAGCTTCTTGCCAACAACACTCCCAAGCCCTTCTCATCAGGGCTGTTCTCAATCCATTCTCCACCCAGCCCATATTTGTGCTTGGGACTGTCCTGATGCAGGTGCAGAACCTCGTACTCATTCTTGTTGAGCTTCCTGAGGTTTGCACAGGGCCATGTCTCAAACTTCTCGAGTCAAGGTCCCTCTAGATGGCATCCCTTCCCTCCAGCGTGTCACCCACACCATACAAGTTTGGTGCCATGGGCAAACTTGCTGAGGGTGCCCTCAGTCCCACTGTCCATGTCACCAAAAAAAAAAAGGTTAAGCTGGTGCCAACCCTGACCCCTGAGGAATGCCATTTGTCACTCGCAGACATTGTGGAATTAAATACTTTGCTCCTACTTGTTCCTGTTCCTATGTAACAGTATTTCAACTCAGAGGCTAACAACACAGCGTGATGCGTGTTTACACAGTTATATTTAAAGGTTTTCATATATAAAAGTTAACTAAAGCCAAAGCAAAATGGAATGATAAAGATCTTTCTCTTTCCTTTGTATTGCTGCCATTAATACTGTAAGTTGTTTCTTAAATACTAGCCAAAAAATTGACTCATTTAGGAACTAGTCCAACCTGTGCTGCTCGCTTTCCAGTAAAAATTGTCACACATTAGAAGACTCAAATCTCCTCAGATCCTCTTGCCATCCCTTGTCCATCATTATCCCAGATTAATGCCTGTGCCTCCTTTGTTCTGCTACGGCCTTTGCTGGCAGTGCTGGAAAAAAAAGAGTATTTCGCTGTACCACATGTTGAGAAATGCATGCCAGCAACCATCCTTCTCATTTAAATTACCACAGAGGAGTCACATCATGCCGTTTGCTCTGGATCATTTGTGCAACGTCAGGTAAGGCAGGATGTGACTCAGCCATGACTCTGTTCAGAAGTAGGACTCTGAAATCTTCTGGTTTCAGTTGACTTTGGGAATTCTTGGGACTGTCAGACAAAGGAAGGTGAACCAAGAGATATTTTATAGCTGCTCTAAATTTTGGTCCTTCCTCTGAAGGCATTGATTCCCTAGCCCTCTGAGGGTAAAGGGGAAGAGGGAAACTGATTTTCTCTTTCTATTCCCTAATTTTCCAGCTCCACAGAAGAAATCTCCCTTTCCTCCAGCTCCAGGCAGTCTAGCATGAGAAAGCAATTGGTTTCTCAGCAGCACCCAGAACTCTTCCCAGATGGGAGATCACATTTCCTCTTGCCCGTCTAGCGAGGGTAGCTTCTCATGAACCATGATCTTCCACCTTTGCTTGGAGGCAAACTCTCATTTTCCCATGCCTAAGGACACTCTGGATGTCCTGTGCTCTGAAAGATGGCTGGAGGCCTTACACTTTCAAAAACGCCCAGAGAACCTGGCTTAGAATTCCTAATCTCAGATATACACCGGCACATGCTGAAGTCTTGACCAAGGCTGTGAAAGGCTACATCTCATACATTTGTAAGTTTAGTGCAAAACCATAAGATGTGCCTGTCCACATACCTTTAACTTACAAAGACACCTTTTATTATTAGTTGGATGGTATCACATTCTGTCTTACACAGTGTGGCGAAGGTGAATTAGTTTCATAGCACCAAGTTTCACAGAACTGAACTGATTTTAGCATGACTTGAATATGGGTGTCAGATACAGCCACGTCTTAAACCTCTGCTATTCCAGGAAAAAAAGAGCATACACCTTTATCAATTCCACTAATCCAAACTAATCTTTTCATGGCATACGTGACATTAAGAGAAAAATATTTACATCCAAGATAAGCAAGGTGATCTATTTCCATTCCATACGTTGTTTTAGCTCACTGGGTCACTCACACCAGTTTTCCTTAGCCTGACATGATTCAGAAATGGCTCTTCAAATACAGTTCTCCCATAAAAACCTACATGCACGAGCAGACCCCCTCGTTGATGTAACAGATTCAAAGAGGGGACGGAATGATTAGAGAGGAGATAAATATGCTAAGAGTTGGAAGCAGATAACCTTTCAGGATTGTTCCCACAATCCTGGCAGGTGAATGTGTCTGATATGAGCACTCCAGTCATGCACAGATGGATGACACATTTGTGTGTGGGCAGAGGATGAAATTGGGTGTGGACTGCGTGCCTCTGCAATGGGTACAGCGATAGGTCTAACTCAGCACCAGAGGCACTGAGTCATCTGTTCAGAGCTTAGAGTTCCTCATCCTTTTCACTTTATCACATGGAAAAATCCTGGCTGGATTGCCTGCAAATTTATCCTTGCTGGATGGGGCCCAATCCGAGAGAAAGGCCAACACACAGTGGGGGTTTAAACACGCTTGGAAACGCTCCCCAAAGTCCACTGATTCATATAAAAAGAGATTATATACCCTCATGGTAACACCAAGCACTCAGAACAGTTATTTTGCCTCTTTCATCCTCTTACAGAATGAGCATAGGAGAAAATAAACAGGCTTGTAAGTAGCTTAAGTGACACTTGAAGAATTGAACTCAGAGGCAATTGGACTCAAGTATCTAACTTAGCGTATGGAAGCGTGTAGAAGGAAAACTATATCTAATTTTGGGCAATAATCACTATGATCACCTTAGATGCTGACAGTGAGTAAATATCTCTATATTTTGAAATCATGCCCAGCAATACTATCACATTGTCTTTTGCTTACCTTTTCAACACAAATTGGTAAATTAACTACATGCCAACAAACCCAGTGGCATGATGACAGACAAATACTCCCTTACCCTCAAAGCAAAAACACAGCTACAGCCAATCTTAACAGCCTGAGCCAAGGCAAACCTCAGGAAATCTTATGAAGAAGTGGCAATATTGCAGAACAACACCACAAGCAAGATGCTGCTGTTGCTTTACTTCTTGTACCGTCTCATAAGACTATGGCATAAACCTGGTACATATAAATATTCCTGCCTCCTGTAGGGAGGAAGAAAAATTATGTTGTTACTAAATAATTTCCAGATGAAGGTCTTGACCACTTCACACATGCTGTCAAGTGAGAAGCATTACAAGGAGAGGTATTATGTATAGCAGAGGCATTGTATTACCTGCATCACTAACAAGAGTGGGGGAAAAAAGGTGGTGCTTATTAGAATAGGTATTGTTTCCAATTCTCCCACCAGCAGATAAAGCAAATACATGCTGTGGCAAGAGCAGATTGTAGGGGATGAGCAATCAGAGAAGTGGCTAATTAGCCCCTCTAGTCAAGGAGCAACTGATCAAATGTGCCAAGTTCAGGGCTCTGGGCTGGATGTGAAGCCCATCTTTATATGTCCACTCTCCTGCTTCTGCCTTCACTGAGAAGTGTCTTATGAATCTGTAAAATCTATCAGATCAGATCACCTAGGTAATGTTGGTATCCAATTCCTCTCTGAATATCTGGCTTTATAATAATCTTTATTGGTAACCAAGTTTTCAGGGAACAGTCCGTTGAAGAAAGCAAAGTTTCTATTAGAGCTTAGAGAGAATATCATTATCTCCTTCCTGCCTAATGTAGGGTTTCTTTTTCTTTTGTCTGAAACAGCTGGAGACCACCACCACAGGAGACAGGAAACTCAAATGGATGAATTCTGAACCTAACATAATCACAGTTTCTATTCTCCCTAAAAAGTATGATCAAATGACTAATGTTGAACATGTACCATAGCTGAAACACAGGCTGATCCCAAAAAGTTAGTCAAACCTGAAAGTTCACCAGCACAGATTTTCATATCAATACCAATGATCAATTTGGTCAGAAGGTTCCTAACGCAGAAGTCAAGAGGAATGACTAAAACCTGGGTAGACAAGATCCTGCAGCAGTCATCAGATAAAATCAGTGAAAAATGCAGTTTGTTACGGAAGTCAGCCAGCCAGCTACATGTCCCAACAGTGGTACCCCCAAAAATGCAAACCCCAGCTGCATGAAGGTAGTTCAGTCCTTCACATACACCCCCAGCTGCCTCTCATTGGCATGAAGCCTACATGTATTACCATGGTTTGTAGAGGTCTGACAAGAGAAGCCCAAGCAATGTTATCTCAAGGATTCCTTGTGCCCCCCAGGCGCTCTCTGTGCCCTCCACTGTCTTTGCACAGCAGTTGGACCATGAGCTGACTGCAAAGGGAGGTGCCTTTTGTTCTGCTTGCAGAAAATGCGTGAGTGACGACAGCAGCAGGAATAATAAATGCAAATGGTATTGCGCACACACGCAAACGTCCTAGTGGAAAATTCAGCCATAGGGTGAATACCAAAATTTTACTTGTGATTTAGCTATTTATAAAATCAAAGAGACTTAAAAATAGCAAAAAATACTTATCCTTGCCAAAACCATCTCCCAGAGTGGACAGCCCCAGGGGCTGAGATCTGAGCTCTGCTCCAAACAGCAGCAGTACCTCCCCACTGGGGAATTCCCCAAACAGGAAAGATACCCCAGAGCTGACACAAGGCCAATAGGTTTGGCTCCCATGCCAGACTTCCTCCCGTTGTCAAGCCAAGTGTATTATGGTTAAAAAACCTTCTGTGCTCTGGCTATTTCCTGCTGGAGCCGTGGTGGGCACAGCAGAGACCAGAGGAGCTCAAGGGCCCTGTTGAGCATCCCTGGCCCAAGATCAGAAGCATGAACCCAGTCCCATCCTCTCCAGTGGCATTCAGCACTGCATGGCATTGCAGACAAGGTGTTTCATCTGTCCCTGTAAACCTTCTACCACTCTTTCTGCAGTAATGCTTATACACCACTACTCAGTAGCTCATCTGTTGCTCTGCTGGATGGACTCCTCCTTGTCACCACTCCCCTCAGAGCCCTATGTGCGAAGTTACCTTTTGCTTCCAAGGTGCAAGAAACATCCTTTTGGGGTCAGCACCCTGCTGGGGATTACAAGCATGCAAACTGAAGCTTTAAACAAGCCCATGCATCACTGAGGTTATATCTGCGAGTGACAGGGAAAGCCCCCGGGAAGGGTGATTTTATCTGATATGAGTGGGCAGAGAGAGACCTGCAAGTTGTCCTGGACCAGTATAGACCCAGGCTTTAAAAGTCCCATGTGGTTAAACAATGACTCATGGTTGATCCCTGCCTTGGCTGTCAACACTCACCACTGCTGTACACCCTTGTCATTGCTAGAGCACAACAGAAGGTCACAAAAAGTTTTTAGAAGTTGACAATGTTAGTTTGCAACACATCGAAGCTCACCCAGCCTCTGTGCAAAACAGAAAATCTTGAGGTAGCGAATATTTTATATCTTCTTAAAATAAAAAATAAACAGAACTCAAGTGTTTTGTACACAGTCTGTAAAAGAAATTATCTGGAGGAGCACATATAGAACAATAGCAGGCTCCTTTAAAAACCTGCTTTGGGTTCTTTTACACCCAAGTCCATTCAAAAGAGTTCATGTAAATATACACATATCTAGCAATACTTAGATGCATATATCTACATATTTGTATCAACATGCAGCAGAGCATCACTCTAGTGTGGCATCCTTTTAAACAGAGCATCCTTTTAAAATCCTTCATGAGTTGAGACAGACCCAGCCTTACCTTCCTAATTCCCAGCTTCTCTTCACCTTTTGAAACCGAATCCTCCTTGCTGTCTCTATGGTGACAGTGACGTCCCACATCCCCCTGATGAGATGGCTGCTGGCACACACATCAGGTGCCAGAGCAAATCTGTCAGCACTAGAAACCTCTCCAGCTCCTCCATGGGACACGATGCTCTTCTCCAGAACTCAGTCTGACAAAATCTGGCAGAGAGAACAGCGTTAAGCCACCATCCCATGCCTAAAAGAGTGGGAAACCAGGTCTAAATATGGGCTCTAAAACCTTTTTTTTTAATGTTTCTCTTCAATAATAATTACTGCTACTTGGGAAATTAATGTGATAGCACTGCTATCGAAAAATGTATCTGAATAATCTATGCAGAATGAACTAATTAAAGGTAATTTTCCCCAGAGAGTTTGACAGTAAGAAGATATTTGTGTCATGAAGTAGAAGTAGCTGATAAGCAGCATGATGAAAACCTCCTGCAATGTCCATCCACCTGGCACATGGAACCAGCAGTGACAGAAGGATGTTTCTTGGCTCATGGTTAGTGGAGAGAGGAGCAAGAGGGGAGATTTTTATCAAGTGTTAAGTGAAGAGCAGCAGGTGGGACCTGCAAAGGTGTGCCTTTCAGGCAGCCACAGAAGGTGGCTCCAGTGACTTTCTCTCCTTAGGAAAGACACAGTGAGTCACTGGGGTTACAAAACTATTATATATACAGTCCTTGTTATATTTTATGGTGTATATACCAGCTGTTGAAACACACCCCCCACTTAACAGGCTTTCTTGTAGCAACTTACAGGTACAGCGAAGGATGTTCAGTCCCCACCAGCTCTTTCCCTCTGGGTACCCAGATGGGGGAAGATGTGCCAGGGAAACAGCTTTGGCTTTCTGCCATGGTCTGCTGCCAGCACCAGCTGATACTGCAGACCCTGTAGATGCTCTAGGTTGTCTTTCTATTTCACTGACCTTTCGTAAGTTCACAGCTGAAGGTGTCTGTCACAGCTCTGTGTCACTGCAACCTTGCTTCCCAATGGAAGGGAAGAGATAAAGGTGTTTGTGGCAGCAGGTCTTGCCTGGAGGATTTAACTGTGCAAGATATTCTGCTGCAATCAGCTCACTTACAATTCTTCTCTGATATAGTTATCCATTCAAAGTTTAAGAGACCTACTTGATACCAATAAATATTTGGAAAACGAAAGAGATTAGTCCTGTATTTCTCTAAGTTTCTATGTCCTTCTTCACTGGTCAGACAAAAAAAAAGATACAGTCCATCACCTTAAAGATGAAGACTAATGGCCAAACACACATTAGGTACAATCCAGAAAAGCAACAGTACGAAAAAAAGGCAAAAATAGCAATAGAATATTACTAAAACTTGCATTGTTGTGAGGCATGTTAAAAATCTAGTCCCAGACTGTGCCACACTACTGTGTGGAGACTTTTTCCCCTGTGTTTTCTTGGTCTTTATTTATCTATCACCTCTTTTCTAATACTTGCACTGTAAATGCTTGGGATTAGGAAATGCTTGTTTTTCTGTGTATTGTCCTTCTTATGTTTGGGTGCTGGACTCTGAGACTTTGGATGTTACAATAAGATAAAAACAAAGCATTCTGAGAGGAAATGCAAGAAAGTTCAAAATGAGACAGTATTAGAGGACTTAAAGTCATGTATAACTCCTGAAAAGTGAAAATTGCATCCAAATGCCTCGGTCTGCATAGTTGGTAAGCACAGAGATAATCTTTTCATCCAAAGTGGTGGAGTTTTCTCTGTGTTTTCCTCCTCAAGGGAGCAGCAATTACAGGTGCACTGCAGAAGCCAACAGATTCACCTTCAAACAATTGCAACTGAAGTGCAGAAAGAGCTGTCTCCCCTAGTTCACATGAAATTAATTTCTATTTCCCAGAAATAAAGAGATATAAAGAGCATCTCGGTCAAGCCACAGGATGCCTTCTCACTGGACTAAGAGTTGTGCTTGCAAGTCCCTTCCCCTCTGGGACCAGCTCTGAGCCCCAGCAATGCAACACAGAGAAGCAAAGGTGATTTTGGCAATCCCATCAGCCAAGGAGTACTGAGAAGACCCAGGAAACCAAGGTATAATTTAAACCATTCTTTCTCCAGTCCCCAGAGACATCTAACAGCAGAAGGTGAGCAGAGGACGCAGCAGCATTAAGGTGACAGCACAAAGAGCAGCTCCACCGTAAGAGCAGCTTGCGCTGAAGGTCAGAGTATCACAGAGCACTGCAGAACAGAGATCAGTTTCCAAGGGCTGATCTGTGGTTCACATCAAAGTTTAACAGGAAAAACATCACCAGAAGTGAATCGGGCCTAAAGCAACTACCATGAAAGGTAAATTGAAGTTTTAAATAGCAGCCAAAACAAAATCTTTGATTACAAACATTCGCTATACGAGAGCAACAACTGATACCCTGTGCATGTACACCATAAACAGAAAAGGAAACCAAGGGGTTTTATATTTAAGCTTATTGAGGATAGAGTGTGATCTTTCAAAGAGACTTTTTTCTTCCCACTCCACACTGAGCAGAATCCCATTGACTCCCTACAGACAGCATATACTCCTTCTGAACAGTGTATACTCCCTTCTCAGTCTGCATCCACCTATTGTATTTCATAGGTGTTTAACGTTATGTTATCTCAACTTCATACATCCAAGGAAAACAGGTCACATAAAACCAATAGTGCACACAGTTAGGCATCACATATTTCATACTGTAACCATTTACACCTTCAAAAGCAATTTTTTTATTCTGTGGCCACATCTGTGACTGTGTGACTCTTTGGAATTGTTCATCTAGGGGAAAAGAAAAAAGCCATGAACCTCCATTCTCCTCCAACCCTTTCTTCAAAAAAAAACTCAAAAAGGGGGAATGTGGATGAAGGAGGTAGGAATCCCTGTTCTCTTGGTGCTACTGAGCCAAATCAGGATGAATTTTTTACAGAACAAATTCTCTGACCTTTTGCTGGTTTTGTACTTTTAAGCTTCTAATGGCAACCGTTTAATGCATTTCTAATTGGAAATGAACAAGAATAATTAAAATAGTTTTTTTTAATATAAAAAGGCTATAATTGTGTCTTTTGCTTTGTTTGACAAAACTATGATTTCTACCAAAACACATGACCAACCCTCGGGTGGCCTATTCACAGCAAACAATGTATTGTCCTGGGCACACAAGAAGGCAGACAAGATGTTGTTTAATTGAACCTCAGATTTCATTTACTTAACTTTTATGGAAACTACCCGCAATAAAACTCGTAGAGGGCACACCATTACTCCTTTCCTCAGCTCAACATGATTGAAGGTTGCCATTATCAGCTTCTTTCTCACACACTCAGTTACATTCATCACTAGAACACTACAGTCCTCTTTGCACAAGGGTTGAAAAACCAGAGGGAGGACATTGTTTCCTTGTTAATCAGACATGCAGAAATACACAAAATCCATTGTCAAGTTCTCCAAGAGATTTCTTTCCTGAAGTCCACTTTTAATTCTTAAGCCAGAGAAAGCTTGGTTGCACCGTTTCTTGGACCCTAAACCCAGATGTATCATCAAAAGATGGCCAGCTCCTTCCTTAAAACAAGTGAAAAATACCATTTCTATAATCAGAAAGCAGTACTGGATAACTCTGATATCAGACATAATATTATGATGGTAATGAATTATTTTCACCATTCCCTGAGTCAGAATAAATGCCCACCAAAAGCTGCTCAGAGCAGTCTGGCACAAAGTCACTTCAAAGCAGTTCCCTCTGAAAACATCATTTCCATAAGAGTAGTGTCTGAATACATATGTTGTTGAGCTTATCTGTTTGAACAAGTCCAGGCAGGGGGGTTTATGCTGGATTGCACTACTGCACAGAAAACTGATCAAGAGAAACAGGAGCTCCCTGAGATTTTTAGTGAATAGTCCATTTTCACGGAACTTAAGAGCCAAGTGAGGTGGGGTGAGTGGTGAGGAGATGAGTTAGCATGACAAGGGGAGCAACTCATCAAGAAGGCCACCAAAATATGTTTGTGCTGTTCCCCTGGAGACTCCACCAGCTCCTGGGCTCACTTTAAAGTTGTTCTCGTGTCCTCCAGCTGCCCACCACCCTTACGCTTGCAAATTTGTCCTGCAACAGTTGCATCCTTTGCCTGGGCAGGACAATTGCACGTTGTGTCTCCCCTGAGCAGAAGATGAGTTGGCTGTGTCCATCTCATCCAACAACCATGCTCTCTCCTCAGTTTGAGTCTGCAGAGCCAGGGCACCCAAGGCAGCCTGTGTTCATCCCTCCCCGAAGTGATAGAAGTCCACTTGGATGTGCTCTCTCCTGCAATGTCTGTGTCTTCCTGTTGGGAAAATATATTGTGCAGGAGTTGGCATGGAAACCAGGCGTGTAACCAATATGGGTATTCAGAGATTTAGTGGCCTAAATTCAGATTCCAAGTCAACACGATGACATGGACTGACCACAGCTTCCAGTGTCATGATCACTGCAGTTGTTCACCAGTGGTTTGATGTCTGCCAAGTGTGCCTGTATTTCATGGAACAAACTCAGAACAAGCACATGTAGCCACACAGTTATGCCTGCCCGTAAGGACTCAGATGCAACACATTTTCCCATTCCACTATTATTGAAGAAACATTTCATTTTCAGTTGTGTTTTCAGAAGGCTAACAAGGGGCTCATGAATACATCAAAGCAAAGCCATATTATTCATTTGCAACAAATGTTTCTGATTACATTTCCTCTGACCATTCAGACAACACTTTATTAAAAAGCTCGAAAAATAAAATCTGAGTGTTTTTCAGGACTACCTCTCATAACCCTGGGTCCTGATCTATTTGCACGACACAATTTGCAGAATGGCCACAGGACGTGAAATGGAGCACAGGTACCAGCTCACTGCAAACCTGAGGTCTACCAGAAAACCATCTTCCAGCTGAGATGGAGTCATCTCCAACAAATGCAATCAGCTATGAAAACAGTGGGAAGTACACCATTGCACATGCATTGAAAATATGTTCCCTTAAGGGTCTTGCACAAACTACACCTTCGGTTGACTTCCGAATGGAGTCTCCAGGTGGTTAAAGCACTGATATTGCATTATTTATGATGATTGAAATGCATCTAAGTAGCGCTTGGCAATAGAATTTACACAAAGACACTCGATGGAAAAAATACAGGGTGGGGGGGAAGAGGTTGTTTACAAAACAAGTTACAGTAATAAAGCTGCTAGGCTGAGCCAAGAGACCTCTTAGTAAATCATTTATTCCACAGTTTGACAATATTTACAAAGGTTTTTACATGAATTATTTACTCCAGCTTTTATAACTTGTAATGTACTATACACAAACCAGCAAAAACACATTAGAGCTACAAACCTGGGAACATACAGTTATGCAATGACAGATGGTGGAAAGGGCCCTGACAAAGGGAAGTTTACAACTAACACAAGCAACAGCCTTTTCTATCTGTCATCAATAAAGGGCTGAGTACTAGCAGGAAAATGTGATTCAAGGAAACAAGACTTCTTTTTTTTCAAAAGCTACATTCTTTGTGATTGCTGGATTTGGTTATTAAAAAACGAGCCTTTTGTTTTGAGCGTCTAATTCTAAGAACTACCATTTCAGTGAGTTACCACCAACCAATGGAAGGCTATATAGCACAAAAGCCAGAGTTCACATGAAGGAAACCCCATTAACTTTAGGTCAGTTCAAATGAAATTGTATGTGTGTCTAATAAGTCTGCCCAGAGACACCATATGTATGAGCGTCAATGCCAAGAACTTTTGTTCAGAACACTCTGGAACAAATACTCATTTCCCAAACCATTTATAAATGAGCAAAAAGAAGGTGGGGTAGAAGGGCATATGTGAAAGTTTCTAGACCCCACGTTGCAGCTGGAGAAGAAACACAGCACCTGAGGTGCAGCAAAGAGCCCTCACAGCACTTGGAGCTCTATACGTAGAGCTGGTTCCTCCATCCCCATCTCTTACTGCACAACATCAGCAAACAAAACAATGACTGTCAACCTCAGCCACTTTTCACGCTATGAAAGAAAGTATATTTAGATTAGACATTAGGAAGAAATTCGTTACTGTGAGGGTGGTGAGGCACTGGAACATGTGCCATGGACTGTACAGCAGAGGTTGTGATTAGGCAGCCTGATAAACTTATTGCCAATTGCTACAGAGACGACAGCCACTGTCTCATTCTGCACTGTCAGACCCACCTTTGATGCACAGCTCGAATAGCAAGCACGAGCACAAATACAGGTACCACAAAACTAGAAAAGGCATTCAGAAGAAAGAAAAGTTCAAAGATAATGAATAGTTTCTGTCTAAGGAACAACTACATAGTCTGAAATTCTTTGCTGCAAAATAGATGTGAGGGGGCACCTGACAGATTTAAAAAACAGTGAGAAAGGTTTGGGGAAAACAGCATTGGTCGCTGTTTATTGTAATGCAAGAACTAGCAGTCACCCACAGAAATTAACAGGTAGTAGGTACAAAGAAAAGAGGTGTAGTGAAGTATTCCTGTCCCAAGACATTGCGGATGTTTCATATAAGTTCAGATCAAAGAAGGGGAGAGGTCACACTTCTCCAAGCTGGCTACCTAAACCAGGAAATTTAACATGATTTCTAGAACCATGGTTGGGTTTGGAGAGAGACTAGAGCAGGTAAGAAAAAGAAAGATAAATTGCACAAGAAAACAGCTGCTAGATCCTCATTTTTGTAACAAGACAAGCTTCACTGAGAAACTGTCTGGTAGATGACAGAAAGCTCTCATCACTAGCTAAAGTTCACAAGCTTCACTTAGTTTTCCTTCAGGTCTGAGCACGCTGTAGGTCTAATAGCAACAGATTTTTTTATTTTTAATTTTTTCCCCCTTTTTTTTGACACTTCCAATTAGGTTTTCCTCCTGCTGGTTTCTGAGGATCATTCCCTAGAGGCAGACATGCATCCTCACCCTTATTAACTTCTTTTGAAATATTGCCACTACTGTCAGGAGCTACGCTATTGACTGGGCTGCTCCGGAGTCCATTCATGATATCTGGTGGACATGTGTCCCCCAGAGAAGTTACTGTTCCTAGGTACTGCACATCTACATGATGGAGAGAGATATTACTGTGATTTTTATCTGCTCAAAGCATGCAAAGCATCCCTATCACAAGACAGCACAAGGACCTGAAACTTTATATTGCTTTCAGTGGAAGCTGCAGATGGTCACCACTGACTTCTCTTAAGTGAGGTAAGTCAGTCTTGTAGATTCACACATCGCATGCCAGGGAGTTTCACAACACCAGAGAGTGTTCTCCAAATGCTCCTTTAGTCTGAAGGTGTCAAGACAAGACCTCAGGTCACTGCTTTTTAATATACAAATGCTTCAGAAAATTGAGGATATCTATGAAAGCAGGGTATTTTCAGGGTAAGTTTTAAAACAGGTGTATGACAGGCATGATACATGTTTAACTATTGTCTTACCAACTGCTGTCAACAATCTCCTAATCTGAGACTGAATTTGCACCAAATGAAATTCTTACCCAGCGACTGTCACAGAGAGCCAATAATATAGTCTTTTTCTTCCTATAAGTAAATATCTATTCATGTGTCCATTTCAGATAAAGCCCTTAATAGTACCACCTAACACTCTCACTAATTGATTACGAGGACATTCTCCATGACTCACTATTATAAATGCAGGGGCCAAAGTTCCTGTTTTGGCAGGATTGCCCAAGAACTTCTATAGACAAATAATTACTCATTACAAGAGCTGTTCCTAAGACAACACAGAATCAAACCAAATATAAACAGTTTTGCAGTAGCAGGCTGTCCTTAATTGATCTCAACTAGGAGTTGCTAAACTGCATTTCTGATTGTTGACATTTTAGAGATAATTCTGGTTTCTTTAAATGAATTAAGGGTTATATATATCACATGGAGCCCTTTTTTTACTCCAAGATGGACTGCAAGAATGTGTTAATTTCAGTGCTGTTGGTAGAAAAGGAATTTGCCAAGAGATCTTAATCCTGTAAATAATGGTTTCATTAAGAACCATACATGACTCCACAGGGAACTCTAAATATTAAGATTGGTAATAACATCATTAGTAGTTCCAAGTTATACAGTGTATCATGGAGCCCTAAAAAGTTAATGACAGTTAAGAGGCAGCTACAGATGTACCAAACATTAACATGTTTGTTTAAAATTGGGTTGAAATTAGCACTTCACGTTGTGGGGGAACAATCCTCAACAACAGTACAGAAATATGTCTTTTGGATCACTAATTTCTAGTCACAGACAAATTTGTGAGACCTAAGAGTTAAGGTTTTTTGAATACATAACAATGACTCATAAAAGGCTTACAAGAGCACTGTAATTATTAAATCAAATAGTTTGGCCTCCAGATTTCAAACCCTTCAAGTTTCCTAGAAACCAGACCAGATAACTTGAAAGTCTAAAGCAATTGCTCTTTTCTTCCAGTGAGTCTGGGACAAGATTTTAATCATATATGCATGTATTGCATATATATATATGTGTGTGTGTGTGTGTTCACATACTTTTAAGTGGGCAAACCAAAGTTGTCCAAATCCCATAACTTCCAGACACCTTGACTGCTACCCAAAACATTATCTCAGCACATTTTCAGATGCAAACAGGTTTCTAAATCCCCCACTAAATTTAGTCCTTAACAGCAAAGCCATCCTTGGTTGTGGCATCTGGGTCTGCACACGCTTCAGGGATGCCATCAAGGCATGAGCAGCAATTGGGTCCCAGGCAGGGGGTGATCTTCTCCCCAGCCTGACCCCACACCCTGTTCCAGGGAGATGATATCCTTTCAAATACCTCAAAAAAACCAATGAGGGAGACATTAGTCCCGTGGCAAAAACACATGATGCTCCTAAATTTTTCTGTAGTTTTGAATACTTGGGACAGCTTAATAAGACAAGCAAATAGCACGTTTTATCTGCAGACATTTTGCACACCTTTATGATGAGCTTCTTTTATAGGAGCACATTGGGTGCCTCAAGGCATAGGAGGGAAAACAGGGCTCCTTCACTTTCACAACTCTCAAGGTTTCTGAATTTTCCTCATTAAAAAAAAAAAATCAACTTTTTTTTTTAATCTGATCTTCACAAAGCAGAATACTGATACCACTTCTACTTAAATGAGTGAAATAACTAATGTCGGTGTCAAAATAAACGGTGTTTTGGACACTAGGCTGACACTCATACTTAATGTATTTAACAAAAAATGCTCATTAAAATTCCAGTGCCAAAATTCTACAGAAGGTTTATGTCACCTCTGCCAAAACACATTATCTAATAACCCGGTTCAAAACAAACAGATAACATTTCCATTTCTGCTTTTGCATATATCTATGTATTGATGTATCCATTCCAACTACTGGGCTATTAAAAAAAAAGATCTTCCCCACTATTGTGCTAACAAGCTTCAGAAGTGTAGTGACAGTGCTGCTAAATTAAGAATACTTTGGGCTAATTTTATGTTTTTATCACAATACTGGAGAAGTATTAGGAAGCTATTATTTTGTCAGCTTTCTCATTTAGCAAAGCAGCTTCAATTTAGTAACAGTGTGGAGTGTGAATGAATCAATATGTTTCATTGGGCAATGTGTCATTTGTTAATCGGATATTGATGAGATTATTGACGCGCAGCTAATTAATCTCAAACCCTGTGCTAGCCTTCATATGTTTCCTTAATTATGTTCTTCATCTTAGTCTTCCAACTTTGGCACGGAGACGCCAGCTCGTAGACAGTGAGCGAAGTCAGCTGTCAGAGTGTTTTTTCACACATTTACAATCCCTTGGCAGCAAAATTATTTTCCTACTTGTAAATAGGTATCAAACAGATATTTAATAATATTTGCCAGAAGACTGATATTGATTTGGCAGGGAGTCACTCCAAATTAGCTTAGCAAGAGATCTTGCATAAGAAGAAGGGTACTTAAATAGATATATCTAACAAGCATTAAATAATTATGAAACTATAAACCTGTAATCATTGGGAAGTACTAAAATTGCTTCTCTGCAGTCATTATCATTGGACTCCGGGCTAAAGAGACATCCTATAACAGAGTTTAGTTTTCCCTTCCAGCTGCAAGACGACAAGTATTTTTCACACTATTTTTATTTTTTTTTTTCCCTTTTACCAGATGGTCAAGTTTAGCAAAAGGAGAACCGCCTTTTTCACAAGATATAAAAGACAGAATAATTTCACGGGGGCACCAACAGAGTCCAGGCTGAGGAGGGGCGCAGGGTGGATCAGTTAATTTGTGAGCATCCCCCTCTGGCTGCGGGCACAGCCCCGCAGTGGGACATGAAGACTTGCCAAGAGCTGTTTTGCCCATTTGAGCTGGAGTCAGCTGAGGACACCAGCATCGAAGGCGCCACGGACAAAGAGAGCTGCAACAACACAGCTCAGTGGGGTAGCGCCCAGCTGGAAACCCTTTGTGCTACCTACTCTGGCACAATGGCTTTAAAGAGAGATACAATTGGCATCGAGCTTATTATTTTTTGTGGTTTTAACTCTGCAAAAAACCACACACACGTGGTGGGACTAGGAAGTAGAGTAAATCCCAGTAAGGGCTCTGCTAAATAAAACATAAGGAATCTATTCTGCCCAGGAAAGGGTCCTCTCTGAAGGACAGATAGGAAGATATTGGATAAATTTTAATTTGTGAAAAATACAGTTTCATGTGTCTACTTTGCCTCTACAACAGCTGACTCAGCTCTCGAACAATTTTTTTTTTTTTTTTTTCTCTAAAGAAAGGAATCTGGAACACTCCAGAGCAGAACTATCAGTTGTAGGCTGCAAACAAACCAGAGGACAAATGCAGTTTTTATTCCCCTTCTCTATTTCATGCCTAGCTTGATTTTAGGAGAGGAAGAAAAGGAGAGATTTCAAGGGTGAAGGCAAGGTGGGCTGGCACTCCTAGGGCTATTCAACATACTCTTAGGTATGTTGTTCTCACACAGGACTAACCACATCAAGTTTAGATTCAGACAATAAAATTCCCTTAGGTCCATTTGACAGTGACTGGGAAGGGTCATTTTTGCCCCTGCCTACAACCACCAGCGTATAACCTACCTTAGAAATCCACTGCTACTGGAGAGACTTAAGATGCTGATGATAAGATGTACCTTACAGTGGTCTTTACTTAACTCTAGCACAGCATCTCAGTACTCCATAATTACAGGCACTAATAAATGGCATTTTTCTCTGGATTAGCCTGTGATTACCAAGGCATAGTCTCCAAAGGGTTTTTAGAGAACCATAGACCTATTTCAGTCCACCTTCAAAAGTTCAGCCAACAGAATAAGTGGCCCTTAGCTTTCAAAACAAAATCATTCCAGTAAAATGTGATGTCACTGGAGGAATCCACATCACCTGTGCATGCCTCAAGACTACCATGTTTCAGCTAGCAATGTTTCATCTTATTTTAGAAAACCCAGCCTATAACAATGCTGTCACAGAGCTCCTGGTTTGTATATATTGAGAGAAAGCCAAGAATATACACACAGCCACCGCACTGCTCACTGTCTTGCAAGCTCAATCAAATACACTTGAATATATCTCCTATCTTACAGTACAAGGGTTTCCCCACCCCAAAAAAAAAGGAAATCAATGTCAATTTGATTCCATATTTATAGAGATCCTTCTAAAGGGAATCAATGGACTTCTAAATCTTAGATAACCAGCACTGACTTTGTCCATAACCTTCAGCATCACACCAGTAGTCACAGTTGCTCAGTTCATTTTTTTCAAAACGCTGACCAACAGGTTTATGTTGAGATTTATTTCAGAGAAACCAAGAATGATGAAAACTTCATTTGATTTGACACTACAGCAGTAATCGTCCTAATTGGCCTTTGTTTCTGTTTGTCATCTATAATTATTCTCTGCATAAATTATCACGTTTGACTTCAGCATTTATGATCAGTGAGTTCCTTAATATGCCATTATCAAAGCCTTTACAGTAATACATTTACTCAGTAAGCTGAAAATGCAACCTGAATGTAACATTTTCTTAAAAGCTTCTAGAACTGATGAAAAGAATAAAAATACCTCTGTTTTGCCTGCGCATCACATATTGGCCAATTACAATCTGTGCAGCACTCTACTCACAGGAGAATTCACAGTATCCCAAAACATAACAATTACCCATTACATGCCAAATTAGCCAGCCTATGCCAGATCTAGTCAGACCCTACTTCCTCACCTTTAGAAGGGGAAAAAATAAAAGAAATTTGAAATCACAATGTGAAAGTAAAACAAAAATAATTTTGAAATTTTTTTTAAATACAGCCAAACCAAAGCCATACTATTATTTTTGTCACAATACATTTTTCTCTAAATAGAAGTAAGGTTCTTGATGGTGGTGGTTTCCTGTGGACATAGCAGCCCTGGGGGAGAGACATCACACCCTAATGGCCCTTCCCAGCTAATGGAGCTGTGGCAAGAACAACTTGACTTTTCCAGTGTATTGTCTACTCTGCTCCATCAGAAGTCATACATGGGGCTTTATTCCATTTATAAGCCTGAAGGTATTTCTGGTACCTTTAAAAGAAATATGATTGCAATTTTACACAGATCTCACATAATTTCTACTTTAGGAGTCCAGTGTAATTTTTTTCCTAAATGCTAGTGTTTGCTTGAATCTGACTTTGTATTTGTAGAATGCTTTAAGACAGTGGAGAGCAATTACTTTATTCCTAAAGCACTATATACACAAGACTATTCTGTATCATGTCTAAGGAGTTATTCCCTTCCTAATTCCCCATTAATACAAGTTTCAGGTTTACATCAGGGACAAAACAGAGGGTCTCTAGTTGGATGCTGTGATTTAACACAAATAGGAATCCTTCTAATAGCTGGAATACACATTGCCTTCTAAACAAATATCATTTTACCTTTGATCAGAGGATTTAAAAATCAGAGTCAGAACTTAAGGCCAGGCTGTGTTTTCATTTTTACACCTGCCTCGGTGTGTTGCTTATTTTGCAACAGAGCTGCTCCAAAAGCAGGGTAAGTGACTGAAGAATCATGACCCACGGGCATGTTTTTTCTACAAACAAAGCTCTTTAATACCCATTCTCTGAATTTCTCTACATGATGCACATTCTACCCAGCAAACCCTACATTTTCAAAGTCTATTCTACATTTTCTTAATTCTAATTAAACAAATCTTAATCTTGACTTTAATGGCTGCAATTATGATACTTCATTATGTTAAATGTTAGTTGCAACATAAGAATAAATTGTATAAACAGTTTAGCTGCAATTGCATGGAGTCTAACTGTACATTACTCATTAACAAGATGTGGGTAGCAGCAATTATAACACTTCCTCCTAATGTCCCTATTTATTGAGTCTCAGCAGCAAGCCCCCTTTTCACAACACACACTGATTGACGATAGCAGCTTTTGTACTTGTGAAGAACAGGCACAGGAACCTGCTGTGTGCCTGTAACTCAGATCGATGGAAGTACACATTAGCTCTTAGCCTCACAGGCCGGAGTTCCTGAAGGTCAAAATAGCCATCAGCATCACTGTAGGGTACAGAAATCATTTCACAAATCGTGAACAAAAACAACACAACTTGCTTTGCAGTTTGATTATTGTTTATAGATACAGCAAGCCAAAAATTAAAGCATAGCCTTGAGGCAGCGTAATTATTTACAGCTGAAGACTCATATCATTATTAGCATGCTCCTAATTGCTTGAAGTTATATCAATGTTAGCTGATTTAACACATTTTTGATAAGAGGCATGGAAATTGTTTTCTCTGCATATGGAATGTTGGATCGCTTCCTTATTTTTTAAGGTCTTCCCTCCTCCCCTCATTTTTTTCTCTCCAAACTGTCCCTTGTTTGCCATTGAAAAAAAAAGCCCCACACCCATAAATTCTCCTTTATTCTGTATGTCTGTAACTATCACTGCAGCGCTTTGTCATGTTTCTGTGGAACTATATATTTGAATTTAGCTGGACTGAAACCGTGCCAGGTTTTGGCTTTCACTAACAGTGGACTTGATAATTTCACATCAATATCAACTAACTAGAGAATAAGTCACATTTTGCTTTGTGTGGCACATTGCCATCTTTTACTTTTCCCTACAGGACTTGAGCTGAAAGGCAGCAGAAGGAAAGCAGCTCTTCCCTACCCATGAAAGGCAATGGGGAAAATCTCATGGTCTGAAGGAAGGTCTGCATCACGTACCACCTCACACACACCTATTTTGAAGACAGAAAAGTTATCTACTGCAACATCAGCGTATCCAGTTCTCCTGATCTACAGAGAAGACAAATTAGGTTTGGCACTAAATAAACCAGAGCTACAAATAATTTGGGAGCTTTTCATGCCAATCAACCTGTGATTTTTTTACCTCAAACCTGTTCTTCCCATTCAAACCAGCAGAGCAGTAAAGCACTGGCAGGGGCAAAGCTGGCCAGGCAATGACCAGGAGAGGCGAGTCAGTGCTGGGGAGGGCAGGGAGCCAGGATGCTCTGGGAGCCAGGCTGGGGATGCTGCTAATAAAAGTGACACCTCAGGGGGAAAGCTCCTTAACTCTTAAATGGGCAACTCTTATATTTAACATTTCTGAAGTCTGGCACACTTGGCTTTGCGACCTAAAAAGGATTATTTCAACAGCGTACATAATGCAGCACAGAATTCCCAAGGTAAAACAAATACAGTTATGATCTTACTTTCCTTCTGTAACTTACGTAGAGCACTTCAGTTTTAATCTCCACCTCAAGTGACTGGCAGCAGAAAAAGCCTGCTGTTTTGGGATGGGAGACAGGGAAAAGCAGTGGAGGCTGCCCATGGACCTACAGGGGTCTTCATCTCACTCTAAACCACAGCGTGGAGACCTTGACTGAAAGGGCACCTTCCTCAGCAGGGTGAGCTCAACCCAAAATGGAGAAGCAGCAGCAGACAAGAGGGGGCTGACAAGTTTTGCTTTCCTTAGCAAAGTGAAGGCTGTCAGGGACAGGACTGGCACAGAAACATGGGAAATTGGTTCATTTTCTTTCTACCTATGTTATATACCTTAGTTCCTCTGATGAAAGTGGCAGGGATGTTGCAGATCCCAAGGATTTCTCCACTTCTCACCTAAGCAAGGGCTTCATTTTATGTGCAGAATTGAAGGTAATTAGTCACATCCTTCCATAAATTTTGGCTCTGCTACCTAAAGATTCATTTAATTGGGCTAATTGTTTTATGGCACAAAGAACAGGTCAAATAATTACAGACAGGGCTATTTTAAAATAATGGTCCAACTGCTGAAATTTGCAGCATCTGGCTACTGAGAAGGGTGATGCTAGCTGAATTATATATTTGGTTTCCGATGAGGAAAATCTTCCATTTTTCATCTGAACAGGGAAATAGACTGCAATAGCACGTGAAACTGTCATAACAGCTTTTCACAGTTGAGACACATTAAATTACCAGCAATCAATACCCTGAGAAAAAAAACCTAAAAGAAATGGATTTTCTATGAAGGAGTAAAGAAGTGCACCAGGTTTTAACTGGGAGCTTTAGTTTGCCCAGCACTAAAGAAGTGTTAACAGCTGCATGGATTGAAGCTGAAACATGAAAAAAGCCCAAACCTACTGACTTAACAGAAGGCTTTGGCTAGAGAAAAAAAGGAGACAGCTTTTAGGAATTAACTTTCTTACACACAGCACTCAGAGAAACAAAAAGCAAGAGAGAAACTTATGTAGGCCAAGTAAGAGCATGTCCTGAGGCTGCAGTAGACCAACTCTTTGCTATTCCTCTGCCATATGATTAAAAATTGAACAGCTGCCTGTTGTTCCTCACTAGGTGCTTGGTTCTTTTGGCATCTTATAAATGGATCTTCTGCAGCTCCGCCTGATTTCCTGAGCTGACAAGTTATGGATCCCATGATGACACATGGGTTTTTCTGCTGTGTGACTCATGTGCCTCGTACTTCTTAACAGTTTTTGTTTTCCAAGTCAAGCTGGAGTCGCACGGCGCTAACAGTCAAAGAGAGCTAACAGTAAATGGAAACTGCTGTCAGTACAGACCAGATTAGTCAATCCCTATAGCACAAGTGAATTTCAGATAGCAGCTCAAGCATGACCACTGTGATCACAGCCTAGTGTTTATGTATACACAGAAACAATGAAGTGGCCTGGCAATTACTGGAAATACATTCCTCAAGCTTTCAGGCTATGCCAAGCTTAAAATTGTGGTCAGCTCATGTGGGAGAAACTAGATCAACTTGGATTGCGTTGCAGCGGTTGTAATTGAATTGTATATTTTGCCTTTCTATAAAACTTTCAGTGCTAAGTGCGCAGCAGCCTAAACAATCACGACATGTAGTGCTTTTTTGTGCTTTCAGATCTCACAGGTACACAGCCTTGCCGTGCCACCTCCTGCCACCTCACACTGCCACAGCACTGCCAAACACCACGTGCCACCCTTCCTCTCCAAAGGCAGAAGGGATCCAGAACCAAGCCCAAAGCAGTCAGTGCTGGAGTCCCCCTCTGGGATTTGCTGTGACCGGTGCCAGAAAAAAAACCCACAAGTTTGGAGCAGAGCATGGCCCTGCCCCAGTCAACAGGAGCTCTGCTGTTCCCTTCAGCTGGGCTAAGGTGACAGCCTGCAAGTTGGCACAGGCAGCTCAGAGTTTGGTGGTTTGCAAAATATGACAAGAAATGCCAGCTTTTTTCCTTTTAGTTCCCCTCCTGCCCTAACTACTCTTTCAGCATATTTTTTTTTTCTATTGTAAGTCCTCAGTCTTTTCCGACCTAATGGATTCTATGAGCCTGGCCTTTACAGCTCCCTTTCTCTTCATTTTAATGCATCAAGTAATTCAGCTAAATTTAAAATTTATGTATGTATTTTTAGATATGACATACACATATATATTAAATCGTACCCTTGTCTCATGTACTGCACTCACCCAGGGTCACTCTGGCTGCTGGCAAAGCTTGGCCACTCATCTTCTCCTCAGCATCTGGCTGGAGCCCCAAAACACTGAACCTTGTTCCCTGAGCCCCGCCCTCACCCCAGCCTTCCTCAAGATGCTCTACTACAGTCCGTCAGGCAACCAACTCACATCCACCTTGATCATATTTTAAACTTTTTGACTTATGCTGAAAATACTGAGTTTTCCTTAATTTCCCCCTCTCCTTATTTTGACACATCAAAATATTTCTGCAGAAACTAATTTGGCAAAGTTTCAGCTCAAAAGCAAGCTTTCTATTTAAAGTGGTTTGGAAGAGAATTTAACTCAACACAAATTTAGTTGGCCAAAACTCTTCTCTCTGCAGCTTCTCCACTTGCTATGCCAAAGCAATGAAAAAAAAAACAGAAGCAAACCCCTCCTCACGTCTCCCTGACAGACCCAGAGACAAAACGCATGCACCTATGTTCTGAATTAACAGATAGCATTTTTTTTTTAAGTAAAATTACTTCATTCTGGGCTTTTGAAGGAACCCTTACCTCTTTCATTCCCATTCTCTAAAATTTCCTATCTATAGTATCTATTATGCCTATACTGATTAAGCTGTTAAAGTAGTCTACACCTTATTTTTCTTATGTAAAACGAAATTCTGCTTCCCAATATTTAGGCAGAACCATCAGAACAAGCAACAACTGGGCTGGAAAAACCAAGGGAAAAGCTATATTTTTTAAAAAACACCTGCATCCATTTAAATCCACTGTACAAAACCAGTATTCTACTTAATACTTAGTTAGGCTTCTTAAAAACTGAAATTCTTGTTAGAGAGAACATGGGGAACAACACAAGTTTTACTTGCTCAAGAAAACAGGACAATATTTACCCAGACATTTTAGGACATTCCATCATGCTTTAACCGGATGAAAGCTTTCAGTTAAGTAGTTCTCTTCTCTGAAAATACATCAATATTTCTAATTACAAAGCTATGCAGGGATGAACATTTATGTTATACACCAAAGCTGAGGTGATTTCTACTGGGGGAAGGGAAATGATATCTCTGAAGTTGACTTTTCTTGTACTCTATCATTTGGCTCCCAGATCAGAACAAATAAAACATTTTCACTGAAGCTGCTTCCTCCGGCCACTTTTTCTCATAGAAATTTGTTCTAAGGCGTTTCCTGTCAGTGCTTCCCATCGTTCTCCAAAGTTTGCATTTTTTTAATATATATAAATTTTACTGTCCACGGCAATAAATATCATTTCTGTCATCTGCAGCTATCAATACGTCGCAGAGACTGCTTTTCAATTTCATGTGGTTGTGACGAGCTTTCAAAATTTGGCTCCCAGCATTCAGCCCTTCTTGGCTCAAGAGCAGAGTAAATCTGCAATAGCCATTAACTATTACTTTAACCAGATCTGAGGCTTTGACTGCCCCGCTGCAGTCCCTTAAGCTCACTGCTGCACAAAGAGCTGTGAACGCCAAAACAACAACAACATCAAATAAAAGTGATGTTTCCTGAAAGGTCCAGGTGTAATTGTCAAAAGCCTTCCAGCAGCACTGGACATCTCACAGGCATTAAGAACGATGCTGAAGTTATGGAAAGAAACCCCAGAGATGGAGCCATGTGTTGCACTATGATGCACGTCCAATGGGATTGAGATGCACCTTCCAAGCCCCCGTCACAGGGAGGTGCCCAGGACCCACAGCAGGATGGGAACCTGGGCAGGCAGAGGACAGGCACACACCCAGGGTAGGAAAAGCCACATGGAGAGAACAGAAACACGGGCAGAGCACAGTACTTGTCTTGAGTTGGGCATCAAAGCAAAGGAGTACGTGCCTTCTACAAAATATTTGCCTCTAAAGAGTAACAAAAACATTGCTACACAGGCATTATTATAGTTACTCATTTAAGAGAAATCTTGGACTTATATGATTAAGCAAGTGAAAGCCAGAGGAAAAGTACCCCACAGTTTCAACTCTCTTCTTGCACGTACAAATAAGGCTTTAAATATCTATATAATATAGACCTCCTACATTATTCAGCCAATGGTCTGTAATTAAAGATCAAAAACCATTCCCACAGCTCAAGATACATGCAGGCACAGTATTCCATGTGTTGTTATGCCCAAAAAAAGATAATTCCTGCCATCATATTACCATAAAAAACCCAGCGCACATTTGGTAGAAACATACAGTGTTTCTAGCTAAAATACTGGGTTGTCTTTACCCTGACTCAAGTAAAATTATCTTTTATACCTGTGACAGTTCTTAACTCCAGTTTAACTGTGAGTGATGGTAGAGAAGCCAGATAGTCAATGTACATGCCCCTCTGGTGACACCTATGGCTTAAGACAGACTCTTTGAAACAGAACCAAAAATCTCCTTTCTTCTTTCTGACCAAATTTTTTACTTCCCCCACATTTTCATGCTGGCCCCCCCTTTGAAAAGGTACACAGCAATATTTTTATCACAGGGCGCAGCTTTCTGATTTCCAAAATAGGATTTTTAGGAGGACACCCAGGCAGAGCTTTGCCCAGCCCGCTGCAGCAGCTGCCCTTCCTAACAGCTGAAAAAACTGCATTTTCGGTCGCCAGCCCTTGCAACTTCTCAGAGCTGTTGCGTCAGCTACTACAGCCCCTGGAAACTGGTGCCGGGGAAATCTGTGCAACGGCTGAGAAATGGAAAGGAAAACACTGAACAACCATGTAAGACACACATCTGGGGCCACAGCTTGTTGTTACAAACATGGATGTGTCCCAGCCCCTGTCCCCATCAGCTCGAGGACCATAGGTAACCTCTCTCCCAGAGAGCTTATTCCAACCAGATGCTTGGAGAGGGAGTAGGTACAGACAAATGTCAGCATCACATAAGCAATGCTCAAACATGTGTTTGTTCACACTGCAGACGTCTCACCACTGCAACGCTGCGCCTGTCCCCAACACTTCAAAGGGGCCCTCAGAAGCCAGCGCTTTGTGTGGTGTGGTGGAGGCGGCATTGTTCTCATTACCACTCACAGAACTCGTATCCAACCATTAAATTATATAGCTTTCATCTGTTTCCTAAGAGGACAAGGCTAATGCAATCATGCTGAGTGCAGTGCATGTGCGTGTCCATCCATGTATCTCCCAGCAAGTTTTGAGCATCTGCCTGACTTTGATCACAGCTGGCAGAAGGTCAGAGACCTTGACAACACAAGCACCTGGTCTGACATGAGGAAGACCTTCTAAAGGTCCTCAAGCAGCAGAAGATTCCCACCTCACCCTTGGACCCTGAAAGATCCAACACAGGTCCCAACATCAAGAGAAACCAAGTTCTAGCAGTGCAGCAGCTCATTGAAGCATCATAGCACAGGAACAAGAGACACCATGAGCTGTGGTCTCCCATGAGGGACCCTCTTCCCTTCAGCCAAGGGCTTAAACAGCCTTGAGTCAATGCAGTTACCCCACACTGCTTTTGTTGTTCCAGAGAGAGAACAACGTCACATTTCCCAGCCATATCACTTCTACAAGGACTTCTCTACTGACCTCGGCACACCAGCTGAACCACAGAGGATTCATGTCAACTCTCACAGACCACAAGGAAACCCTGATCTTGAAGAAGTCAACAGCGTTTCAGTTTCAGAAGACAGAGCTGTAAGAGGCACGTGCCTTGGGGAGAAAATATTACCAAAAAATCAGTGGTAAAGAAAGTGTATGCATTCTTGCAGAAATCATTTTAAAAAAACACCTTTCTTTTTAACCAGCTATAAAAATAATTGAAGAAATAAATAAATAACACTGCAGCTCCTCTGGATTCAAACTTCTAAATCACACTGTAAATAGATTTAGGTTTTTCTATCCTCTTTCCTTACTGGATGCACAGTCAATCACACGCACACGACCCCATGAGTATTGTTATGCCCCTTCAAGTCCTCTCCCTGGTCCTGGAGTTGCCTGCTGCTTCTATAGGAATCAAGAGCATTACAACCAGCTGAACACCAGTCATGGAAGTTGCCTTCCTTCAAATAGTTTGTTATCCAGCTTCAGAGGACCGACACATAAGAATTAACCCGACTGAATAAAATCTCCCTCTGAAATGCTATGTTTATTAACATAAATGTACATGTATGTGCAGACACTACGCATAGTGTCCCAGCACAATAAAAATGGCCAGTTGTTACACCTTCGTGTGCCACATATTCTCACAGTTGCCAGAAGAGCATCCTTTTGATATACAAAATACAGAGGTAAACTTCAGCTATTTTTAATAAAATACAGTAAACACTGCTTCTGGCAAGGGAACTATAAAAGCTAATATTTAAACAACAGCAGCAATAAAAGGATTTAGTTCTATGCAGTGGAAAAGATTTACATTAAGATAAAGAATGTTCTTTTTCCCCCTTCTTTTATTTCAGAAAAAGCTGTGGTTTCAGGTAACCACTTACATCAGTAGGGGCTACATCCTGTTCTGTGTTCTGCATGTCTGCTGCTACAGCACAAGTCTAAGTCCTAGCACAAATCAGAAGATTTTTAATCCCCCAAGCTGCCCTAGCTCTTGTCCCTTTATTTTTGTAGAATCGTCTTGTTAATATTTCCATAAAAACAAATGAGTTATCTCTGCACCCTAACCCGCCATCACTTCAGCTGTAAACTATTTTATTCAGACACTAGACTGAACACTTCCTTGACTGGCTTAAAAGCCAATCTGAAAAGCATTTTACCTAAACTTTAACTTCATATGTAAAATAGTATTTAATTTGTTCAACAAAACATTAAAGGGCAAAACAAAAGTACTTTTGTTTGCTGTCTATATAAGTTGTCACAAAAGTGCTTCAAAGTAAATTTCATAGAAGGTTATTCAAGTCCCAGAAAAATTCATCTGTATCTTTGGTTCTTGATAAGCCAGGTCCCCCTAATAAGTAGTTTGTTCCCAGCTAGTCCCCAAATCCAGACACCACCCACTATACCTGATAGCATACTGTTATTTCCATGTACAACTGGTGCATCTTCCATGTAATTTTAGCATCTTAAGGTCTAAATTAAGTTATTTCAAGCCAAACATGCTCAGTCCATTAGTCCTAACATGAGCCATTTAAATTTTTAGTGCAAGTCATCTCTCATATCACACACACACCGAAGCACTGAAGAACAGGACTTTAAAAAATACCTCCACAGTATATTCCCAGATATGTCAGCAAGGTTAAATCATTTAGTATGAACTTATTTGTATTTTATTTCCAAAAGAAAACATTTTTTAAATTCTTTGCAAAGGGCCAGGCTTAAATTTTTAATTTATTCAATATTATTGGAAAAAATTAAAGATTCTTTCCTTTTCAGTTGAACACTGGAACAGGCTCACCAGGGAAGTGGTCAGGGCACCAAGCCTGACAGAGTTCAAGAAGTGTTTGGGCAACACTTTCAGGCACATTGTGTGACACTTGGGGTGGCCTGTGCAGGAGCAGGAGTTGGACTCAACAATCCTGGATCCCAATGGTCCCTTCCAACTCAGTATATTCTATAATTCCATGATTCTATGCAACAATTAGAAAGAGAAGCCTGGAAAAGTGAAGACCTTATAGCACCCTTCCAGTTCCTAAAGGGAGTCTACAGGAAAGGTGGGAAGGGACTTTTTACAGAGCCATGTTGAGAGAGGACAACAGGGAATGTCTTTAAACTGACAGAGGACAGGTTTAGATTAGATATCAGGAAAAAATTCTTGATTGTGAGAGTGATGAGACACAAAGAGGTTGCCCAAAGAACCTGCAGATGCCCCATCAGTGGAAGTTTTCAAGGACAGGTTGGAGAGGCTTTGAGAGACCTGGTCCAGTGAAAGGTGCTCCTGTGCCCATGGCAGTGGGAGTGGAACTAGATTTTTAAGTTCCCCTCCAACCCAAATCATTCTATTATTATGGTCTTATTCAGACTAAGTTGAGAGAAAAAAAAAATCAAGAGAATAATCATTAAAAAAAGTTTTTCCCTGTAAACACCTTCAATGAAATAAGTGGACAGAAATAATCCTGCTGGCTTAAAATGAAGAAAAATAAGGGTGTGGAGCATCAGATAGGTCTCAATAGGCATTTTAAGTCAGAAATCTATTCAATATATTATATGAGCAAAAGCAGCACTTTTTGGGATTTTTTTCCCCTCTGCTTTTATTTGCAGGTTGTTAAATAAATAGAAAACACCTATATGCGTACCTGAGTTTTCATTCATCAATGTGATGCACCACAAACTGAGGAAAAATTTTCACTTCCCTTCTGCTCTAGTGAAAGTGCAGTGCACAAGTTGTTGTCAATGTGCCCGATCTCCCAGGTAAAATTACATTGACTGAAATTCCCTTGTCACATTATTATCTTTAAGTTCATTTGAAGGCCTATAATTAAGAAGAGCTTTTAAATTCCAGGGAAAAGCAGAAGGCTTTAGATTGTTTAGTAGAAGAGAAATAATTGACCAACCAAAGGGAAAAAAAAGAACAATTGTTGGAAGATACAAGGATTAAAGTTGTTGGGGGGTTGTTTTTCTTTAAAAAGCAACAAGTTTTGCCAAGATATCAGAGGGCTTCCAATGATTACAGCTAGAGAGCAAGTGAGGCAGATGAAGACAAAAGCAGCTAGTTTGGATAGATATCAAAATACTTCCACTTTGTGGAACAGTCTCTTTCAACAGATTTAAAGTTATCTTTTAACTTGGCTGACTTTTCTGCGGAAGGATGTAGAAGTGAAAGTCTGGCCAGGCTGCACTACTTGGGTCAGTGGTGGGCATGCCCCTCCTGCCTATGCCTCCTGCCTACCCAGGTGACTCAGGAAAGCAAAGTGCACTCACTTCACTCCTAGCTGAGAATATAAGCCCTTCACATCACACACATGCACGCCTAAAGCCAAATTCTCACCCAGAACGGGCGAACAGCAAGGGTGAATTTGTCTCCTGGATCCTATTTTCTTGTCCTGTTCCTGTGTCCAAGCAGAGCCAAAGCAGCTCTGCCAACACATGACTTCTATTACATTCAGGGGGGTTGCTGCCAAAGCTTTGTTAGCCCTGGGGCAAGATAAAACAGCATATTCCCCCTTCTGGGGAGTATTTCCAGCTTAACATTAATGAAAGCTCCGGACAAAAATAAGAGATGCGTCTTTGCAACTACTGGGACCTACTGGATTTTTCTCCTCCATGTTCGCTTGGTGGTTTTGAATTAAATCAAATCGGAGGGCTGGGAACGAGCGCTCTCCCAAAATAGCACAGCTCAGTCTCGTTGCAGGGAAATCGTGGGGCTCCAATTTCTGCTGCGGACACGGCCCCTGACTCGGGGGGTGCCAGGCTGAAGTCCCCCGGCGCAATTTCGTCAAAACCTCTTCGAGTCAAGACAAAAAAATAAAGGCAGGAATGCTCCTTATTGCATGCGTCTCTGCTGAATAGCTTGGTATTGCCCTATTCCCTATGACAATAGAGTTAAGGGAATGAAACATGTTGTTTGGAAACAGTAAAAAGCTGTCAGCAGTAACCACTGTCAATACTCATGCTGGGCTAAGCTTGGTACTCCTGCTTGTCATTTATTTATTTACTTATTAAAAAACATGTTTGATATAAAGCAGCTCTCTACGCAAGCAACAATGCCAAACTAATAAACCAGTGATTAATTTTGTTCTTGTCCTAGGTTTGTTTTCTTCTTAATAATCTACATAAATACATTAGAGAAAACATTCATTTGCCTTGACTTTATGTGGTATGAAGCAAACCCAGAAGCATTTTGCAGAGGCAGCTAGTTGTCACAGAAGAACTGGGCGGGCAAGCAAAAAAGACTTGAAAACATATTTAGAGAGCTGCATGCAAGCTGTAGAAAGGAACAAGAGACATTAAAAAAAAAAAGAAAGGAGTTGCTCAGCATTTTTAAAGATGCTGCCAAGCTAAGAAAGGGCCTTGCAGACTTCAGATGGCAAGAAATAGGCAGATAGGGAAAAGCAAAAAGAAAAGCCATTAATAACTTGGGAGAGAATAATAAATAGAAATGTTTGATGAGGGTCCTCAAGTGGTCACTTTGTGTAGATAGCAGTGCTTAAGATTTTAAATACCTTAAATATGTTTTTCCTCTTTAACAGCCAGCAAAAGCTTAACTTGTATAGACAAATATGATACTTGTCACAGAGACATTGTCTTTCTCTCCATGCCCAGGCTGCAGCAGGACAGTGCTGGTAGCAAGTTTTCTTGGATTGTTTTTGGTGGCACCAACTGCCTTGTCCAAAAACAGTAAAGGGTATTCTTCCCAAGGGCATGGAAGAAAGCCAGGGAGTGCAAGGGGGCTGTTAGTGCTGTAAGACTCATCAGAACACTCCAGGTCTCAGAATGTTCTGCATGCTTCTCATGGTAACTCTTTTACAGACAAAGAAGAGGAGAACTCACTTGGCCAAACTGAATTCCCCCCTGTAAAAATTCTTCGTACTACAGCAAAGCTTGAGAAACAGAGGACAACATCACGTTCTATTTCCCTTTGGGGCAGTGGCAGCAGAGAACCCACTCCTACATTTTTGCACACCCCTCAGTTATTGTGCCAACTCCAGTAGCAGTTTGGGTCGTGCAAACAATACAAGAATAGAACAGTAAAATGGTCATGGTTCCCCATCCTGGATAGTGGGAGATAAACAGTCCCCTAGGAAGAGCTGGAAGCAATTGCAAGAGGTGCTACCTCAATGCACCAGGAGGTCTTTTTTTTTTAAAAAAAAAAAATGCCTAGAAAACATTTAAGTCCTATTATACTTGTATGTATTCTATTGTACAATAGAAAAAATACCATGCATTTCATTTTTTGCCACATAGTATTAGAAAGCTATTTTAAAAATGCTTTGAAGAACACTCCAAAATGTTACTGCTATTGTTTTCATAATTCCAACTTAACAGGCTACAGAGAAGAAAATGTTAACAAATAAATTAAAGAAGCTTCTAATAAAAATGCCCTCACAAGTAATTTCTGAGAATTATACAAACAATGTCAGATGGTCAACCCAGATATTTGTACAGCCACCTAGGCCACGCTGTGGAAAACCCTTGTATTTGAGAAAATAGATCCATCAAAACCAAGGTGTCTTAAAACTTTGAAGTCTATAAGAAAAATACCCACGTGTACCAGCAAGAAAACTTACTCTATTTTACACTATTTTTCACATGAATTAGTGTACAAGAAAAAGTCACGTTCAAAGCTGAGACCTTTACATTTTATTCTAAATAAAGCACAGGGCTATCTTATCCTTGGAAAAAGATGGTTTAGTAGCCCAGCACTATCTCCTACCCCTGTACTGCTTTCACAGCTTCTGGTTCCAGTGAAGCATAGCCAGCATTGGTAGGAAGTTGTTGCCAAAGTTGTCTCTAGTAACTCAATCCTTTGCAGTTAAAGCCTTTATGTGTTTTTAACAAGCAAATTTGAGATGGAGACAGACAATTTCATCAAGGGAACACCAAATAGCTGACTTTCAGGGTGATGTAATCCTGGAAGGTCACTGCAAAGTAAACATGTGACTGTCACAACCCTTATTGCTGGGGTTCCCCCCTTGCTCCCAGAAAGCGGGATCCAGGGGGGAAAGTCTTCAAGCGTACAGAGACCAAAGTGCAGCCTGATACCTCCAGGTACACTGATACTCAAACAGCAAGGGAGAGCTAAGAATCTTCCCTTCCAAAAAACATGACGTTTTCAGCTCTCACATGTTACTGACACAAGAGGAAGCCTTGGGGGACCACCAGCAGCCACATTTGTCCCCCCCTCACTACCCTGCTGCATGGGGCAGCAGTCAAAGAGAGGGTGATGCAAGAGCAATAGTCCAAGTGCTTCAAGATGCCCTCAACCCATCCACAGTCAAGCGCAAGGAGCTGAACTACAGAAATACAGACAAGGTATGATTTTTCAAGTTATAATGGCAAACCTGGTTATCAATGCCCACTCTTTCCATGGGTTTGCATTGAGAGGATTTCTGACGTAACGTCGGCAGACAAACAAATCCAGCGCACACCTTGGCAGTGTAAGGAGTCCTATGAATCAGGGCTACCTGAATTTTCACCAGTTCCCCTGAAACCTCTAAGAATCTATTAAAAAAATTTAAATCTCTCCTTGGCTTGCTTTTTTTTTTCCTCCATTTTAACTTTTGATTTTTACAGTCTGTACTACATAATCAATATTAGCTAAAATCTCCCATTCTCTCTAGAGGACAAAGCCTTCCAGGTTTTATAATAAAATACCATGATGTTCAACCAGTCTTGTATATCATAGATATATATTGTAAAAGAAATATCTGGCAGCAGCCATGATTGAATCTCAGCTCCACAGGGCCAAGAGTTTTTCACTGCCTATTAGAAAGCAGAGGATATTTATTCCTTCCTAAAGTTTGTGCCCCATGAACAATACGTCTTTCACACGTTCTTCCCTGGATTACTATTCATTCCTTGATAGCCCTCCATGCTGCCTTATCTCAGTTCACATGACATGCTATCATTCAAAATTGCAAACTGAATTTAATTGCCATTGACAAGTGTTAATAGATTTTAATAATGCTTTATTAGACTTTATGCAAATCGGTCTGCACCGAAAAATCTGAATAAAATCTCAGCTTCAGCAGCCATTTCCCCCTCCTATGTAGTCTTGAAACACAGAGCAGAAAGAGGAAGCTTTAATTAGTAGTTTCTGATGGAATCTGATGGAATCTCTTGATGAAAACCTTATGAATAGATATAGGTGACAAATATTATCTTTAACCCTGTGAGTTTCATGATTCATTAATTAGCACCAAGGGCTTTTCCCAAGGGGTGATTTAATACTAATACCAACCAAAAGATTTTTTTTTTTTACATTAGGATTTTTATCTCTATGGAAGTGTAGATGATGTTCAACAGTATTATGCTGATCACACTTTCAAGTATTCACTTGACACATTTTGGTACATAAACAGATAAAATCAAACAGAAGGAGAAAAGTAATGTACAAGTGGAGATTTTTGAAAAACAAATATAGATATAATTCAAAATAATCTATTCTAGTAAATAAATCACAGTTAAAATGATAATATAAAAGCTATTAAAGGCTAAAACGTGTTGCTTTATTTTTCATTTCCTTTTGTTGCTGCTTTTCCTTCAGGACAAAAATCTTAAGACACATGGAAGGTTTCCATCTGCAGCACAACTTCTTGGTGTCCATGGGAGAGGGACACAAGTGAAAAACCACATATATATTAATTTTTTTAATCCATTAAAGAGTATTTATTACAACTATATGACAGAAAGGAGCGCACTGATGTAATTATTTTTAGTTCTGCCATTATTAATTAATACCAGCGAGCAAAATAGTTCAGAACAGTTGTTCTTTTTCTGCCCACCCATAGTCATAGACACTAATCTGCACACCAGGAAGCATTTACTAACAAAGCTGTCCTATTTATTTCCTCCTGAATCTATAAAGAAACACAAGAAAAGCCTAATGCCATAACAAGCCAAAGTGATGCAATATTATTTCAGGTCTTAGAAACAGCCAACCCAAGTATCTTCTGCTGACAAGCTCCACTGAACAGCACAGGAGCCAGGCAATGCATCACATATGCCAGACAACACTTCCTATCCTGGATCAGGAAAATCTGCCAGGAGAGTATTAATAGTTGCTCCATTTACAGATAAGGAGATCAAATTACCAAAACCTTACAGTGGTTTACTCAGGAGGAGTGAAAGCCTGTCTGCATTTAAGTCTGTGGCAAAACTCCAACAGAAGTAGGATTCCACTCACATATTTACTAAGCCAGCTCAAATCCTTCCTCTTTCAGTCCTTGTTGCTCACCGTAAAGCAAATGCTAGGCATAAAAAAAAAAAAAATCAGCCTTTCCCTACAAGCACCCTACAAATCAATAGAACTCGAAAATTCACATACAAGGTAAACAAAGATCATTCGTAGCAGATATACAGTGCTGTGACACCCAGCAGCTGTAATTCAGAAGGTAAGAGTGCATTTAAAATAAAAACAAACAGAAACCAATCCTACCACAAAGCAAAGGCAATGAGCAAACTTGGAGTTTGATTTTTACATTAAAACATATTGAGACCACTTTGGGGAGAACACTAATTTTAAGGGAGTTATAAAAGAGCACAAAGGAGTACAAGTCCTACCCCTCAAGTTATGCAGATACCTAGCATTTTTCTCTGCTTCTGAAGGCTTCCTCCTACATACCTCACATTTACAGGCTCATTCTGAGCCACCTGAGGTAGTCCTGACACTGCAGCCAGGCCAGTTGTAGGGTGTGAGCAAAGTCCTTGCATGGCTCAGATTATTATTACTATTATAGCTTTTATTATTAGTGCAAACCAATAGCCTGTCACTGATTTTAGGTCCCACAGAGCCAGGGACACCACAGGTCTGGGACAGGGAGAGGCTGGCTTGGAGCTGGTAAAGTTGCACAGATGACACGTGCAATTCAGTTGCTCTGAGGGCTCTTTAATTGCATGGAAGCCAACAACAAGCAAAGCTAAAAATAAAAAATATAGGTTTTTCAAATGGAAATGATGAGTAGCCCTTAACGATAATTAATTCCAGGCATTCTCAAAGACCTTTTTTCACCTACAAATGGAGCTAATTACTAGGACTCCTAGCTTATAGTTTGCTGTGTTGCAGAACAGCAGCAGCCAGGCTGCCTTTTTTATTTACTCTTGAAGAGCTTTCCAATAAACCTGTTTCAAATTTTGTTAAACCTACTCAACCCTCCACACACCCTCCTCTTTCTTACTCCCCTCCACCCCCAAATACTCATTCATGAGTTACAACAGCTGAGTAAAGTGATTTATAGTAGTGCAATGAAGTGCAAAACATGCTCTGGCAAAGGAGCACATTCCTCTGCCTTTCCTCAGATACCATCAGGTGTAGCAGCAGACTCTGCCATACCTTTAGCATCGAGAAAGAAGATAAGCGAGACAGTGACTTTTGCTCCACAAACATGCCTGCCGGAGTAGGACACAATGGAATTACCCCCTCCTCTCCCACTACCAGCCCCATCACGCCCAGCCATAGTGCAATAAAGCAAGGAAGGTCAGCTAATCCCTGGGCTTCTTTGAAATCCTCTTGGACACAGGAAGAGGGAGAAAAGGCTGTTTTACCCTAAGTTCAGGTTACGTTTTGCAACTAAGAAATGCTGAATTAGAAAGTGGTCCATAGGGTTCTTCAAAACTGAGTCTGCTTGGTTTTCTCAAAATACTCCACATAATGCATCTGTTTTACTGTCTAAAGCTTTTCTTCTTCTCCCCTCTCTGCAGTATTATCATGCAGAAAGTATCCAGACTGAAATAAAGTCATCCCACAGGAGTACAAAAACAGCTCTGCAGGGTGTATGGTTTTATTGCACGTCTGATACTTGGTTTTATTTTATGTCTTGACTCCTGAAGCTAGGTCAAATTCCCAGCTTTCCTCAAATGGAAATAAAGCTTTGAATTCAACTAGTTTTGAAGCACATTTTGTAAATGGGAGCTACAAATACGAAAAGACAAAGACAACTAAATACTCAACTTCTGTCATGGCAGTGCTGAAATATACAGCTTTTCCCGCAGTGGACAGCACAGTTTGACTATTTTAGCTGCACAAAGTCTTAAAGAAGTTCATAGACAGTACAGAAAATTGGTCAGCCATTCTAGGTGGGAATAAATAAGGCAGAGAATGTCAGTATAGTTAAGTTTTATGTTTCACAAGAGTGGGCTGTGTTAAGAAGTATGGGTTTACTATTAAAAAGGTATTTTCTTTTTGTTTGCCTTTTTATAAAGAGCCACGTGTCTCTTTCTGTTAGATCTCTGTGGAAGATGAAGGGTGGCTTTGAAGGTAAGTTTTGAAAAGCAGTCTGAAGGCAGGCATCAGCAGTGATTTGGAAATTCTCCTGAAGAAGGATCCAGACTGTAGACAGCTTGCACCACACCTAAAGATGTCAACCCCAGCTTTAATCAACATCTTAAAAAAAAAAACATGCAGAGTTTGCCTACTACTGGCAATAAGAAACTGCTTCTATCAGCACATCTGAACACAAATTGTCATGTTCGCTTCAAATGAAGCTGAACACATTTAACTGGGTGGTCAGTCATTTGTGTATTTTATTTTATTTATCATTACCTCGTTAAATAAAAGGAAATCAAGAAAACCTTGCCTGAGTTCTTGATGAGGCATTTCATCAACTCATGTAAAAATAGAGGAAAGTTTCTCAGAAATGTTAAGTAAAAACTTAGGATACTCAGATGACTGAGAAGCCAGGGGAAACTTCTAAGTGACATATATACAAAAAAAATAAGGACTCTTAATCTTGCAGGCTTTTTTTAAACCCTTTTTGGTGATCTCTTCAAGCTATACTTGGTGTTCAAGTAATCACTTTTCGGCAGCTCCCTTATGGTAACTTCAATCAAAACCAAAAGGACCAATGCCACAATCAAAGACACCACAGCAAGGCTGCCCAGGCCATTAGTACGAGTTTTCATCTACTTTTGTAGTACCTGCTGTCATGGCATATTTGCAGTATTGCTCAGCAGTAGTCCCTCCAGTACAACAGAGCCCACGTGATAACCCCCAGCATTACTGCATGTGCCCATTCTTGAGGAGCAAGCTTTAGCCCTGGTGTCTTTAAATATAAAGTTGTCTTACAGCTTGATCAGCTCAGTAAAAAACATCACTAGAAAAAAAGTAAGAAAAACAAAACATTGTAAAGCAGATCTTTCAACATGTCCCTGAAACACCACCCACGTGTTCACTATTAGGATGGGATTTTTACAGCATGGTCTTCAGCTGAGATGATGTTAGAGCCCTTCATAAACTCAAGCCCTGACTTAACAGATGGCTCCAAAGGATCTAGGCTCTGCTAGGAGACAAAGCACCTATGTCCACACACAGCAGCCTCTGAGTCAGACACATGCTTCTACCTAGAGAGGTACAAAGCTCGCCTTGGCATCCCCCAAATATACAGCAACATTGTTGAGCAGCATCTCAGCAAAACCAAGGTACCACATTTGTGGTGTCATTGAAAGGGTGGGGTTTGCCCTGAGAAGTAATTCCATGAAAAAAAGAGACTATGACAGTTCATCTTTGTGGCTCGGGCATCACAGCTTTTCCTTCACCTCCATGGAGCCAACACAAGTAAGAGGGGCCAAGCCAGAGTGAAACCCACCTGAGCACTGCCAACACAAGCCCTCCTTGACTTAGAGCCCTTTGCCCCCATGCAAGCACACTTAAGGATAGGGCAAAAGCAGCACCACAAGGAAAAAGGGAGGCCTTATGAAAAGCCAGCCTATGAAAGACAGTGTGAAACTTGCCCAATACTTGAAAGCACAGCTACATTTTCACAGGAGGAAACAGGAGCCCAGCTTTTCAGCTCACTCACAAGAGGTGCAAAGCAGTTGTTCTATTAATGCAAGTGATGCTCTCTATGACTTTTAGTAGTTTAGGTGACAGGACTCTGAGCAAAGGTCTCTCCATTAAAACACTGAGCACAAGCTGCAAATAAAGCACACCAGAGTAACAAGGAGTGTTTATCATTCTTACCTTTAGGCTTATGAAAGTCTCTGTGGAAAAATGCCTAGAAGGTATCAGTCACTCAGCATGAGTGGTCAGTCAGAAATAAGCTTTTCTAGTTTCTCACCTTCGCATAGGAGCAAAATGCTGGTGTATTAACACATGATAAAAGTGTATCCCTGTAAGACAAACCCTAAAATGCTCTGTGCTCCACAATGAGCCCTGAGGCTCCTGTCCTTTCCCCCTCTGTGCAACATATACACACACAAACTAAAACAGGATCCCTAGAGATAAAGCAAAGTACCTCAGCTTCACAAATGAGCAAGAAAAAGCAGTTTGCTGCCGCATTCAAAGTTGCATCGGCCAGCCTGGATAGTTTCCTTATTTGTTTATGAACTGATGTTTTACTCTACTTGAGGCGAGATGCAGAATCCCTTATGAAAAAATAATTTAAGTACCACACTCTGAAACACATCTTGAGTGTTTTACCATGCAAAGGACAAACAGCAAGGAAATGCTTATTTCCCTTCCAGCCACCACATCTACCTTGTTGTCAAACAACAGCCCCCAACTGACAACCTCAGGACCAAATATGTTTCCTGTACCAACACTTTGATCTCCAATTGCAACTAACCTAGGAGGGTAATAGTTACATTCGAGGTCACTGGGAGGTCTTGACCTCAGTTATTTCACCCTTCTCCAAAGAAACTTCTACTTTAATCATCAACTTCCGGGTAATCTATTAGTTACTGGCATAAATCATACATCAAAACTGGCTTAAGCATTGTCACAAGAGCTACAAAATGTTCCATTAAGCTCTTCCTCCTCTCTCCAAACAAACACTGCATTCTGATTTTTTTAAAAATAAAATTAATCAGGGTTGTGCCTTATATTTTCAATCCTAGCATATTTATTCATCTTGAAAATAGGCAGGAGACAGGAAGGTGGGAAAGAGTAACCAAAGACAGCACTGCCCTGTAATTGTATTCACTAAGTCACCATGTCAAAAAGCACATTTGCGCCCCCTCTCACCCGTGTTTTCTCCTCACCGCCATCCCAAAGATACACAAAACTGAAAGACTGAAAGAGTTCAGAGGGAAAAAAAAAAGTGGTGAGACTTGGCACATGTAAATTTTGCTGCCTGACTTCACCATCCCTGATTTCAGCTGACGGCGAGTTAATAAAAGAGCAAAGCTGGCTGTCAGAGCAGATTAGTGTGTGCAAAGGACAAGACAAAAGAATAATGCCGTCATTATTATTTATGGTCATTAACTGGGTTGAGTTCACTTCTACAGTACCCTACCTGAGCAGTAAAAATGATCATCTAAACATGAAATACTACATTTAGAGTTAAAACACTATAATTTTGCCTGTGTGCTGGCTTGATTTCTTTTATAAGATGTATTTGATCCTGGAATTAGCCAGAGTGGGTAACAGATTTAGCTAACAAGAATAAGAAACCCATCAGACTTTTGACCTCACAAAGAAGGGTGCTTTTCTAGTGAGGGAGCAGATAAAAGCTCCCTGCCTCCTTGTCGAGACCAACTGAAAGGCAGGCAACTGTGGGAGGGATGGGGAATGCTGTGGTGGAGCACAATGGAGGTAGAAAAATCCGACACAGGAGAGGGAAGGGCATCCAAGAGCCAGTACAAACAGGAGGGGGATCCTTGGTGGAAGAATCCAGTGCCAGGGACCTGAGAAAAAGGGAGATGATGGAGATAAAATGGGATTGCTTTGAGCAACAGATGAACTCTGCGCAAAGACAGATAGGGTGGAGGTGGTGGTCTGGCTGCAAGAGGGGACGAAGATGACTGAAGGACCAGAGGAAGATCAGAGGAGCAGAAGCCTAAAGCCTGGGGCAAAGCATGGTAGAACATCTCAGAGAGAGCACCAGAGGCATCCTGAGAAAAATACATCCTTAGGGAGCCTGTGTCCGGAGCAAAGTGGGGCAGTGTCCAATGCTACTGGTGCTGCAGCTGCTCTGTGGATCTGTGGTCAGAGCTGTTGTGGGAACTCAGCTCTGTTACCTACTCAGGAAAATCTGACTTTCCTGACCTGCTACTCTGGGAGTGTACAAAATCCCTGAGATGACTGAAAACTGTATCAGCCTTTGCTGTCTGTCCTTATCTGTTACCTCTTATCTCCTTTGTTCTTTTTAATTTCTTTCAAATAAAGTCCCAGGGCTTTTCGCCTACAAGAACTGAAAACACTGACAAACTCTTTTTCTGTCCTTGTCTGGCAGGGTGATACATCAGCCATGACTTACTGTCAGCAAGACTATGGGCCATGGGATAGGACATCATCTTGTGCACACCTTGAAACTCTTGGGCACCACAACGAAGGTTGGTATTCACCATGTGGCTGCAGCCACTGTTACTTGATTGTCATCACGTAGTTCATGGGACAGGGATGGATCAGGGTACAACTCATCCACTGGTGACCCTTAATTTTTAGCCTACATTTAAGTGGGTTTTGTGGTTTGTTTTTTTTTTTAAAAAAAAGCCCAGATGAACAATTTTGAGAGAGAAGAATTCTTTAAGAGATTTTGATTTGCATTCTATAATTATTATACATACCACTACACCATTATTCAAAGGCTGCCTATTTTCTGTTATACCTGAGGAAACTTAGAGGGTTTCTTTCTGTTTCTAAACCAGAATAAAAATGTGATTTCCAACACCCATTGCAGTGTTGCAATTTGTTATACCTGAACTACAGGTTTAAACAGAGGAACTGCAGCTGCTGATAAATGGAACAGCACCTCAACAGGAGTTCTCAATACCAGACTCCTGTGTTGGTCTGCTCATTTATTAATTTCCAGGAGAATAAACTGTGTGTTTAGACCTAGAAAGATTATATGGCTCTGCCTGTGGTTTTTTTAACCCTGTGCAGTTACTGTTGCTGTGGGAGAGCAGTGGGATTCACAGCACACTGTCCCCGTGCCAGAGAGGAAGATGACACCTTATCTTCATCAACAAGCTCTAGATTTTCAGATTGCATCCTTTTAAGCAGATTCTGAGTAGAAGAATGAAAGGGTAAGTTAATTTTTCATGCAAGCAGAATTATCCACTGTACTTTTCTTACACCTTTGTCCTTTGCGATGAAGAAATTCTTTGCTTTGGCAGATTTAGTTTGGATGATATTTCTGTGCTGATGTCTAATGAGGTTATAATCATAACGTATTTTACATTCTTATCTGTTTCCTTCCTGTACACTCTTAAATAACAATGGCACCAATGTCTCAAGCACAATGCAGTCAGCCAGCGACAGAGAAGGCTCAGCAGTGGCATTCATTGCCACGCCAGGAGCAGCACAGGGAGGCATCAAGACACTGAAAAACACCAATATCTATAAATACAATTTCCCTCCTCCCTGACTGGCTAAGAGGACAAGACAGCCATGGAACATCTTCACAAAGGATGGAGCAATTTCAGTCTTTGTGACAAAGGCACCTCAGAAGAATAGAATAGATGGCTCTGAATAGTGCAGCAATATTCTTATGAAAGATGCTCAAACAAACCTTTATTCTCATGTCCTTCCCTAACTATATTCATCCTTACCCACTTGGTCAGTTTTAATTCACAAGATCTAAAACTTGAAGAGCAATCCATCATACTTAAAACTCAGGTTTTTAGATCTAAAATTGCTACAAGAGCAAACCTTGATATCAGCAATATACTAAGCCCCAAACCTAACTTCATTCCACCCATCTCCCCAGACATCACTGGCCATATACCCTATGCTGAGCCCCAGAGGTCACCACAAGGTTTCTTAGGTCACCTAAGGATGATGCCAGTAAAGCTTTACGTCTTTAGATACATTGGGTCATCTGCCTAAACAACTGCCCCTGCTGCTGGAAACTGAGGGAAGACATTCTGTTGTTTCATTTGCCTAAACAGCTTTGCAAAACTGATAACAGATGATGATGGCACCCAAACCTGTCAGCAGGATTTTCACTTTTTTTTTTTGTTGTTGTCTTAGAACTGCAATTCAGCAAGTCAAAAGGCTTGATGTATAAAGAAATAGTTTTTCATAATCTTACTTCAACTTTTGCTGAATTCTTTAGTAAAATGTGCCATTTTCCAATACATGTCTACTGACAGAAATATATTGGAAGGACCAAGAGAATTCTTTTTACAGATAAAATGTGCCTTTATAAAGTGTGGCTGTACCTTTTAAAAAAATGCTCAGCAAGACATTATTCAAAGGTAGTTAAAGGCCATTGAGCACAATTTTGGCAGACCAGTGATGGCATTCTAAGATCTTTCTGAAAGAAACAGTGTGCCTAGGGGACTTAAACACACTTATGGCTAAGCACATATTATAAGACACCTTTGCAGAAACAGTATGCTATAAAGTGTGAACTCAGGCCTAGTATTATGTAGGCACAATTCAATGCACACTGGCACTAAACCTTCATAGATCCTATGGCAGAAGCAAATCCAGCATTCTTTCATCCTATGGCAATAACACAGTGCTGCCTTTCCGAAGGAAAACTTTCATAACCCAGCAACTACCAGGCTGGATGGACATCAGCTGAGTCACTATGGCATTTGTCTCTTGGTCGCTCACATTCTTCAGACATAAGAGAAGCACTTCGAACTGTTTTTTTAAAAGACCTACGACAGAGGGAAATGTAATCAACTCCTAGTTTTGCATAAACATCTCAAGGCTTTTCAGTAATATTTGGCTTCTGTGCAAGCTCCCAGTACAATGACTAGATGGAGTTCTTCTTTTGAAGTTTTGTTTAAGAAAATTCTCCCAGGCTAAGACCCAGTAAGTTACAGTTTAGCCTGGAGCACATTTTTACAGCCAAGTTATAAACCCCTGAAATAGGAGTTCATAATGGAAACAGCTGCTCAACCCTAACTATAGCGGGTGCAAGTATAATAAAAACTGCAGGAGTTCACATTAACAATGGCGTCCCCTTGCACTCTTTCCTGTTACCCATCCATTAAATGAGCAACACTACTTAATAGAAGGAAAGGCAACAGGCTTTTCTCTTTTCCCCTGCAACCCTGTTTCTTCCCCTCAATAACAAGCTGAGCAATTTATAGGTGACAAAGACTGCACTCCCCAACATCCAGATCTCTTTCAGCAGGGCACACACAGGGTAGGCTCTCCAACACCAGCATTACACACCAGTGGCACAACACTGTGGTCCATTCTGGGAAAGTCCTACTTATTATAGGATGCACAGGTATTGCCCACAACACTTATCTGACAGCCTGATACTTGTGCTAGGCAATTTCTACTCAATCTCGCCACCAGAACCTCTCTTCCTTCTTTTCTGCTCTCCAGGCAATAACTTGCAGCATTTTCTTACACAGTTCAGAGAATCATAGAATAAGTTCAGGTTGGAAGAGATCCTAAAGATCATCTTGTTCCAACCTCCTTGCCCTGGGCAGTGACTCCTTCCACTAGGTCAAGTTGCCCTAAGCCCCTTCCAACTTGACCTCAGACACTTCCAGCAATGGAGCACCCACAGCTTCTCTGGGCCACCTGTTCCAGTGCCTCACCACCCTCATAATGAAGAATTTCTTCCTAATGTCTAATCTAAACCCACTCTATGCCAATTCAAAGCCATTGCCTCTTGTCCTCTTTTTCCATTTTGCACATTGCTTCAGAGAATTATAAAAAGACAAAGCAGTGCTTTGCAGACTATGAGTAAAGGTATGTAAAGCGACCTCTGCACCATGATCAGGTCACACCCTATTCCTAAAATGGCCCTTTCATTTTCCACATCCTGCTTTCTCTATCCTATCTCTTATTTTCAGCAGGTTATAAAAAGAATTATTCTTGAGTTACTCTACTCCTTAGGGACACTGGTTACCCAGGCTGTAGGTTCTGAGTGTGAAATATGGTAACAGCTGAGGGACATCCCCTGCCCATGTTATCCCAGCTCGGATAACACGAGGCTACAGAGTACACGAACAGGTATCAAAAACCTGCCAGTTCTCAATGACAGCGGCATCCCTTTTTTCCCTTTCCATTAACTAAGGGGATTTTTTTGCATAATAGTTACCGACAAGCAGTGTATTAAACATATTATGGCTCTCAGTGACAGAGTAGGACTCTTTCCCACCTATCCAAACAGTTCACTCCATGGCCAAGGCACCTCTACAGCCAGGTATTGGGATCTGTGTGAAGGACACATCAGCTCCCTGGCAAGTTTGTTTCAATAGATGCCCCTGAATTTAAGAGAATTTTTGCAAGAGTAAGTTTTTTTCCTTACTAATTTAAGTAGCAATAAAAAAAAGCACAAAAAGACAAGATCACTTTTCAAAATAGACACATCATTTATAAGAATAAAAGGCTCTTGAAATTTCCAACTGACAAAATCAAAAAGAAAATAACTTGAGGAAATGGATAAAATCTGCCAGCTAGGCAGTAAATTAGGCTCAAAATACCCCTAAATCCTGGCAACTCCTGCAATTACCCAAAACGAGCATAAGGCTGTTTCTCCATCCCCCTCCCCAAACTCTGATGATCCCATCAGCCATCTAACTGATTAACAAGAGAGACACTCCCATCAGGAGAAATGCTGTGTAATTTGTCTGATCAGACCCCATGCAGCCATGCAACTTAACTGTCAAAGACTGAGCACTTACAGTAAACCACTGGTAATTAACTCACAGAGTCAAGGAGAAATTAAACTGCTGTAAAAATCCAGCAGTACCAATGCAGGAGCAAATCATAACCTCATTGCAGATGCTCTATTAGCCAGTAAGGACTCTGCATTTGCCCAAGTGTGTTATTCAATTGGCCTGCTGCTTTAAATAATAATGAGATATTCTCTATTATAATGCAATAAATCTCGAGAGGACCTGATCTAGAGTGATGCTGAAGACTTGGTTCCCAGCTACTCTCAATGGAAGCTGGGTCAACACAGTGTCTCTGGATTTGGCCAGTGACATTGACATGCTGAGACATACAGCACAAGACAAGCAACAGATCTGTTTTCTAGAGCAGAAAAAGGAAAAGAATTTTAAAAAGGGAATTTTTTTGGCAAACGGATAGCTAACAATGCTCCAGTTGGACCTTTATTTAAGTGCTGCCATAGGTGTTTTGATGCAGCATTCAGTGTGCAACGCACTTCAAAACCTGTATAATTATCATCATATTGCTGTTTAAAGCACAAGTGAACACAAACAAACATCTTCTCTAGACAGTAGATCACTGAAGAATCTTTCTGTCTACTAGACCAAATGTAAAGACTTAATCCAGAAGCTAGAGGTTTACCCAAGTTTTATTCCTTAATCTGAAATGCTTACAAACCTAATAGTTAAAAAGAGAGTAAAATATCTCTGGAAGTCTCAATGAGACAGCAAAAGATTACAAATATAAGCTCCATATAATACATAAACTTGATATAATACAGGAATTTCCTCTACGGTCTCAGGTATAGAATTGATTTCCAGGGTTGGTTTGTTTAAGGAAAATCTTGAGGAAAACTTTCATTTGTTTGACAGTGTGGTAAACCACAGCCACGTTTTTCGAAAATTATTTTGAAAACCTGCATTAGTAACTCGCATATTACCAAATCCAGATAATTAGAAACAACATCTAGTAGTTTGGATAATCCCCCAGCCAGATTAAAATAAAATGGCTCAATTGATATGATTTGCTGTTTGATTTTTTTGTAAAGCATAAGCTATTCCAGAGAAAACTGAGAAGGCATAAAAAGCCCTCTAAGAAGGGAGTCAGATGGCAAGTCAAAGTTAGAATATCTACAGTTAGCCTAAACCTCTGAAATCATAACACTTCCTTGGAGTGCATGAAATACAAACACACACACACATTTAAAGATACCATCTTTCCAAAGCATTATTTGAAAAACCTGCTGCCCACAAGCTATCACTGACAGTGTCTTGTGTCTCACCAACAAACAACAGCGTTTAAGTTCTGCACATATCTTATTTTTAAGTGCTTTTTACAGTCTGGTTATGTGAAAACTTTCAGGCAATATTTTCAGGAAAAGGTATAAGAAACAAAGAATTTTACTCCAGTAAAGAGGCACAAGCCAGCTGTCCAGTGTCATAGGACTTCAACAGGTAAAGAAGGCAGGTACAAGCCTTAGCAGTTTGTGCTATGTAACAACTCCAAATACAGGGAAATGGTATGTTATGGGTGTTCAACCTAAAGAATTACTAAACTCACAATGCCATTTCTTCTTAGCAGCTCACTCTGGAGAAAAACCTTCCCTGAATTCCTCCTTACCAAACACATCATTATCATAATGAATTCATGTCCTAAAGACATTGCATTAAAGGAGCAGCTTGCGCTGAATTCACAGATTTTACACAATACTAATCCACTCGTAACACTCAGCCTTGTGTTCAAAATACTCATTGTCAATGATGCCTCAAGGAGAGGTGTTAGTCCCAGCTCAAACCACTGCTTCTCCCATTTCTACCTTCTCCTCAGGATATCATCTGAGATGTCCTGCACTTCAGGGTCACCTGCTCAACCGCAGCTTACTGGAGGTCATAAAATATCCCAGGTACATTTCTAAAGTCTGAAATTAAGTCTTTAGCCCTTCCCAGGCACAGTTTGATAGAGGTAACAGCTAAAACAGCACACAAGCAATGCTGTTCTAAGGGAAATAAAAACCCACAGCACCATATGATAAAGTGAATACATCACAGGTTGAACCTGCGGTACGAAACCATGCATTTGCACACCTGAATCACTTGACTTAGTCTGAGAACCATGAAGGATGTTTACTACGTCTGACACACTGCTGTAATGTGCTTGAAACAAGCAGCCAAAACCGGGGGGTGTTCCAGAAAGCAGGTCACCATCCCCTGCGTTCTGCTGCCTCAGCAGCACCGGCATTGCTCGCAACCCAGACCAAAGGGATTTACACCGGCTGAGTGAAACCACCGCCCGGAACCACCTGCTCACTGCGAGATTTACCCACCAAACAAGCATAAAAATAAATCCATAGCAAGAAATCCCAGGCATCCCCCCACACCTCCATGTGAGCTGACATGCTCTTTCCAATCTTTTGCTGGGCGACTGCGCATCCCTCGGATTTTCCTACCGGCTTCGCTCCCATCCACCTCTGTGGTTCAGCAGCCGCTGCAGGGCATCTACGAAGCGGTACCTGCTGCACTGCCATCAGTGCACTGATGACACCCAGCTCTCTACCTCCTTTCCCTCCTGACCCAGACGCGGCTGCTGGCAACCTCAAACAACGTCTGGCAGAAATTGGTTTCTGGAAGAAGGCCAGCTGGCTGCTGCTCAACCTGGACAAGGCAGAAACAACGCTAATCAGCAGAGGAAAATGCTTTGAGGACCTGGTGACATTCATAGCTGTTGCATCAGCTGAGGGTATTTATCTGGCCAGCAGCCTAAGTGGTGTGCAATGCAAGCAACAGGTTAGGATTTAGCTTACTCAACTCATCCAAAAAACTCACAAATTTTAGATGCCTTCTTCATTTTGAAAGACCTCATCACCTGTCTTTTGAGTTTGACTGAAAACTGCACCAGGAGCCTAGAGAGATGGCCAAGAGGGCCACTTTTGGCCCTCTTCTGGATGGCATGACAAAGAAATTGCAAGCCTGTTCCCTGGTGTCTGGAACATCCATCGTCATATGGTATATGATGTCCTGCAAAAATGATAAGTCACTTTTAAAGCTGACATTCACTGATGCTTTAGACAAAACTTTGCAGAAAGGCAATTTACATCCTGCCTCTGAAAAGCAGCAACTTGGTTATCTTAAAAAGCAAGCAACGTAATCAAGACTACTTTTCTCTGTCAAGTCCATGGATTTTAGGTAAATGATGAATTGCATGCACCAGGACAGATGATCTTTTATCTACTGAGACATTTCATGCTTCCCAGTTCTATCCTTATAAGGGACAAATAAGTCTGCATTCAAATTCCCAGCATTTTGCAAGGGTTAATAACCCAGTGACTTCATTTACTGATTCAGTAGCAAGACATGAAAATTTTGGAATCCCAGAAGAACAAATGCAACACTTCAGTCTATTACCAGAAAATGAAGACCAGAATCGATGGTATTTTACTTTTGCATTGCACTTCTGAAGCAGGCTTTTAGGATATCTCTCAAAACTATGTTGATTGTCTAAGTGCTGTTAGAAACTGTTCTCTTTCACAAAACAGGTAAGATTGAAAAGGACCACCAACTGGTTCAACTTCCCTGCTCAAGCAGGGTCATACTGGAGCACATTGCACAGAATTGTGTCCAGATGATTCTCAAATATCTCCAGAGAGGGAGACTCCACAGCCTCTCTGGGCAGCCTGTTCCATGCACAGTCACCCTCATACTAAGGAAGTTCTTCCCCATATTCAGCTGAAACTTCCTGTGCATCAGTTTCTGCTCATTGCCTCAGGTCCTATTGCTGGCACCACTGAGAAGAACCTGGCTCCATCCTCCTAGCACCTCCCCTCAGATACTTATTAGACATTGAGGTCCTCTCTCAGCTGTCTCTTCTCAAGGCTGAACAGGCCCAGCTTCCTCAGGCTCTCCTCATAAGAGATGTTCCAGTCTCCTAATCATCCCTGCTAGACCCAGCTCACAGCTCTAAAGATCAGCTTGCATGCTCTTTTACCACCTAATAGTGGACTTGAATGCCACAGAGCCATGTGCTGGCCTGGCCACTGACTCTAAGAGTATATCTTTCCACTGTGCCTCAATTTCATACCAATAAAATAGGAATCATGATATAATTATTTCCTTTTGAAGAACTTCTCAGCACTTACAGCGGGCAAAACACAAAAGACATAAGAAAAGCTGTAGCAGCCTCTCCACACCTGTCTGGCATCAGCAAGTCAACCTTTACAGCCCTGTTGACACCTTGGGCTCAGCTGATCTTGAAACAGCCAGGAACGTCAGTGGCATGAAGTTGACACACCACTAGGTGGTTTGTTCACAAACTGGTTTTGTTTGTAATGATAAAAGCTAAATTTGGGGTCCACAGCAGAGGGTAATAAAAAATGAAGTATGCTGCATTCAAGCAGGAAGCAGATTTCTTGCAGAAACTTGCAAAAACTCAGCATTTCCCACATTCAGAAAGGGAGTTCAGAAATACCCCAGACACCCAGTACTCAGGCTGAAATATTACCATGAAGCAGCTGAAGCATTTTCTGAAGAAGGGCTTTTGCAAGATTTACCCAGTGCTCTGGAGTTGAACAAGGAATGTGGGTGGGAGGATGCATTTCTCAATCCTCCTTCACCCACTGGCTCGGTTGCCCCTTTGTCAGACACATCTTGTAATTCTCGTCATTAAAATAACAACAAAGGTAAAGAAATATGGAATTTACACTAGAGGAACCTGATTTACCCTCTGCATTTAGGACAACTACACAGCAAGTGAGTCTTGCTTAACCCATTTCCAGACCTCAGTAAAGGCAGCAGAACTGTAAGAGGAGGATCTTTCCTAAGGAGCAGTATTAATAGAGGGTAAAGCTGCTTAGGACAACATCATTTGTGAGCACAAGGGAAGCGAGTGTAGTTTTATGAGCACTGTTTGTTTCCTTTCTACAGGTGTCTTCTGTTAAACAATCAGACCAATCAATTTTCTATATGTTTCTTGTCCTCTTCAAATAGACAGTAAGCCAATGTTAAATGTGGAGAGGGGCTGGTTTTTTGCCCAAATTCATTCTGACCGTATCCTTTTAATGCTAAGCAGAGGCACTGACCTTGGTAAAAGCAGGCAGGTTTTGCAAGGTATTTGTGTATAGGACAGCAGTACTCCAGGGTGACAGACAACAGCTTCATTTAAAAAAAAAAAAATTAAAAGAAAGGGAAGAAAAAAGAAATACACACAAGGGGGGAAAAGCTGTGGAAACGAATTAATTTGGAATATGTAAAAAAGGATTACAAAAGAAAGCACAAACTTTCCTCCTGTGCCAGAAGAAGCAATTTCCTACATGTAACATCTTTGCCTTGTCGCAGTTTGTGAGGGAGTTGGGTAGCTAAAAGAAAGAATTCAAATAAGATGAGGCTACAAAAAAAGTTGGCTCCTACTGAGAGCACAGGGGTGAGGAGAACATGGTATAACATATGAAAAAAAAAAAAGGCAGCTCATTGTGACAAAGTGACTTGTTAAGCCTTCAAAGCCTGTCACCAGTGCTCCTCCAAGCAGTGTAACCCATTGCACAGCACATGGTAGGGGTTCAATGGTGTGTGTATTTCTGTCTTCCTTTTTCTAAAAAGGAACACTACACAGCCAAAACACAACAACCTTCCACACACCCCTACACGCTGGGAACACCAAAAAGCAAATCAAGTCGCTGAGAGTGGTACATGGCAGCGTAACAAGGGGTCACGGGATAAAAGAAAGAACATTTTAGGCTGAACATCGAGGGGGGAAAAGACTTTTGTTGAACTGGGAAAACGCTACATGTCCACGTTAAAAATTAGCCAGACAGAGCACGAGAAATTACTTTGTTCACTACAACTCTGCGCTGGCAGAGAGATGGAGCAGAACTAATTGGCCTCTGCAAACCCTAACTTCTTATGATCCTTCATAAAAACAGCCTACAACAGCTCCTAGATTTAACAAAGGCTGGCACTTAGAAGAGAAAATGAAACTGGGAAAGCAGAACATCTCCTGCAAGCCTATTTCCACCCAGAGCAGCTCAGTGTGGGAGGTGCAGCCGCTCAAGCGCCTTATGTTCTGACTTGAGAGAATCATTTACAGGGAATAAACAGGAGCAATGCCTTTTTAGCATTGCTATCATCATGACTTTCATAGCACACCACAGCTTGGAGGGGGGGAAAAATAATCTGAGAAGAGAAAGAAGTCGCTTTGCTGTCTACCAAATCTTTTTTCATTTCCCCACCTATACGTTCAACTCAGACCCAGATACACCAAATCCAAAAGAGGAGCTGATGTGTCAAGGACCACGGCATTCCTACTCTCTTCATAAAATGCAACAGCTGGGCAGGAGGGAAAGACTCAGTCAAAATTCAGTCCTAATTCACCCTTTCTGACATGGTCAAACTGACAAGCTGGTGCATCCTGGCCAGTATATCCAAGGTAATGTAACTCTAGGCTAGCATCCATACCTCTTACCCCATGGGACTGATCTGGGATGGCTTAGGAGGGCTTTTGGAGAGAAAAAGCTCTGCTCACATCCACAATTCCCAGAACACACAGTGCAAACATATGCACGTTCTTCATATCGACAAAGTTTGCTTCATGGATGTTCCCTGTAATAATCAGGGAATGAATTCCTGAATTCCAGTCACCTCAATTTGTCACAAATATGGCAAGTAGATGTCATTGGCATGCAATTGAAGCAACGTATTACATTAGGAAATAGGGCCTGAATATCTATAACAGAAGTCATAAATAAAATGAACTAGAACATATGAGATGGAATTCCTTTCCCTGGTCTTAGTATAGGCATATGATTTCCATTAGTAAAAGGACCTCTAAAATTTACTGCAGAGGAGCTGATTCTCCCTTGGTAGGCTTCTTCACTATAGATCTTCAGAATTTGTTTGCCTTTTGGCTTATGTTTTCACCATAAAATATATATATATAAAATATATGAGTGGTTCCAACTGTGCAGAACTGGTTCTTTTATCTCCTTGTGTGCTGTTAGGAAGATGTGCTCCATCTCAAAAGTATTAGCTTGAAATACAATTTTTCAAAATTGTCCAGAACAAAACAGCCTGCCTAATTCTCACAAACACCTGCAACAAAGTTTTAATCTGAGAAAATATTCCGGCTCATCTCTGTACTTGTCCATAGTACATGCCATGTAATTATCCCACCAAATAAATCTTCTAGCTTGTATGTTTTAAACACTTTCAAGAGCACAAGAGATGAAAGAAATATGAATTATGCCTTAATAACTGCTGTTTGTAGATTTTTAGAAAAAAAAAAGAAACTGCTGGCACCATTCCCCTGAAACCTTAAACCCAGACCCAGGAAAGCACCAGAGAAAAAGTTGTGCTTCAAGTGCCTATATGCCCACTTAAATTTAAGTAGTTTAAGTACCTCCCCTGGACCAAGGCCCTAAGCAAATGAAATATGATTTTCCTATTTAAAATATTAAAAAGATACAGGCTGCCCAAGTGTTTTACATTTCTTTTTCCTTCTTGACTTCTAATTCATTTCTGACATACTGTTTCCTTTCAGTCTCTTGTCTGTGCCATAAATCTATCTGTAATAATTCTGTACAAGACACACACTTTACATGAAAATGGATCTTGTACCCTTCCCAGTCACAGACTGTGAGGGACAATATCCATAATAAGTCATGTACAAAGTATAGTTTCAGTAACCAAAATCTCTCGTTCAGGCATTACATCTCATTGTGTATCCCAATGTATCACACAGACAGCTGGAATTAATTCTGCTACTATTTACTCCAGAGTGAATCAGCGACCTCCTCAGAACCTAAGCAGTCTAACATCAGGAATAAATGAGATCAAAATTAGGCCACATTATGTGAACCTTGCCTTGTAGAAGCATTAATGGCATTTATAGTCTTAGGGTCCTCACTATTAATAGGGCAGGGACACCCCAAACTGCAGTCACACATCTGCATCCTACAAACTGGAAGAAAACATTTGAAATCCATTTTCAGAAAAAAAAATACATTCCCATTTAACTCCCTTCTTTCTAAGCTTGCACAGAACTATCCAGCCCCTAAGGAAATCTGATCCAAAAGTTTGCTGGGGAAAGCAGGAAGATGCTAATTAGGCACTGGATCTGGCGATAACCCAGCAGCTGACACAGAGCATCACAGCACTGCCACAGTCCTGCCCGATTGCACATCGTGTCTCTCAGCAGACACCTTGACACACAGGTATAAACATCTCCATTAAATTACTCAGGAGTGACAGCTCGAGATGATGGGACAAACATCTCCAGGTGCAGAAAATGCTGATAGAGTGGCACCCAGGATGAAGTTGGCCCCTTATTTTCTGCAACAGATGAAAAGAAACCAAACTGAAAGAGTAGTTTCTCCACCTCTTCATCTTAACACTCTTGGCACACACATGGCATGTTCACCACATGCTGCTGTACAGGGCTCTTCACAATCTGAAGTAGTATAGCAAGCTTTGGCAAATCAGAAAGTGCTGATGAGCAGATATTGACCTGCCAAAAATTAGTTTTACTCAAGATCAGTCCTTTTTTTCACATCATTAGGAATTTCTGGGAAACACTAAATCCCAGACTTACACCACTTTCCTTTTCCTAACTCACTTATATTTTGGGGTTTTTTATTAATGCCTTTGTTTGTTTGGGGTTTCTTTGGCTTCGTTTTTGTTGCTGTTTTTCTTTTTGTTTACAGCACTGCTTGTCAAATTTGCACAGTGCTAACAATATGAAGAGAGGCAAACCCTAACAAATTGATAGCATGAGCATGTTTCACATAAACATTCATTATACACAGTGTTACTGCTGAAGCTACTGCGCTGGCCACAGACCCTCGTTTACTATCACTGACCTTAATAGCAGGCAGATGAAGAGCAAAACTGACATGTCAAGCCTAAAGACAGATTAATTTGCACTCTTATGACCAGAACCTGAGCTAGGACACAGTGACCATAGCTTTCCAAAGATCAACAGTAGGAGGTCAATCCTTTTTTTCTAGCTCAGTCAACAATTTTTAATTTGAGAGCTGCCAGAAAGTCAGAGAGAACATTTGGCATTTGCCAAACTGCTGAATTAAAACTTCCAAGTTGTAGTTTCTTTCATCTTGATACCCATGTTTAAGTACACACTCTATATTACTGGAGCCACAAAAAATTAAATTATTTCAGATTATTTATTTCAGTTATTTGGAGAATCTTCTCCCCTCCCTGTTACTGACCCAGGAGTCTCCTGAAACTTCCCAGTGGACTATACATGCAAGGTTCAAATAAACGCATATATTCAATGCCTGGTTTACTCATATAGAGTAATACACCCTTTTCTGGGTGAAGACAGTAAAAATCATTTTTGTCATGTTTTTTCTGGAAAGGAAATTGGGATACCTCCTACACCCCAGGGTAGCTTTGTCTTCCCTACAGAAGAGAGGCTGTGCTATGGAAAGCAAGGTAAAGTCTACTTGACACAGAAGCCAAAATAAGTAACTTAATAAAAGAAAATCAGTGAAAGCACATCAACAAGACGGGTGTCTGCCCCATGTTAAAAGCACACTGCCTTGTCTTCACTTTAAGGTAGGTGCTGTGTCAGCAAATGTTGAATTAAGAACACACGACAGATAAGACTTCTCCATTGACCTAAACCTTCCTCTCCATTGCTGTGAACTGCTTCCTACTTCCCTGTCTTTCCATAAGCATTCCAGTTTGTCTTTCAGCATGTCTTTGTAGTTCCATGCCAGCCCTCTGGATTTCTGTTCTCCAGCACTCTGCCCCACTCATCTTCTCCTATTTTACGTTGCTACAGGTGATCTCACCTGTTCAAAGGGTTTCGACTATCAGAGACACACACCCCCAACAAGTCACCTCTCCAGAAGTTACCTGTCACTCAGCTTCCATTCATCTGCACTTGCTAAAAGACGTATTTAAATAACAGATACAAACAGAAAACTTGCAACAAGACATAACGTATGTAGGGCAAGGCAATCTTTCATTTTTTCTACATGGAATCACATTAAAAGGCTGAAATATTTTTTAATTAAGTTTAGAGACTACAAAATCCACAAGAGCCAGAAAACTAGTAAGGACAGAGACAGCTCTCATCAGAGAGACTGAACCTGTAAGCAGAAAATTTGCAAGATGAAGTTCAACTTGGAAAAAAAACAAAATACAGCTATAGTTTTTTTCTAATAAAAAAACCTCCAGACCACACAAACCTAGAAAGCAGCAATGGGTAGGAGAGACTGAGGGTCAGTAGCAGATAGTAAATTCGACATGAGCCCACAATACAGTCTGACAGCAAAAAAGGTCACCGCAATTTTAGGCTGCATATGCAGAGACAGCAAAGTAACAGGGAAGTAATGGGTTTTATCTATATTGATCGGGTGCAGTCTACTATGGAAAAAACAGGCTCAATTCTGTGTTTTGTGTAAACAAAAACTAATGGCAGTTTGGAGGGAGTTCATACAAAACAGCCACAGAATAGCTTGGAGGGCTAGCAGAACCAACCAAGGAAGATGAAAAGCTGACAAAAAGGAAATAAAAAAAAGCAAACCAGACATTCTCTTATAAAGAAGTTAACACAATTCAAGAAGCTGAGACAATAATTGATTGCTGAGGGGAGGCTAGGCAAACCTGCTCACTTTTGCACCCAAAGCAGTCAAGCCTTACTTTGAGAATTGCCAAGTCTAACTCGGAAGGGTGTTAACATTGACAGGACAATTATTTCCAGAACTGTTGCCCTGTGTTAGTGTCCAGCTGACCCCTGAGAATTGTTTCTGGCTTGCACAATAGCTAAGAAAAACACAACAGCAAGAAAGTCTGAAAAGCAGATGCACCAAAGAGTAAGAAGACTGATTTATCACCTCAAAACAGAGCTTTAGTAAAATTTGTGGAGGAAAAATTAAGGACTGGGCCTGGGCTAAACTGTTGGGCAACATTTCTCAAGGCTGAGATCAGGTGGTCAGGATGGCCTTGTATTGCTCTGTTGCCAAAATTCAACCCGACATAGTGGGGTTTACAGCAGTGAAGCTGCATAAGGCAGCACATTATTGAGCTGGGATGGACAACCAAGGCCAGTGCCTTCTGAATGAGTGCCTCAAGATGACAAGTGCAAGCTCTTCCTCATAACACCCTTAGAGGTAAGACCATCCTAACATTAAAACCCACAGAAAAGAGAAGATTCCTGGCAGTATGAAAAGGCTTAACAGCACTGTTTCTGAGAACAGATTGATCACTTCATGCTCTTTGCTGATCAGTAAGTGGTAAAAGTCTTTAGACTAATAAGCTAATAAGCTCCTGCAGGAATCAAAGCCTGTGAGCCTGGGCTGGGCTCAGCACTGTCCTCAGGGCTGGGCTCAGGGCACAGGCTGAGTCCCCTCCTGTCTGCAAATCCAGCACCTCACGAAAGAGTAAAGTCAGCAAGCATCCACATAAAGCATCTGTGTGAAAAGGGAGGGAAAGACAAGAGGGGGGGAAAAAATTCAGTGCCTCAAGAAAGCACTGGCATCTCAATGTGCCATTCACAAGCAAACCCTTCCTCACGTAGTGCAAGATAGCCAGTGGAAGTAAAAGGACTGCTCTTTCTCAATATCCTTTGCCACTTGGAATTCATTTAGGCAGTCAGTATATTTCGACACTCCTTTTAAATCCAAGCTGGAAGAGCTCAGTATTTAAATTGGCACAAGTTTAAAAATAGGGGGGGGGAAAAAAAAAAAAGGAAAAAAGCAAAAGGCAGCACAATAACAAAAGAAATCCCAATCCATCTTTTCGCTGAGGTGCATGGCTTTGCTAATTTTGCTGTAGGAAAAAAACAAAGCAGTTCCAGACAGCTGGTTAAAAGAAGCTGTTAATTTAAAAATAACCTGTTTGTTAATTGCTTTCAACCTTGGTCAGTCGGTTTCTGCACTCTGAACCCTAAAGGTGGCTTGAAAAGAATGCATCGAGGGAGCGAGGAGTAATTAATGCAAGCAGGCAGCCATGGCTGGAAGACAGGTTACAGTGAGGAGGGGAGAGGTCTAAAGCGGTGTGTGCGCTCCCAGGAATTGGCCCTGATGCTTTCTCCATCCACCCCTCTCCTCTTCCCTTCTGCTGCAGCGCTGCAGCTACAGCTGGAGCCCTTTGCCAAAGCAGGGATGTCCCACTGCCCCTCAGGCACTCTGCCACCATCAGTAGAAAAAAAAACACCTTTGCAGGCAGCAGCTGCAGCAATGGCAGAAGCAGCAAAGCCACTGAAGATCCCACAATCAGCTGTGCTGACTGCCCTCACTCCCTCTTCTTGTTGGAAGCCGCCGTGGACACCTCACCAAGAATCACAGCACCAGCCTCGCATCCAGAGACCTTCTCCCAAAAGATGCAGAAGGCTCCACCAGCTTGTGGGTATTGGGGGAAAACATCCCCCCCTGTGCCCCAGAACCCCAAAACACAACCCAAGTAGGAAAGCAGCCTCCGCCAGGTCTGCTTGGGCAGAAACTATGATTTTTCTCTTTTCCCAGCTTGCTGATCTCCAGTCAACCAGGGCAAGGCTGCCCCAGGAGCACCTTCAGGGAGAGAAGCCACAGGAAGAGTGGAAAGGGTGAAAAAAAAGAGCCCTTAGAAGTTAGTTACTCGTTTTACAAGCTGCCTCAGCCCGGTTTGCCACACACTCAAAATAGGAAAGCAACTGACCTGAGAGTTATTTAAACATGAGTGTAACATTTAGAGGCACAAGGCAGGGCGTGCACAGATTTTATCCAACCGACGCCTGCCTGACCCCTGCGAGTCCTCAGGTGACCCAGGCACACGTGGCCACTGTGCCTATGGTCCCCACCAAGGGGAAAAGTAAAATATCTCAGCCAGAAGAGCAGGCAAGGCTCCTTACAACAGGCGTGTCTCCTTACAACAAACATGGCATGGTGCTCAATGGGTTTTTGTTCTGGCAGCAGCCAAGGGCATTTTCCTGCAACAGTGAAGCAGTTGCACATTGCTTAGAGGGAGATGGAGACCACCCCTCTGAAACAGACCTTCCAGCAAGCTGCACATGCCAGGACCCAACTGTGCTTCCAATTTGCATGGGATAGTAAAGAAAGTTGTGTTAAGGGAGGGGTTTGGCAACACAACCTCTGCCTTCCTCAGCTCCATTCCTTTAATGGTTGCCAAGCAATTCTAGCCATTATGTTCTGACTTTCAGTCCTTACTAAAACCACATAACCATGAAGGTTGGAAAAGACCTTCAAGACCATAGAGCCCAACCTGTCACCAAACACCACCATGTCAACTAAACCACAGCACAGAGTGCCATGTTCAGTCGTTTCCTGAACACTTCCCAGGATGATGACTTCATCTTCCTGGGCAGCCCATTCCAGTGTTTAACCACTCTTTCAGGGAAAAATTTCTTCCTGATCCCCAACATGAACCTCTCCTGGTACAGCTTGAGACTATGTCCCCTTCTTCCATTGCTAATTGCCTGGGAGAAGAAGTTGGTTCCCACCATGCTACAACCTCCTTCAAGGGAGTTGTAAAGAGTGATAAGGTCTCACCTGAGCCTCCTCTTCTCCAGGCTAAACAACCCCAGCTCCCTCAGCTGCTCCTCATACAACTTATATCTAGACCACTTACCAGCATTGACTTTGTTATTTGTATTGCTACAACTTATGCCAAAACCCACATTTGGAAAGAAAAAAAAGAAAAGCCTTAATAAAAGCTGGTCTCAAGCTTCTATCATTACATAAATATAACATCCCAGTAGACAAAGAGGATGCTTAATGTGCCTAAGGGAATCTATGTGCCTCTAGTGTTTGCAAAAGAGGATTTAAGTATGACTTAATTTGTGGCTTAAGTTGTCTGAATGACTCCAGGTACCATGCTGACCTTTACAGCACATACACACACCTCATTCTGCTGAACCTTCCCACAAGTTGAGCAGCTACATAGGTTCTTTCTTGTACCTGGGACCTCCAAGCCAGACACCATCTCAACAGCAGATTGCATGATGCTGCCTAACCACCTCCTGTTGAGACACTTCACTAAAGACTTATGGTGCCCAAGCTATGGTTTAAAAGATGGCAGTAATTCCCAACCACATTTCCAGACAATGATATGAAGGCTGAAAAGCCAAGCATTCTAAGTGCAGGAGAGATCATGAAGATAGTTTGGTCACAGCTCTGTCCCAGTAGGACTCTACTCTGAAATATGTCATCTTCATGAGGTTATAGTTTGTCAGCCATAGCAATACATCACAAAACAACAGGAGAGAGATACTGTAACGCACGTATATACACACATATTCTTCAGTCAGCATCACACCCAGTTCCTCAGCAGCAGGAGTACAACATTTTTTTTTCTTAACACAGCATAGCTCCAGGTTATTGTTCCTCCAGGGACAAGTACATTCCTGTTCTCCCCACATCACTAAATCCAGTAGTGCCTTAAGAGGCTTTGTCTTAATAATTTTCATCACCATTATTGATAGACATATTGATACAGGAGGTGGCTAGGTCAGGCCATAATGACTTTCTGAACTCCTGAGTTATTTATGAGAACCTGCTAATCTGCATCACGTGGAACAGCTCAGTTGGGCAACACACACCATCCTGTAACCTCCATGTTCTCTCATGAAGAGAACAGGCTGCTTCCATTCAAAAGCAGTCCACTACACCCATTGCCTACAGTGAAATCGCAGCTTGTACCATGACAACACAGGCCAGTCACAAGCCAGCACTTCACATTTGGCCCTTCACTGATAACACCCCAAAAATGCCCTTTGCAAGCTGCTCTCCAGACAGTTTTTTGTCATAACACCACCATATGAGGAAAAAAAACCTGGGCCAGGTGCAGGAAAGGCATATTTTTCCAATGCTGAAAATATATTCTTAGGGAAAAATATTTCTGAAAAAACTTATACATTACCCTAAAAGGAGTTCCCTGTATTTTTGAATCACCATCATGGCAGAGTAGCCACCTCTAGTCGTCTTTGTTATCATCCAGGCTGAAAGGAGCAAGTGTGGACTTCCATTTCAGATGGGAGGTAAGCACCAGCCACCTGATTTCCATGACAACTGCAAACTCCTGACATCTTCCAATTTGGTTGTTTCTGTCCCTTGAGTTAATGCCAAGCTAACTCTAGCAGCAAAATGGTCATGCAAAGGCATGTGGTCCATTAAAAATGAGTCGGAGTTGCAGCATGATGTCACATCAGCTGCCCCAAATGATAACTATCAAAAGTTAGCCCAAGCTTCCAAATCACAAACACCTTGGCTCTGATCCCATTTTAATGAATCTGCATTTACGATTCAACCATCACTGTAATTGGCACTGGAAGAGCATTGGCAGTCTGCTGCGGTTGCCTTCCCTGCAGAGCATGCTTGTGATGCTCATCTCTGAATGACGCATAGTGTCTGCCTGTCCTCAAATTAAAATAAATAAATAAATTCAAAAAATTGTGTGAGCAGAGGCTGGCAGGCTGACTGGTCAGCAGCAATTCATTCCCCAGCAGCCACAATGAGAGAATCAAATCATGGGCTAAATTCAGTCTCTTGGTGGAGGTGGGTGTTTCTCCATGTCTTTCATGGCATTGCATTTACGTTACATCAGGTATGAAGTTCAGCCTTGGGTATTAAATAAAGTATAGGAACTGCCTTTTACAAGCACTATGCTCTGGTTTGGGCAACAGCTTGTTGGTGCAGCTGGAATTGCATTGTACTCCATAGGAAGATGGTGATGAGCAGCCAGGGAAGGGGAAGAGACAGAGGGAGCAATGTGTATTGTGTATTTAAATAACTGGGTAAAAAAAAAAAAACCAGACAGCAGCAAAAACACACTGATGCCTAGGAGCTGAGGAGACAAATATTCACTTTTCATTTTCTAATTTCCCTGTGCATGAGAATTGCATGCTTTATCTAGCTTTTCAGGATGTGTAAAAGGGGGAATATGAGTTTTTGAACACACTGCCATGTGCAAGCCTGTATTAAAACCTGTCTTCGTTGGTTTTTTCCCCCAAGCACAAATTGTAGATAAAATTTAAAAAATTAACCTGGCATTGAGTATTGTGGCACACAGGGTACTAAACATTTAGGAATTCAATGAATTTCTCAAACAGTTCAGAAGTTAGCATGAGGCAAATGAAAACCTTTCCCTACTCCCCAACACTAGATAGAGAGCAGAAGGGAGAAGGAGGGGCAAACTTACAGGTTTTTTTTCCTCCCTTTTCGTTGTCCCCCTCCCTATTCCTGATATTGATATTGCTCTGCTTTTTGATCTCTGCACTTCTTTGTTTTGGCTTCACAGGTATCAAGGGAAAATGGCTAGCAGTGAGTTCTGCAGCTTTTTCCTGCACTACAGCCCCTCTGGCTTAGCCAGCTGGATCACACTGAATTAGTCAAGTACTTCATTATCTCCCTTCTCTGCACATTTAGCTCCAGGTAATAAAATGCCCAAACAAGAGAGCCAATGCCTTCTGCTGCACTGTCTGTGAAGTTTTGTTGTTTTGGCCAATTCTGCATATCGGCATCGTGCTCTGGGAGGGCATCACTTCTCATCCCTTGCCCGCAGTGCTTCCCAATCTCCATTCAGTCACAGCAGTTAGCTAACCACGTAGCTGATGATAACATAGCACAGTTTTGGAGCCCCATCTCAGCCCTCAGGAGGTCTGGGGTGTCTCTTCCCAGTGTGGGCCTACAGGAGGAGTGGTAGCTAACTGGGAGAGCCAGACCAATTGCATGGTGAGAGGATGGATGGGGTGCCACGGCTGGGAGAATGGCTCTTATTAGCAGCCAGTGGGGTAGGGGTTGTGCAATAGGGCATTTTCTGCAGTGGTGAACTGCTATAGCCAGATATCTAGGTCAGGTAGAGAAAGCCATAGACTGAAATCCAGGCATACTTCTGTTGTGAGGCTTTGTGCACTGCAGAGGGAGAGTTTATTATCAGTGGTGGTTTTATTTTTCCCTCACCCCAACTCATAGCAATACAAAGGCAGCTTCTCTTTTTCATTTGTATTCTTCAGGCTAAAAATCTACTTGAATTTTATTTTTTTTTTTTAAATACGTTTGTCTCCTCCCTCTGCTCCATGGGATCTTCCCCCCCCCCCCAATCCCACAAAATGACCTTTAGTTAAAGCCATAAACTAGCTTGAGGCAATCTCTGGCAGCTCTGCCATGTGATGGGCAAAGTGGGCCATATTTAAATCACATGGAAGGGAACAGGAAGAAAGAATCTAGTTCACCTCTTTGGCGTTTAACCTTATTCACAATGGCCAGTGCTGAAAATCTTTAAAATGTTACCTATTTCGGGGGAAAGGCATGTGAAAAATACATGTTGAAAAAAAGTTGAAATCTAATTTGTAACAAATCAGTTTTCACTGTGTGAACAAAAAGGAACTGAAAAATAAGGGAAAATATGAATTTCTTTGAGAAGTCACCTTTCCCCCATCCTTGTTCCATCAAATTCTCCAGATTCCTTGCCTGTGACATTCAGCCCACAGGGAAGTGGGGAAGGAGGAAACATCTGAACCAAATTCCATGCTAAGGCGCACAATGCCAAAGAAATTCAAATTCAGAATGCTATAAAAGCAGGGGGGAAAAGCTATATATGCATATTATAAATTTGATTCACAGCCTACTGAAGTAAACAGCTGACTCCTATTGATTTCAGTGATCTGTGGATCAGTCCTTAGCAACAAACAGAAGGCTCTCATGACAAAGGTCCAGACTGCAACATTTAGATAAAAATATTAACAGCAAAATACTGCTAAATTAATCCAACTTCTTTTGATTATTGATGTCCTACTGTTTTCTGCCTGAAACAACATACACGATGCATCAGTCATTTATAAATTATTCATTCACAGTTATTTTGGCAGCAGCTTCTTTCCATTTATCAACTGATAAATGTACAGGAGATAAGAAGGGTAATTTTATAGCCCCTTGACATTTACCTTTGACATGATTTCCATATTTAATAAGGTAAAATACAAACGGCATTCTGGGGATCCCAAAGCCCATATTATAAAGCTTCGCTATAATTTGTGTATCCACATCACTCAAGATGAGTGACCCAGGCACATACAAAACATCACATATGTCCCTCCAAGCCTCCTTTCACAAGTATGATTTCAGCAGCCCAGAAATGTGCTCTTTGTGCCACCAAATTGCAGGGCCTTTTCACAGCTGCAGCAGGAAAGATTATGGTTGACTTCTGAGGCTTGGATAACATCCAAAGAGCCACAGCTCTGGGGACTGCTGAAACAGTGAGACACAGCCAGGTCAAGAATTTACTGTTGCCTGGCCTTGTTTCTAGATATTTCATCCATATTCCCACATGCACAGCTCTTGGGTGTTTCAGATTTTTGCCCAATATGAGCAAAACAGTAACCCTGTACACCCAGTGAAATTATACCTTGTGCACCCTGGGGTTAAAGTTGGGGAAATCAGGTACCAGATATTTAAAGACCACAGCTGTCTCTCTGTTGATATTCAACTGGACCTTTGTTATGTCTGCAGCCCCACAGCACATCACATGCGCTTGCCACACACCACTAGAACTGTGAGCCATTCCAAACAAAAAGAAAAGCGAGTGGAACCACTTCCATCCTAGCAAAGAATCACAGAGCCTTTGAACAGCATCTGCTCTATTTTTAACTCTAGCCTTTGAGACAATTAAATAAAAAAAAAGTAAATTATGCCTGTCTTTAAGAGGAAAATTTAAAAAAAAATAAATCACACATTATTTTAAAATAGAGTAGGAATAAATTATAACAGTACCATTAAACCCAAGATCTACAGAGACTACCAAAAATCCTCCACACATGATAAAGTACCAAGAGACCACTGTGAAATTTGTATGCCACTTCTACAGGTCCTATAAGTATTGCACATTATACATCTAGAAGTAATTACAGCACAGCCAATTAACTGTTGACTTGCTCTTGCCCTGTAATTCTAGACAGTATTCTTTGTGGAGTTGTACTTTCAGGAGTGATATTATACAAGAGACATGAGCCACTGGTTCATACCTGCACGTACTCCAACAAACCCCATTACTGTTCATTTGCCAGGCACTAAGCCCTGCACAATACATAAAGGAGGCAAGATGGGGAAATTTCTACTCTGAGATTAAGTTGGCTGGGACAGATTTCAGAAATGAAAAGAAATTTTTGGCTTCTGGGATCACAGCAGAGCCTAATCACCAACAGCATCCACAAGTGGAATCGAGGGATAATCATTAAGTGGTCACAAGCACCCAAGCCCAACTCCCCCCCACCAGGTGGTTCTCTCTACACTGTCCTCAAAAAGTCAAGCTGTAGTCTCATGTTACTTGATGGATGCAAGAGTACAAAAGGTCAATTAGAAGCTGAGTTATGGTATAATTATTTTTTGATAAGTGCCAACAGATTAATATATTCTACACTTAGGAAAAACAGTTCAACAACAACAGCCCGCTCTCAGAGACACATAGATCTTTCACATTCGTGTCTGGGATGGAGGAAACAGGGGAGGAAAGGTGGCAAGATGTGCTTTCTGTCATCAAGCCATTATGCACGTAATTCAAGTGTTATTACTACTATTTATTCTGATGAAAAACCAACATTAAGCAAAACCCTAGAGGTTTGGGTAAAGTGTTAAGGGTTATTCAAACTCAAATTCTTTGTTAAGGTTTTACATTTGGGGATATTTCTTACCCACAATTTCTGTGCTGGTGGTAAAGCTGCTGGATGGACAACTCTGGAGGCAAAGGTCCCCTGCCTCCTCAAAAGACCCAGACATGTAAAGGTTACAAGGATCCCCCATAAGCAGCACCATTTCCCAGGCACACTACACAACATCTGCAACAAGTCTTCTCCCTGCATCCCACAGTAAACTTCAGAGATCAACTGCAAACAATGAGGTGCCCTGGAACAAAACTACTTTTTGCTAAAGTTCTTTTCAGGACTTTGCCCAGTGAGAGGTGGTTTTCAGTCTTAGTACACCCACTGTTCATGCTTCCATATTTGTTGGTTTCTTAAGTAAGACTTAAGTTTTATTCCAAATATATGGCAAGCCCCAGGGCTCAATTCAGATAAGCATGCTTCTGTTCCAGTGCCAAAAAAACCATCTTTTTTTTTCTTGCAGCCATCATAAACCAGTCACCCTAGAAAAACCAGCTCTTTGTTCTAGGGGAAACAACTATTGTCAGAATATTTTACATGTAAATGAAACATGGGAGCTCATCTTCCTCTTTTATTTGTCATTGCAAGCTTTCCCCATTTACCATTCTGCTCCAATTTTCCCATTTAACAGTGTATGGAATCTGCAATAGTGCATATTGTAATATGCAAATTGTATATAGCATTTTGGTGTCAGACACACTGAAATTAAATCAAATGGAAGAAAAAAAAAGGAAGAGTGTAATAAAGGTACCTTTATGGCCTCAAGCTGTAGATAAATTGTGGTCTGTGGTAGTTAAACAACAGCTGTTCAGATTTAAAACAAAATTATGATAAGGATCCCCAGAAGATAACACCTCTTGAGGTAACAGCATTTACCTAAATGCATCTGTTAGCAGCAAACACCGTGACTTAAGACTGTTTATGTGATAGTTTATTCCCATTTGTTTTCCTTCTCCTCCCCCTACTCACATTGTTTAGCGAGCAGGAGCCCTTCCTGCAGCAATACCAACGCCTGGGGGTCTCCCAGCACCTCTCCCACCTGCCTGGGAAGGCCAGGCAGCCTCTCCCAGGTGCCCACAGGTGGAAGCAGGTTGTGAGCCCTCCATGCTGGTAAGCGCAAGGATTATAAGAACAGCAAGAAAGCAAATTGCTACGGTTAAAGAAACAAAACAGCAGGACTAAGGCGTTTTAGTAGGGGTACGTATGCTGAGACTCAGCAATCTTTATACTCTTTGTGAACAGCAGTTCTTTAAGAGCTTTACACCCAATAAAATTTAAACTTTTATATATTTTTTTTTCCCCTCCGTTTATTGCACCGGGGGTTTTATTGCAGACATGCAGCGAGCCACCCATATGGAATTTCAGCAAGTGGCAGCCACGCTCAGCCCGAGCAAGTCAGATCTGCCCAAACCATGCCTGGGGTCAGCAGCTTCAGAAAAGGATTTTTTACATTTGCTCATCTTGTTCTTTCCACCCCTTCCTGCTTTCTCATGGCTATATTGCATCACCCATCATGTTAACAAAAAAATAAAATTATTTTAAAAAAGAGAATCTCAATGAGAAGGAAACAGCAAGAGATTTTCGCTTCAATCCAATGATGGGAAAATATCTTCTGGGGAGCATGGGGAGATTCGAGCACCCAACTTTGTCCCTTGTCTGATCCCTTTTGATGGGGGATGCAGGGGGCACGCTGGCAGTGACAGCCCCCAGGAACACCTACACGCCCCTCCGCCTCCTCAGCAAGCACGAGTTTAGCAACAGCAATTCATCATTGGGAGAAACATTAATATTTTACCTTAGTTACCAAGTGCACCCGTTCAAACTTTTATCTAAAACATTCTTTATCATCTTTTCATTAAGTTCTCAAGAGCTAATGGTTTCTGAGTTCCCGGGGTAAGGATGATGTTCTGAATAATGAAAGCTCATTATTTCTCCACAGAATGCTTGTTAATTCAAATGATGATATTAAAACTATAGTAGCCTTTAGCGCTGGGGTGATTTCTAGCATACTTTATCATGTATCAATATATACTCTGTTTGTCAAAACTGCCCAGGGCTGGGGCTGACATTCTCTCTGGAGGAGTCTAGTGCTTCAAGAGGCACTGAATACACCAAGGTGACAACTTGCAGAGTTTGCGCCTCTAGGAAATAGAAAGATGAAACTTGAAGTGCCATTGTCCCCCTTGATTTCCTTATTAGTATTCATAAAGAGACAGTATCCTCCTCTTTTTCTAGTCCTCACAGGCCTTTCTTTTGAATGAAATAAAAAGGCACTCGCACACACAAAAAAACCCACACATGCACAAATTCTACATATAAAACATCCTTTTGTTCTAATTTGAGCAATCCAAAATGTGTTTCTGGAGTTACAGGTAGTCATGCCTATTGCTTAGCCACAGTAAATCCTTTCAAAAAAAACCCCAAAACCCAAGAAGTACACATTCAAAGATGAGGAAAAGACATTTTTTACACAATACTGGTTTTTGGATTTTTTTGGATCTCCCTTTTTTCCCCCCCTTCACATCTCTCCATATAGCCAGGCTATATTACCCAGCAGCTCAGCTAGAAGCTCACTGACATTACACTGCTTTCTTTTCAGCTTTGATCACTAAAGTACCACAAATGTTACCGAGACCTTGCTCTCCCACCAAAAGAAGAAAAAAAAAAAAGAAAAAATTCCATCCATATCCCTTAGTGAATGCTAAAAATATAACTGCAAAGAAAAGGCCAACTGAAGTGGTCAAGAAGGATGTTTCTACAAATAACTACATTTCCTGCACAAGGACTCCTTTCTCCCACCTCCTGCAGCCTGCAAAAATATGCACATCCTTTTCTGACTGCAAATTATGTCATCACCTCCCATCAGGCATTCTGCAATCACGAGCTGTGGCATGGAAGGGGACAGAAGATGCTCAGACACTCCAAACCGGTCCCTAATCCCTCCTCCAGCATCAGTTGTTTCCCTTAATGCTCAACAATGTAAAAACTGAGGGTTTGTAATTGAGCAAGCCCCTCCTGCCTCCAACCCAATCACTCGGCCCTTTTTCTCTTGGAGCCTCCCAGAAGGAAATGTAATTCTGAGGCTCACAGCAGCCCTGGCAGCTGCTGGGAGCAGCCAGGTCAGCATTCACATGTGCTACAACACACATCTCCGCACCGTCCTGCCGTAATTATCTCTCTCGTGAAAGATTCGCTGGACTTTTGCCCACAGGCAAAAATAATAAGAATACACAGTAAACTTTTTCCAGTTTCCCCTACTGGCCTATCCTTCGAGTGGGAATTAAATATTAATGCATTTTAAAACACCTAACTGGCTGATATTTTCCAGTTTTGCACAGACAAAGACCGAGCTGCAAGTTTATTTATGATGCCTCCCGTTCTTAAGCACAAAATATACGTGAAAAATGGTTTGGTTTTGGTGGTGTTTTTTTTTCTTTAGCCCTGTAACACAGGCTGACAGGAAGAGAAGGACAAGGGCGTGATTCCAGCATCCCTGTTCACCTTGGGGGGGGGGTGCTGTCATC